>ML677391.1:4992785-5094856 GCA_007922305.1 Dermatemys mawii | reverse complement strand
TTCATCTGGCGCAGAGGGGCAGGACCCCAGGGTGTTTCTGGGGCAGGTCCAGCCCTTGCAGCCTCACTGACTAGTCCCTGTACTAGAGGAGGTAGGGATTTCAGGGTGATCTCACACTTCATTGCATCCAGTGGCCCATGCTCCCCACTGCCATGCTGGAGCCACACTGATTTATTGACAAATAAAATTTGCAGAATTTTAAAATATTGCGTGCAGATTTTTAAATTTTTGGTGCAGAATTCCCCCAGGAGTAAATTTTTCCTTCTCAGCATGTCATCCCCTTCATCCCTTAAGCAACAGCAGTTTTAAGTAATGTACTTGTAGCAAAAAGATGTCAATTAAAAATAAGCACAACTGCTACTTTCCCTTGCTTTGCTGTTGAATGTTACATGCATGGATGTCAGTTGTCTGGTTGTCTCTGAAAACCATTAAGATTTCTGAACCTCTTCAATCCCACTTAGAGGCTCTCAGAGTATCTCAGCTGAAGCATGAGTTGGCCAGTGCTCACACAAGAGCTTGTGAGCAGAGGTATTCATAGCTAGACAGAAGACTGATAATGATCTTACAACCTTTGGCTTTGACACTGGGAATCATATGGAAGTGAACTTTACCATTTGGCAGCCGCTGTCTCACTGTGTGGCATGCCTGGTTTACAAGGCTAAAATCTGGTTGAGGTGAGGAAAAGGCTCTGCACTACAGCAGTCATCTCCAGGAGCGGTAGAAGATTGAATCTGAAGGCACAGACTTAGTCTAGCATTAAGTGTGGAGGCCTTGTAAAACTGGTGAGATGGAAGCCATTCCGGGGTGGATGGCTTTGCATGTTGTTGGCTGTAGGCAGCTGGATTCCAACAAGAGGATGAAAAGCTTAGAGACCTGTTGTGTGTAGGAAAGACTGTCTTAGGTACTAGGTTGAGGACGTGTCAGGTAGTGAAAAAGATAATAGCCAGCCAGTGCCCTTGTGTTAGTATTTTGTTCCCTTGCACTCCATTGGTGGGAGGTTAGGAAGGACATCTGCTCAGAAACTAACTTTCAGTGTGACCATTGGATTCAAAAGCGCCCATTATCCTTTTCCTTGGGTGAGCAACCTCAGCAGCAGCAAAAGCCAACGGATCCCATCCTCTCTTTAATTAAGCACCAAAATCCAATGTTTGTGAAAGACCCTGGGACATTACTTACTCTGCACCTATTGGTAGCATTGATCAGTGCGGCTGCAAGGTGGGAGGGAGCTTGAAAATCTTGCAAGGTGATGGCTTCAAGGAACAAGAATGACAGGTGAAGATTTGTATCCAAACTTGGCTGTTCAACAGTTAGTTCTTAGTAGAGAAGATGATTTGGGGCACCAATGTGAGGTTCAGAGTCAATATTTGTCTTCCTCTCCACATCTTCATTCTTGTCCTCTCATTCTTCTGTTCTCACACACCTTTTCTTTTCCTCATATTTTAATGCATATTCCCTATGTCTTTGTCTTGCTCTTTTCGCTTCCATGACTGTTAGACAAGGAAGTGCTGCAGAGGGAAATAGGGTAGCATCCTAGTAAGTGGTGTTCTCCTGCTTTTCCAAACGTAACATGCTTTCAGATTTGATGCAGAGGGGAAACAGATTAGGATTAATCCATTGGTTTTTGCATCCAAGAGTTACTCTACTTAGTTTCCCTTTGCAGCAAACTGTCTATAAAGCGCCACCGAACTAGAATGCTGTTTTAGCTGTTGGTGCCTAGTTATGTAGTACCCAAGCTACAGGCAGGCTGGCAGACTGATAGGAAAGGACATTTAGGGGACAAGATATGAGGGAACTCTTGTACCTGTGTGAATTTTTTAGGCCTCTTAAGTGTTTGGGTTAATGGCCCAAAGCACATTTGAAACCAAAACAAAAATTTAAATCAGTTGTTAATGATTCTGGCCACCTTTAAATACCAGGGTTGAGCCCCTCATTTGGTATGAGATTTTTCACTTTTTTTTTTTTTTTTTTTTTGACCTGCTTATATTTCACAACGAGAGGACTGTTTTGGCAATCTGAGAGCAACTTTCATTCAGATTATTTATTAAAAACATAAAGAATAGTTGATACTTTGAAAACATAGACAGAAAAATATGGTCCCTGATTAAAATTTAAATAGACACAAATATAAAATGCAGAGGGGTGGGTCAGATGATGGCACATAAACAAATTTGATAAAGAAATACACACTAACGTCTTGTGCTTTATATTGATTGCTTAGCTGCAAAGTTCACCAGGAGTAACAAGAAAATCCTGCAGGTCTTCAACTTCACTGTCACTCTGCAGTTATAAGTGTGCATTTTAGGATTTCATGGTCCTTGAACTGAATATCAGGCACCCCTGGCATGCTGAATATGGGGGCCAATATGGAGATATTTTAGTAATGGTTAGAATTTGAAATTACGTACTATGAACCTGTATAGATTTTCAAATGTCTGTGAACTGCCTTCTCTTTCCAGATACCTGGCTTACCGTAACTTCATGATCGATACGTATCGCTTAAACCCTCAGGAGTACTTGACCAGCACTGCCTGCAGAAGGAACCTGACTGGAGATGTATGTGCTGTAATGAGGTAAAAGCTTAAGTCTTGCAGCCACTACCCGCAGCTGTAACAATACATTTTATCTGCTTTATTATAAATTGTACGTTATACCTCCTGCATAGTGAGGCAGAAGACCCAGAGCGCATCAATTATGTTAGCAGATCATCTTTTTTCCTTTTGTGGTGAAAACCACATTTTGTAATACCCTTATTTACATTGACTATACCAGTGAAAGGTAAATACTGTGAGCATGACTCAGAGACCTGCAAGAGATTGCATGTTAACTAATACAGTGATATGCAGCTTCTACCATGCAATTTTTTAGCAGGTTTTCAGAATTTCCAGTGTGGCAGCTCACTGTGTGTTTTTTACCAAATGAGCCTCTTATATCTGTATTATGATAAATACTTTTTAAAATAGTTCTTTTTGTACAAAAGATTCAAAACCATGTTATATCCACACATACAGCATCGCTGATGCACAATCACCCTGAGGCAGATGATGGAAGCTAACTGATGCATAGTATGGAAACCATCACAATTCATCCCACTCTTCTCCTCCCCCGAATCCTCCAAAGAAGTTTTCATATCAGCGGGCTTAGCTTTATATCTGTTTTCTGAATTGTGTGAAATGGTTTCCCGTTGCCCATATTTGAAATTGTCACTCTCATTTTGTTGAATGCGGAGAAGTGGGATTGTCAAGCCTGCATCGAGAATTAATGCCATGTGTTATGTTTCCCTGTCTGTGGAAAAAGGAGAAATGTAGGCAGGTTGAGCGTTGTCCTGTTTGATTAGCAGCAAACTCATCCCAGTTTCACCCTTGAACTTTCTCCCTGGTATCTTCTTTCTGTAGCTACCGATGTGCTTAAGGGTTTGTTTCCTCAGACTTTAATCATGTAATATTGTTCCCTAGAGTGCATGCCTTTCTGGAGCAGTGGGGCCTAGTTAACTACCAGGTGGATCCAGAAAGCCGTCCCATGGCTATGGGCCCTCCTCCTACTCCTCATTTCAATGTACTCGCTGATACCCCCTCTGGACTTATGCCTCTTCATCTCCGAGCTCCTCAGGTAAATCCTACAGGCACCACCACTGTGTACATGCACGCACACTTATTCAGATAGAAATAGTGGTACATGTATTTTGGGAATGGCTTAATGTAGTCCTAGTCCAGGGGTGGGCAAACTACGGCCCATGGGCCAAATGTGGCCAGCCGGCCATTTTCATCTGGCCTGCGAGCTTGCTCCTGGCCAAAGAGCCGGTGGCGTACTGCGGATCCCCGTGCTCCCAGACCAGGCCTGCCCCATGCTCCCTGGCTGGGGGCCAGCTGAGCCCGGCATGCTGCGGGTCCCCACGCTTGCGGACAGGCCTACCCTATGCTCCCTGGCCGGGGGCCGGGTCAAGCGGGGAGCCACTGTGCCCCATGCTCCTTAGCTGGGTCCGGCGGAGCCCGGCTTGCCGCGGGTCCCCATGATCATGGACCAGGCCTGCCCAGCGCTCCTTGACCGGGTAGAGAGCAGGGAGCTGCTGGGCCCCGTGCTTCTGGGCCGGGTGGAGTGCGGGGCCCTGCACTCCCTGGCTGAGGGCCCGGCGTGCCGCGGGTCCCCGCACTTGCAGGCCCGCTCTGTGCTCCCTGGCTGGGAGGTAGCGCGGGGAGCCACGGGGGCCTGCACTCCCTGGCCCAGCAGCCGTGTGGAGCACGGGGAGCCGCGGTGCTCCGCAGTCTCTGGCCCTGTCGCCGGGTGGAGAGCGGGAAGCTGCGGGGCTCCGTGCTCCCTGGTCCGGCGGCCGGGTGGAGCGCGGGGAGCCGCCGGACCCCGCGTTCCCTAGCCAGTCCCAGTCGAAGAGCGCCCAGCTGACTAAGGTAAGGGTGGGGGTTAGGTGGTGGGGTCCTGGAGAGTGGTGATTAGGGTCGGGGGATCTCAGGAGGGGGGCAGTCAGGGAACAAAGCAAGGGGCTTAGATGGGAGTGGGATCCCAGGGGTGGTGGTTAGGTTGGGGGGGATTTCGGGAGGGGGCAGTCGAAATAAAGCAAGGGAAGTGGGATTCCAGGGGGGTGGTATTTAGGGTGGGGGGATCTTGGGAGGGTGTAATCAGGGAACAAAGCAGAGGGGCTTAGATAGGGGTGCAGTCCCAGGGGTGGTGGTTAGGGTGGGGGAATCTCTGGAGAGGGCAGTCAGGGAACAAAGAACAGGGGGGCTTAGATAGGGGGTAGGGTTCTGGGGCACCAGTTAGAATGGTGGGTCTCCAGAAGGAGCAATCAGGGGACAAGGAGTGGGAGGGGGCATTGGATGGGTCAGAGGTTCTGAGGGGGACAGTTGGGGGCAGGAAGTGGGTGGGAGTTAGATAAGGGGTGGGGTCAGGCTGTTTGGGGAATCACCGCCTTCCCTACCTGGCCCTCCGCACAATTTTGAAACCCAGTGCAGCCCTCAGGCCAAAAAGTTTGCCCACCCCGTCCTAGCCAGTCTGTGTTTGCTGCTATGGTCAGTAATACGTGTACCGAATGGAGTATGTAGCTCATGCATTTTTGGGTGGGGGCGGTGGGGGGGCATCCTTCTCTCCACATGCCTTTCAGTCTTAGTGAGATTCTGTTAGTAGTAGACTTTCCATCTCTCCCTCATTCTGTAGAGCAGGCATGGGCAAACGTTTTGGCCCAAGGGCCACACTGGGGTTGCAAAATTGTATGGAGGGCCGGGTAGGGAAGGCTGTGCCACCCCAAACAGCCTGACCCTACCCCTTATCCGACCCCCTCACACTTCCTGCCCCCTTCAGAACCCTGATCCATCCAATCCCTCCACTCCTTGTCTCCTGAAACCCCGCACCCTAACTGCATCCCCCAGGACTCCACCCCCTCCCCAAACCCCCGTCCCCTGATTGCCCCAACCCCTATCCAGACTCCTGCCCCCAACAGACCCCCGGGACTCCCCCAAATATACAACCTCCCCATCCCCTGACAGCCCCCTATGACTGCCTGCCCCTTATCCAAACCCCTGGCCCCAGCCTGGCCCCCTTACCCATGCTGCTCAGACCAGCATGTCTGGCAACCACACAGCCTGCCCGAGCCAGACACACTGCCCCCCAGTAGTGCACAGCACCACTGGAGCCAGCCTTGCCACTGCAGTGCTGCCCGGGAGGAGCTGGGAGCCAGAGTGCTGCCTGCACGGCGCGCTGAGGCTGGGACAGTAGGGGAGGGGCCGGGGGGAGCCTCCTCAGCCGAGAACTTATGGGACAGTTAGGAGGGGCTCATGGTCCATAGTTTGCCCAGCCGTGCTGTAGAGTAATGTTGCACCTACAGTTGCAGCACTCCAAACCCAAATTTGCTAGTTTTGTGTGATAGTGCTGAGTTGGGAAGAATGGTAGTTCAGTGCATGCCTGTGTAGATTCATGCTGATGATCAGTTGTTTGTTTTTTTTGTTCTTAGGTCCCTGCTGCCCAGCAGATGTTGAGCTTTCCTGAGAAAAACAAAGAAAAGCCTACTGACCTGCAAAACTTTGGACTTCGCACAGACGTTTACTCAAAGAAGACTTTGGCAAAGGTAAAGTTGCTTGGGTTTTTCTTTCCCTTTGGTTTCTGTTGAGCTTCCTTCCTCAAACCTTAGTCATTACATAGTTACTAGGCAGGATATTGTTATCCCTCTATTGTTGTCTCCTGTGTCTTCCACCTGGACAATATTCTACATTGTAGCCTCTTGTAGTTGTGCCAGGTGCCTGAACTTAATTAAGTGCATAGAAATACAGACCTTTACACTCCCATAAGCTCATCAGCACAGTCCCTCTCCAAGCATTCTGGGAATACCTACCTCATGATTAGGGCTTTGATCAAAATGAACTGTGAATTTGGTAATTTCATGGCCAGAGGGTTTTAAAATTTACATCTGAAATTTGACTGTGTTCTAACAGTTGGGGTCCCAACCCAAAAGGGGATCGTGGCGGGGAGAGTCACAGAGCTGGGGGAGGGGGGGCGCAAAGTTGCCACCCTCACTTCTGTGTTGCTGAACTCTGAAGGCAGCAGCCATGGAGCTTCCTGCATCTGGAGGTGTCTGATCTTCCCGTGCTACTGGCAGTGCCCCAGCTTGTTAGTCTCAGCCGGCTGGGTGAGGGACAGGACTTGCTCTTTTTCTGCATGGCCCCTCTCCCAGGGAGATCTGACCCACCTCTGAGTACCTCTCACAGCTGCAGGAAGCTCTGTAGCCAGGCAGCAACCCTGGAGCTTGTAGCTGGAGAAAGTTCCCAGATGTGGAGGTCAGTCCAGTCTCCCCTGTGCTGCTGGGAGCACCCAGCTTTGGGAGCTTCTGGTCTTTGCCAGTGCCCAGGGGCTCTGGCCAATTTGGTGGCTTCCGGAAAAATGGGCACCATGAGCTCTGGTGGCTCAAGCTGCTGGGGGCAAGCCAAGCTCTGGGGCTCCTGCAGCACAGAAGTGAGGGTCTGATCGCCCCACCAAGAGCGGCTGTGTGAGGGAAGCACAAGTACTGTCCTTCACCGGCCCAGACTAGCAGCTAGAAGCCCCCAGCTGGGGTGCTCTCAGCAGCATGGGGGAGATTGGATATCAGAGAGAAGAACTTATCTCACTGACCATGATATGCTTTTCACAGCTGTGAAAGTGGTAGGGCCCTTCTCATCATAGGTATCGCACACAGCACGCTGAATGTTTCACGATAGATTTCACAGGAGGTTGGGAGGTAAATCCTGCTAGTCAGTTATTTTTGTAGATTTTTCTGTTTTCCCAGTTCATATGGGACAGTGTTCCTCAGTCTTACAGAACTGGAAGGTCACTTCATCAGCAAAGGGTGGCTCTCAGAGCCAAGTCATGAAGTGATGTTCTGGCACACCATCATTGCAGCATGTCCCAAACGGATTTAATGCTGTGACACACTATTGCAATGTAGTGTTGAGACAAAATGCTGTGCTTCTGTGGCTGTCTACTGCATTTCATACAGTTTTCTCCCCCTGCCTTTCTGGCTGCTTAGAGAGAAGGTATTTGGTAGTACTCAGGTATCCTAGAAACCCATGTCTATTTATTTAATGCTGCCTCATGTCGGGAACTGTGCAGGGTTCTCCTCAGATCATAGTTTCACTTGCTCTACTTGAGAGCAGACTAACTGCTTGGACGTGGATTCCATAAGAGCAAAATGTTTTATTCCAAAGAGCACACAGATTGAAGATTACTACTGACAATGTCATGCTATTCTAGAGTGTAACAGGGTTCCTGCAAGGGCCCTCCTGGCTCCTGCCCCTGTTTGTCCCAGAAAGTCACTCAGGAGACCTGATTTGCAGTGCTCACCTGTGTTTTATATTGTACAAGATGTGCTCCCACCACCTTCACAGCACAGTATATACAAGTTCCTTCTCTCTTCCCCTCAGCAGGAGAGAAGGGCAGGCTAGTCCTTTCTGCTTCCCCTCAGAGCAGCTTCCCTTCTCCCTAGCTCCTCCACTTCCTTTGCAAGTACTTTTCCTGTCCAGCCCCCACATCCCCCACACCCCTGCTTCCTTCCTCTGAGGCTTTTAACCAGCCCCAGCCTGCAGAGACTGCAGCTGCTCCTGCTCTGCCAATCAGGGCCAGGTGGCCTCCCCAGCTCCAATTTACCTTCCCTCAGTTCTCCTGCTAGCACCCTGTCACACACCTCTCCCCTTTTTCCAGACCACCTGGTTGGACCATCTAGGGCCCTTCTTCCCCTTTTTAATGGGTGGGTCCTTACTGGGGAGTCCTTCATTTTTTGGTTGACCTGTTGGGGCTTCCTTGCAGGGTTCAGCCATCCCCCACCCGCAGCAAGCACATTGTGTGGGGGGTGGGCTACCCACAGTGCTGCTGCTGCCCAGAGATCTTCACACCAATCACACCCCTGGGTGTTTCCCCCTCCTTCACCTCTGCCAGAGGTTCTGGACATGCACCAGCTCCCTCCTGGGCACTCAGGACCTCTGATCCCCAAGACCCTTCAAGCAGGGTTTGGGCCTCCTCTTCCAGAGGTCTACCTACAGAGGGTTCTGTGGGGCTCACTGGCTCTGCTGAGAGCCCTGGGGCAGTTATTCTCTTCCCTTCTCCTTTTCCTTATCTCGTCCTTCTGGACTCAGGCTCTGTCATCTAGGATTTTCTTCATGGTCTCCTCTTTCCATCTCCAGTTCCTCCTGACTTGGGCTCTGCTGTCTAGGATTTTCTAGCCTCACACCCTCTTCCTGTTTCCTCACCCAGTCTCCCAATTCTCTCACTTTGGGCCTCCTCCCCCAATCTCCTTTCCCTCTGGGCCGGAGATCCCAGTCAGTGCCCACCACCACAGGCTATGGCAAGCCCTCTACCACCCCAACCCATTTCCAACAAAACTGGTCCCAAACTTCGAGGGGTACCTGGACCACTGGGCACTGCCTCTCATCCCCATGGATGCACCCCATATTTATTTTGGCCCCAGGGATTATCAACTGTAGCTTCATAAGTCCCCTCCTTACTAGAGAGTAAGCTGAGGCCAAGTCCACCAGACACCGCTGGGGTCTCCTCCCCACCTTTACTGGAATGGTGGACATTTTTCGCCCCTTCCTCCACTCTCCAGTGTTAGTCCACCCACAGAATTCGTCAAAGCCGCAATCCATCTCTAGGCAGTCCTGCTTCTTATGTCCCACTTGCCCACACTGCCAGCAGACAAGTGGCCGGGTCCCAGCTGGAGCCCCGTGGTTGGTCTCCTGCTTTCTCTCTGGACCCTTCCCAGCCAAGGTCTCCCTGGCTCTTCTCCCACCGTCCTCATCCTTATAGGGGTGTTTGCTCCTTCCTGGGGGAGTCTGCTTCCACAAACTCCTCAGTCAGCTTTACTGCAGCCTCCATGATGCCTGGTTGGTGGCTTCTCACCCACACCCTTGTCCTCTCAGAGAGACTTTGTAAAAACTGCTCCAGGACAAGTGCATCCAAGATGTCCTCTACTATTTGGGCATCTGCTCTCAACCATTGGGTGGCTCAGTCCATTAATTTGTGGGCAAAGGCCCGAGGCCTCCAACCCCCAGTCCATCTCGCTGCCCAGAAATGCTGGTGATATTTTTCAGCTGACAGCCCCACTTGATCTAAAACCGCTGCCTTTACTGCATCGTTGTCCCTGGCTTGCTCCTCACTCAGGGCCATGTAGGTTGCTTGGGCTTCACCAGCCAGGTAGGGAGCAACTCGCAGGGCCCAGGTTGCCCTGTCCCATCCAGCTCCCATGACTACCCTCTCAAATGTGCCTAGGAAGGCATCAGGGTCATCAGTCAGGCCCATTTTACATAGTCCTAAGCCTGGTGCCCACACGCCATCCCCTAGCGGGGAACTCACCACCTTCTGGAGGAGCTGCTGCTGGACGATGGTCTGCTCCTGAATGAAGCTTTGCAGGCTCTTCTGTGCTCAGCTTGCCAGTTGAGTAAGGCCTGCCTCTCCTTGTGCTGGAACTCCTGAAAGGTCAGTAGAGCTTTTTGCAGCTCTTCCTGCTGCTTAATTAGCCACTGCAAGGTCTTCTCTATCTCAGGCTGCCAAACTCTCTAGCGCAGGTCCCCGGACAAGCCCCCACGGGTAACAGGGTTCCTGCAGGGCCCTCCTGGCTCCTGCCCCTGCTTATCCCAGGAAGTCACTCAGGAGACCTGGTTTGCAGTGCTCACCTGTGTTCTATTGTACAAGAGGTGCTCCCACCACCTTCACAGCACAGTATATACAAGTTCCTTCTCTCTTCCCCTCAGCAGGAGAGAAGGGTAGGGTAGTCCTTCCTGCTTCCCCTCAGAGCAGCTTCCCTTCTCCCTAGCTCCTTCACCTCCTTTGCAAGTACTTTTCCTGTCCAGCCCCCACCTTCCCCACACCCCTGCTTCCTTCCTCTGAGGCTTTTAACCAGCCCCAGCTGCAGAGACAGCAGCTGCTCCTGCTCTGCCAATCAGGGCCAAGTGGCCTCCCCAGCTCCACTTTACCTTCCCTCAGCGTAGCTGGGGTGACAGAGGGTTTGCTAGCAGTTCTCCTGCTAGCACCCTGTCACATAGAGACTGACAGTTGGAGAGTACCTACTAGAAATCAGTATTCAACCCATACCACATTTCACTGTGTGATTTTTATTTGCTTATTTTTGAGTGATACTCATTCACTGAGAGTACCAGTGCTCCCTGACACTTTTTAAACACAATTATAAAAATGGACTTTGACTTTGGGGCTTCGCCCCCCATCTCCCGCAAGTGATTTCCTTTTGTGTACACACAGTTTATTCCTGGGGGAATTCTGCGCCACTGTGCATGTGCAGAATTTATGTCCCCTGCAGATTTCTTTGCTTCCCCACAGAAAAATGACTTTCTGATGGGGAAGTAAAGGGAAGCCACAAGAGCGGTCATGCAAGTTTCGGGGGCCCAGGGCAGCCCGCAGAGAGGTAAATCACTGCGGGAAGGGAGTGGGACTGGGGAAGACCTGGCTGATGGCTCCTATCCTGCGCTGGGCTCAGCTGCTAGTCCCAGCTGGGCAGGACAGGACTTCCTCTTTCCTTGCATGGCATCTGGGACTGTGTCAGACCCACCCCCAGATTTCTGCCCCAGCTGAAGGAAGCTCTGTAAACTCTGCCCCCTCCCTGCCTGCACCATCGTTCCTCAGCCCAAATTTGGATCCTTCCATACTAAGCCCCTCCACACTTGGATCCTGCCTGTGCTAAGCCTGCCTGCCCACACCTGGTGCACCGGCCACAGAGGGGCAGGGCCCTGGCGTGTTTTTGGGGCAAGCCCAGTCCTTGCGCTGTGTCATGGTAGGGTGCAGCCTCACCACAGAGTCTGTGTCCTGGGGGAAGCTGCACAGTGATCTCCCACCTCTGTGCAGCAAGTGTCCTGTGCTGCCCAGTGCCATTCTGGAGCCTCCACGTTTATTTGGCAAATAAAATTTGCAGAATTTTAAAATATTGTGCACAGAATTTTTAATTTTTTTTGGCGCAGAATGCCCTCAGGCATAACAATTGCTTTTCCAGCACTCTCACCAGCCTATGTAAAAATTGTGTGTGTCTGACAGCTGACACTTCTGTAATTTATGTGTTGCCTGGGTTAGTGATCTGTAGTCTGTGCAGATATTTGGGGAAAGGATAGGTTTTTGGCACTAATTCAGTGTCTTACACAGAACTACATCAGCCCACTAACCTTCCCTCCTTACGAGGGAAGCTTTGACATCTGTGATGTTTATATCAGCTGAAGCTGGTAGAGTAACTCCTCACTTAAATTAGAGAGGTAGCCATGTTAGTCTGGATTTGCAGAAGCGACAGAGTCCTATGGCACCTTAAAGACTAACAAAAGTATTGAAACACAAGCTTTCGTGGACTAGCATCCGACAAAGTGGGTACTAGCCCACAAAAGTTTATGCTTCAATACTTTTGTTAGTCTTTAAGGTGCCACAGGACTCTTTGTCACTTCCTCACTTAGTCATCTTGGTTAATGTTGTTTTGTTGCCTATCAATTAGGGGACATGCTCGTTTAAAGCTGTACAATGCTCCCTTCTAACGTTGTTTGGCAGCCCCCTGCTTTGTCCACTGCTTGCAGGAAGAGCAGCCCGTTGCAACTAGCTGGTGGGGGCTTGGAACCAGGGTGGACCGGCAGCCCCCCACCACCTTCCCGCTGCCCTACATTCCCTGTGCAGCATCTGCCCATCAGGCTATCAATTGCCAGCAGTTCAGCTGTCTCTTCCCCACACTGCCATGTGCTGCGCCTGCCCTCTGTCTTGGAGCTGCTCTCCAGAGCCTTCTGCTTGCTGTGCATGGTGGGGGAGAGGAGAGGAGCTAATCTCAGGGTGTCCCCATATCCCATGCTCTTGAATCCCACTCACCTCTTCTCCATATAGAGCAGGGTTTGGACACAGATGGAGAGAGACAGAGAGGGCTTGGAGCAGCAGCTACTGTCTCAACTTCCTGATCAACTTAAAAAGACAGTGCACTTAAGAGTGGGTCCAGCTTACTTAAAGGGGCAATGCAAGACACACACACGCATGCACACACACATACTGTGTGTCTCTGTGTGCCGTGCTGTCTCTCCCCCCGACCCCATTCATTCTGTCTTGTAGAGTATGAGAGGCTACATAAACAACAATGTTAATATTATCCTTGTTAATCCTTGAGAGCTCAGCTAAAAGCTGTAAGGCATTCATTAGGAAATATCCCATTCTCTGACTCCTCCACCGCAACCAAGCTTCACAATCATCACTGTTTACCAGTATTAAATTGTTTTTTTAAAACATATACTGTTTGTGTTTTTATTTATTTATTTTATGTATATATAATATAAAAAAAAATAATATGGTGAAAAAAAATTCCCTGGAACCTAACCCCCCTAATTTACATTAATTCTTATGGAGAAATTGGATTCGCTTAACTTCGTTTTGCTTAAAGTCGCATTTTTCAGGAGCATAACTATAATGTTTAGCGAGGAGTTACTGTAGTGGTATCCTTTCCAAGAGTTCTCTAGTTTCAAGGAAACTTTTAAGTAATTCTCAGATCAGTTCGGTGTAGATACAATAAACTCAGGAGTGATGCTGTGCTAAATACTTATACTGAGGGCATCAGTTACGTATATTTTTCAGAGAGCTTGCATTTCCTTATCAGTTATCCTCAGAGATTTTTTCACTCCAGGTATTTTTATCTCTCTTAAAGGATCGTTTTCCTAGTAAGAATCTACAACTTCAATCCCTCAAATGGCACATTACTATATCCACTATATACTTCATACAATCCAACCTCTCTACTATGCAAGTTCTGTCTTGGTTAAACATACTTTTTAAAATTAAACATACTTAGTTAAACATACTTCCTATCCTCCTGTGTCTCTTGAAATTCTGAGAGTAATTCTTGCAGACCGGATAGCTGCCTCCAGTGAGCAGCGATATGATCAACTATAGCAAAATTACTGGGAAGACTGATTAATAGACTGTGTTAGTAGATTAAACCACTACAGCTGCTTCTTTTACAAGAAGTTCTTTTGTTCAAAGTAGTGCTCCTGCAAAGATAAGTTTTAATCTATCTTGACTTTTCTTCCTTTATAGAGTAAGGGAGCCAGTGCTGGAAGAGAATGGACAGAGCAAGAGACACTGCTGCTACTGGAGGTAAGAGCTGATGAAGGAGAATGTTGGATACTGAAGGTAATCCAGAGAAAGGAGGCTTTCGTACGTACAGGAACTCCTCACTTAAAGTTGTCCTGGTTAACGTTGTTTCGTTGTTATGTTGCTGCTCAATTAGGGAACATGCTTGTTTAAAGTTGTGCACTGCTCCCTTCTAATGTAGTTTGGCAGCCGCCTGCTTTGTTCACTGCTTGCAGGAAGAACAGCCCGTTGCAGCTAGCTGGTGGGGGCTTGGAACCAGGGTGGACTGACAGCTTGCTGATTTAATTAACAGGGCAGCGTACTTAAAGGGGAAATGGGAATCTTGGTCTGCCCTCCCTCCTTTCTTGCTCCTTAGACTGAGAGAGTTAACCCTTGAGGGCTCAGCTAATTGTTACTTGTAAATGAACTAACACATTCCCTGGGAAATATCCCACCCTCTGACTCCTCAACCAAGCTTCACGATCATCATCACTGTGTACAGTATTAAATTGTTTGTTTAAACTTATTCTAGGTTTGTGTGTGTATGTATATATCAGCGGTCGGCACGAGGGACCGCAGGATATGTACCCACAGCGGGCCCCGCTGCTTTATTTACCTGCCGGTGCGCTGCTTCCCGTGGCCCCCATTGGACCAGGATGGCAAACTGCAGCCAGTGGGAGCGGCGGGAAGCAGCGCGTGGCAAGCTGGCAGGTAAATAAAGCAGTGGGGCCAGCTAAGGGTACTTACCTGCGGTCCCGCATGCCGACCGTTGATATATAGTATAGTCTTTTGTCTGGTGGAAAAAACTTCCCTGGAACTTAACCCCCTTCATTTACATTAATTCTTATGGGGAAATTGGATTCACTTAACATTGTTTCGCTTAAAGTCACATTTTTCAGGAACATAACTACAACGTTAAGTGAGGAGTTCCTGTAATATCTAAGGTTAAGATTTTTGTCCTGGGTATTTTTAGTAAAAGTCATGGACAGGTCACAGGCAATAAACAAAATTCACTGAAACCTGCAACCTATCTGGTAAGGACTAACAGTCTGAGCCCCACCATCAAGAGCTGACCACCAGCCTCCATGGCTGAAGTCGACGAAGTCACAGAGCTCCATTAAAGTCATGGAATCCAGGAACTCGCTACAAAATTATATCCTTAGTAATACGAAATGTAATCTGGTGCTTCTTCCAGTGATTGTCCATGTGTGTGCACCTCTTGAGGTACGCATGTGGTCTCAATCTCTGATTTTTACTAGCAGTGTCTGTTCAGGCCACACATGCACTGTTGTCGGATCTATTGATAGTGTATTAATTATACTGATTACTTAAGAATTTCAGTTGATACTCTGGGATTTGATAGGTTCTTGTCCCAAGATCAGGTCCAACAGTATTAAAATTACTTGTCAGTCGAGAACCCTGATATGCAAGTATTGCAATACTTGTATAAGAGCCTTGGGTGAGGAATCTTAAAATCATAGTATATCAGGGTTGGAAGAGACCTCAGGAAGTCATCTAGTCCAACTCCCTGCTCAAAGCAGGACCAACCCCAACTAAATCAGCCCAGCCAGGGCTTTGGCAAGCTGGGCCTTAAAAACCTGTATGGATGGAGATTCCACCACCTTCATAGGTAACCCATTTGTGAAATAGTTTTTCCTAATATCCAGCGTAGGCCTTCTCCACTAACACTTGAGACCATTGCTCCTTGTTCTGTCATCTGCCACCACTGAGAACAGCCTAGCTCCGTCTTGTCAAAGGCATTCTCAAAATCACTTTCTGCAAGTGAACTGTATCCACAGGATCCCCTTTGTCCACATGCTTGTTGACCGCCTCAAAGAACTGAGTTTAAAAATGGAGGTAGCTTCTTAAAAAGAGTCACTTACGTGAAATGGAATAAGACAGTTGAGACATGAATGGTGGTGCTGCCGTTCCTGAATTCATAAGAATATCTTTATATAAACGGTGCTTTAACTTCCAGTAATATGTGATTCATGTATCTGCTACCTCAGAATCCTATTATGTGCCTGAGTGTATCTTACAATGCAGTGAGGTCTTGAGGCAAATAGATGGTTGAAAACGTGGTTTTACACTATGGAAGAAATGCCCTTGAAGTGATGTGTATATATTTGCAAGTAAGGTGAATGCTGTGAAGTTCTGATAATGTTCACAGCTCCCCAACTGTGCCACAAGGTGTTAGAGGAAACTGCTGACACTCCTTTTTGATTCGTATCTGTTCCTGGAATACAGATGATTCTGTTACACGTTGACTAACTTTTCACCTTCATTGCTATTAATAGGGGAAGCAAGTTAAGAGGTAGCCACCTAGTCATGTAATTGCATAGGAAAACCATAGTGTGAGTTAAGATACTATTGGGACTCTAGACCAGCATTTCTCAAATGCGATCACTGTGGCTACATGCGGCCACCAGGGGCTTTTCTTGTGGCCACAGCCTCCTGGACAGCGATGGGAAGGGGAAGTAGCAGCCCCTTCCTGTTGCTCCTGGACTCATCACCTTGGCGTTGGTTGCTGGGGCCATCAGCCCAGAGGCTGGGCCCTGCCCCCTCTGGAGACACCTGGAGGAGCAGGCAGCTGGTGAGTTCCCCAGCTTCCCAGGGGCAGTGGGGCTGAAGGTTTTGGCTTCCCCCCTGGGGTGGTGGGGCTGCAGGCTCTGGTTATGGGGCTTCGGGCTCTGGCCGCATGGCTCCAGGCTCTATCACCATCCCGGGCCCCATCACAAGGCTTTGGGCTCTGGCTGCAGGGCTCCAGCCACCTGCTGACTCGCTGCCCCACCTGCGTCGTCCCTGGCCCTGCTGCCTCTACCATCCCTCATCCAGGGCTTAATTTGTTCCCAGGAGTGGCAGGGCTGAGTAATCCTGCTGTGAAAAGTGATACTTGTATGTTTGTTAATCACTTTTCACAGCAGACTTACTAGCTAGCAATAAATATATTACAATGATTTGAAGGGGTACATGTCCATATTTATTTGTTTTTCCTAAAATGAATTATTTTAGGAAAAAATGAGAGAGTGGCCGCCAGCAAGAATTGGTGGCTGCACTCGGAGGCCACTAAATATTTGTCCTGAGAACCTGTGCTCTAGTCTAGACCACAGAACTGTACTTCTGGAATAAGCTTAAGGGAATGACTGCAAGAAGGCAGGGTTAAGTTGACTCTCTCTAAAATCAAAAATAGGTTCTGTTTTGGCAAACTCCATCAAGTCTGTGTCCCAAAACTGACTGGAACTGGAGCTGTTGACTCACACATTAACACTTGGATCATCTGTTATGGTTTTCATTTTGATAGCAGTAGCCAGCCCCATTCACGTAGTCACAGTCTCACTGTGCAAGGTGCTGTGTAAACATATAATAAACATGAGGGTCCCAGATTTTCTCCTGTGGCTCAGGGCAGGTTTTTTCCAGTCTAGGTTTAAGTCTTCAGTAGCAGAGCTCCCACTGTTTCCCCTAGGAATCTTTTCCACTGCCTATAAGAAGGTTCTCCTTTCCTTAATACCATCCCATTACTCCTAGCTGTAGCCTTATGTACTACAATTGTGTAATTTAGGGGCCTCATTTAAAGGGAAAAAACTGCCACTACGCTACTTAAAAATTACCTGCACTAAGAGCAACAGTGCTTGGTAATAGAGGAAGATGGACACATCAGCTGTGCTATATGTTAATGCAACACAAGAGCAACTAGGTGATTGTCATTTGAGGGGATAAAAAGGAAAGTGAGCAAACCAGGGAGAGTCTTTATAGGGAATAGAGGAAACCAGTAGTACAATGATCTTGGCCTAGAGGAGCTATTAGTTTTCAAACTATGGCTGTGGTATTATCATCCTTGTGTGTGTCTTTTATGATGATGGTCATACCCATTTATTTATTCCCCTCTTATGATAGTTAATCAGTACAATAATCCAACACTACCATTTTCTGAACTTGCCTGTTCTATACTACTAGCCAAATATAGAAACTTTATATTTTCCAGAACTGTCCTACTGTCATGCAAACAGAGTATTATTGGGTGATTTTAGCCATGTCACCCCTCGTCAGAAACCCCACAACCAAATTCTGAGATTATAAGGGAAACCATGGACTCTTAATTTCAACAGTGCAGTGCACTTCATACTTTGGCTATTAATTTAATATCCATTACATCTATATGAATAAGCAAAATTTACTGAGACAGTCTTCATAGAACTGGAAGTGTATTCACTAAAACAGATTTAGTACTTTTCTTACGTTACAGATAAACATGATCTGTGCCCCAGATAATTATTTATATAGTACCATATAATAAACTGGGTTTACAGAGTAAGAATAACCAAGTAGCAGCTGATCTTGGGCATATACTGTATAAACATAAGACTCTAATACCTCGTCATAAATAATAGAGATTTCCTTGCTTATCAACCTTGACATATAAAATGTATTCTATAGTTAATTTGTTTAATAACTGTGTTTAATTATAATTACTGTGGATTAAACATGCTGGTGGAATAACTTTGAACCAATATTCTATCGACAATTTCCTTAGTGTTTGCTAATAACTTCATTAGCACGGAATGTTATAGCTCCACTAGAATGGAAGAGAAATAATAGAATGACTTATGAGCAAAAACAAAATCTGGATTGCAAATCCAACCTTGCAACACCTCACTGCAGTATATAAAGTTGTTTGCTTGGTTAAAACTAATTGGAAAGGATGGCGATCTAGCCATGATCAACTGATTTGTAGTAAAAGGTGCAATATTCTTATGGTGTCCAAAAATGGCAAGAAAATCTCTCAGTGGAATAATCCAAATAAACATCACCCCAAGTTCAGCAAATGCTTATTAAACAAAGAACGAGTCCATGCCATTTGTTCAGTCTTTTTGGTTTTTAACCTATAAATAAAACAGTAAAGGGAGGATATCAGTTCAAGCTTAAGTGATCCTGCTACAACAAGCCAACTTCATTCAATTAAATCCTCAGGGCAGCTTTGGTCAAATATGTGCAGTAAAGTTCCAAAGAATTCGTGTTATCTAAGATAATTATTGCCCTACTATCCATAGACTGAATAACTGGAGGGAAAAAAATATGCTTCTCTTCTAGCTTCCTCATTTGCCATTTTTTCACTTGTATCTTAGTGCAGCACTGTATGCCTTACATTGCTATAAGAGCATTTTCAGCAATTCATAATAAGGACAAGGGTTGTGGGAAGTTAAACATTAGTTTAACAGAAAAATAATGAGTAATGAAGTAGAATGGGCTGAATCGTATTATGCGAAAATACAGCCAGTCTCGCTTTTTAACGTGATAAAAGGTGGGTGTAGCCAGCAGTAATTAGATGAAATTAGGGAAAGAAATCTGTAGCCCGAATATAAAGAAATTCTGCTTGATGCTGAGGTCTTCTAAACAGTGGAAACGTTTTCCGAGGAAAGTAACAGAAGCCACATTGCTCGAGACATTTAAAATTGGACTGGACTAAGCACAGGAGAACAATACCATAAGGAACATCTCTGCATTGATGCCTGTAGTATGGACCAGATGACCAAATAAAATCTCTGATTTCTTGGATGTATTTCTCCTTTCCATGGTATCTTTAAAAAGAAACCTTTGCTTTCGGTACTGATTCCCTAGTTTATGGTCTTGGACGTTTTCATAATTCATGTTGCCCTTTCCTTCTGGCTTCTAAAGTTATAGTGACAGAGATCATTTTCTCTCCTCTGGAGTACAGGAGCTCCTCACCTAACATTGTAATTATGTTCCTGAAAAATGTGACTTTAAGCAAAGCGATGTTAAATGAATTCAATTTCCCCATAAGAATTAACATAAATTGGGGAGAGGGGTTGAGTTTAGGTTCCAGGGAATTTTTTTTCACCAGACAAAAGAAATAAGTATAAGTTTTAAACAAACAATTTAATACTGGTACACAATGATGACTGTGAAGCTTGGTGGAGGAGTCAAAGGGTGGGATATTTCCCAGGGAATGCCTTACTGCTAAATCAGTGGTTCTCAAACTGGGGTGCAGGACCCCCATGGGAGTCATGAGGTTATTACATGGGGGGAGGGTCGTGAGCTGTCAGCCTCCATCCCAAAGCCCTCTTTGCATCCAGAATTTATAATGGTTTTAAATATATTAAGTGTTTTTAATTTATAAGGGGGGTGACACTCAGAGGCTTGCTATTTGAAAGGAGTCACCAATACAAAAGTTTAAGAATCACTGTGCTAAATGAACTAGCAATTTGCTGAGCCCTCAAGGTTTAACACTCACACTCTTCTTTAAGTGTTGAGTGAGGTTAAAAGTATATTGTTAATTTAGATTTGCAAGCCTCCCTCCCTGTGTTCCCTCTGCTCTGTGGAAGCGGGGTGCAGAAGCAGGGGGAAGGGAGACACCCTGACATTAGCCCCTCCTCTTCCCCCTCCCCCCCCACTCCAGCAAGCAGGAGTCTCAGGGAGCAGCTCCGAGACAGAGGGCAGGAGCAGCGCATTGCACAGGGGGAAGGGACACGAACCGCCAGCAATTGACAGTTTACTGGGCAATTGAACTGCAGGCAATTGATAGCCTGCTGGGCAGCTGACAATGTTAGAAGGGAGCACTTCACAACTTTAAAGGAGCATGTTCCCTGATTGATTAGCAACAACATTAACCGGGACTACTTTAAACAAGGAGTTACTGTATTAAATAGGAATTCTGTTTGTGTTTGCCCACCTTATCTTGCTTCGTACATTTTTGGTGGCAGGTAGAGCAATGGACTGAGGTCATTCTGGAGGTCTCTTTACTATCTAGCTACACTTTTAAAGTTAAGAAGATAAGCCTTATCAAACCAAAAAATTGGTAGGCGGATGAGATGGTAGTTAGCAAACAGAATCAGACTTGTGTGTTTGTAGCACAGAATAAAAGACCAGAATTATACTGTTTACCAGTTCCTATAGTCCATAAATTCAACTTGGTGTTTAAGTGAGAGGCTTTCCATTGTCTAAACAAGTGTTTATGAAAAAATTGATGTTTATATACTCCCTTTCACATAGTTTCCCTTTCTTTTTTCACTGTTCTGTTTGTCACTAGAATGGATGATGGTGAGAACAAAAAAAACGTGTATATACGTAGCATTATTTGCAAAACAATTCTTACTCTGTTGCAGGCTCTGGAGATGTACAAAGATGACTGGAATAAAGTCTCTGAGCATGTTGGGAGTCGCACCCAGGATGAATGCATTCTCCACTTCCTGAGACTTCCCATAGAGGACCCTTATCTGGAGAACTCTGATGCATCCTTAGGCCCACTGGCTTATCAGCCTGTACCTTTCAGCCAGTCTGGAAATCCGGTGATGAGCACTGTTGCTTTTTTGGCATCTGTGGTGGATCCTCGGGTGGCATCAGCTGCAGCTAAAGCTGCTTTAGGTATGGGGTCACCATGCCTATCTTTCCGTATGATTTTGTCTGACATAGTGTAACTTTGTGCTTGGTTGCTGGCTTCCTCCTGAGCTTTAGAAAGATCAGCTGATATCTTTGTCATTTTGCTATCCTTCAAAATGCAGCTAACAAAAGTTGAAAATAGAAGCAAATATCTTTACAATTACTCAGGGAGGGGTTACCAGTATGGTTATTGTCTGTTTTGCATTTTACTGATGTTAGACTAGATGACGTATTGCGGTCCTTTCTAGTCCTACACTTTTATGATTCTATGAGCTATTAATTGGTTTGTAAAGCGCTATATAAGTGCCCAGTATTACTTCTTATCATCATTTTTTTAAATGTACATTAACAAATACTGCTATGGTTAAATCACTTATTTGGAATCTTGTACAAAAAAGATAAACATAAAGATCCTAACTGTCAATTTTGGTTCTGTTAATTTTAACTTGTTGTTTTCCTGGTTATGTTACGTAATCATCATTGGCTAGAATAGTTCCTGCATACTCCATAACCGGTTATCTTATTTTCTGTAACTAGGATAAATGTGGTAGTTTGCATTTGTATAGTTTGGAAGAGTTGTTAACTCAAACTACTGCTAATTACCACATTTAAAGAAGGAAATGAGCTTCCTTATGTTATAAGTGAGGAGGATCTTCAGAACATATTTAAAATTCACTTTGTCATTGAATTTACTTATATATGGGTCTGTGAAAACTGATTATTTTTGACATGTGACGTGCAGGCACCATAATATTTTCTCTTAAATTCTTTAACAGAGGAATTTTCTCGGGTCCGAGAGGAGGTACCACTGGAGCTAGTTGAAGCCCATGTCAAGAAAGTGCAGGAGGCAGCAAGAACCTCTGGGAAGGTGGATCCAACATATGGACTAGAGAGCAGCTGCATTGCTGGAACAGGTCCAGATGAGCCAGAGAAGCTTGGTAGGTCATAGGTCTTGAATGCAGAAATTTTTGCAGATTAGCTTTATCTCTAGTACTTTTTATCAGCGAGAAACACGTGTATATATTTTCTATGTAGAATGTGGTGAAAACTTGAATCTGTTAGTCTTTAGTATACAGTCTTTCTCTTCTTTGGTCCCACCCTCACTTCTTCTGTCCCTTACAGGTCAGAAAGAGAGCTAGACAATTATAGAACAAATAATTGTCAGCAATAAGTCTTGCATATAGCTTATCATAAATCAGTTGTGTTAAGAATTCCAGAAATGTTAAAGCTAAAGGTAGGACACATTTGTCTTTAGCAAAATTAGATTAGTGTTCAGTAGAATTTAAGGCAGGGATCGGTAACCTTGGTTGGGTAAGCACCCTTAGCGGGCCCCGCCGTTTTGTTTACTTGCCGATTCGCAAACAACAGCCCCTATTGGACCAGAACCATGAACCGCGACCAGTGGGAGCCACGGTTGGTGAACCGGCAAGTAAATAAACCAGCGGAGCCCGCTAAGGGTGCTTACCCTGGTGTCCCACATGCCAAGGCTACCGATCCCTGACTTCAGGTCTTTTGAACATAAGCATTTTTGTAATATACAGCTTTCCTGCAGAGAACTTGGACTACATTGTAAATGTCACTCATTTATTTCCATTGCTAATATATTAATATAGAAAGTTTTCAGTTTTTGCTGATGGAAAAATCTTAAACATTTATATAAAAGTGTAAGTAACAGGTAGTTGACATGACTCAGTGGTTGTAGTTAGACATGTTAGACCAAACAGTACTCTGATTTACACAGTAACTAGTATGCACAATTGTAAGAAATAAAAGGAGACAGGATAAAAGTATATAACAATGGATAGTCTACAAAAGCTAGATTAAGAGCTTCTGTTCTCCCGTTCACATAGCACAAGAACAAGAGGACAATGAGTGAAATTAAAAGGCGGGAAATTGAAAACTGATAAATGCCTTTTCACACCACATGTAGTTAGAATGTAACTCATTGCCACAGCAAGTTGTTCAGGCCAAAAATTTAGCAAATGTCAGGAGGGATTGGACACTTATATAGGTAATTAGAATGTCCAAAGTTGTCATAATAAATTATAACCATTTAGGAAGGAATATTAAATTGCATGTTTCGGGGTTTAAGACAATGTCTATCAGCAGTTGAGATGAAACCTAGTCAGGGGGCAGATTATCCCACATCTGCCTACTGCAGAGTTCTCATTCCTACCTCTGAGGCCTTCAATACTGGAAAGATGGACTTTGGTTTAGATGCAGAATGGCACTTCATATGTTCCTATTTACAAGACTCAAAATGAAAACCCCATCACTTGGGAGATATAAAAGCAGATTAAGCAAAACAATTAAATAATCAATAGTAAAGTTGGTTTAGATGAGACATAACTTCCATAGAGATGGAAGGCATTATGATAAAACCAACTGGACTATATGACTTTGTCAAAATGTAAGTACAGAACATCCCTGCTGAAAAAGAATCACTACATAATGTTTTTTCTTCATCTCCACTCTATTTTCATGTCTTTCTGCCTGATTATGTTCTGGGTACAGATTTAGATGACAGTAATGATGAGAAAGCATTGTTTCATTAGACATGAGCTGCATATGTACAATGTGTATTGGCTAGTGGTGCTTTTGTGTTGCATAGTTTGGGCTATTCTTTGATTTTTTTGATTTTTTTATTATTATTATTTTTTTTTTTTTTTGAAAACGCTAATGTAGTTGTAACTGTCACAGTTGAGCTGAGTTTCTAATGTGTAGACGCTTTGCTTATTGAGTTACTTCAGTAGATAGTCTGGCATACAAGACTAATATTTTAGGCTATGATTATCCATGCTACAAAACTTGTCCTCTATAGCATAAATTTGTAGAAGCTGTGCAGCTGTTTCAACTTCCTAGAATACATGGAAAATCACTGTTTGAATCCCCTTTACACTAAAAACTAACTTCTCTTTAAATCCGATTCTTAAATAGAGAATGTAAATTGTATAATCTAGTTTTCTATTTATTTCCTTAAACTCTGCAGCATAGTTGCTCTTGTTTCTTCCATTTGGTTTACTGAAGTGTGCCCACAGGGACTCTGCTAGATACCCACTAAAATGCAAAAAGGTTTTAATCTTTTAAACATTCAGTAAAGATCTGGCAGCACTGTTAATGTTTGTCAGTAAATTTTTAATATCTCAAAATCTCTGTTCAGCATTGGTTGGCTGATGTCTTGTTCATCCTACCACAACTAATTTGTGAGTGAATTTAGGGTTTGTGCCAGTGAAGCATGTCTTGTATCAGATAAAGCTGACCATAGTGTTATCTGGATAGTGTGCAAGCTTTGCTTCAAGCTCTGTCAGAACACCTCAGGCCTTACCTGCCATATCCCCTGTTACACCAGACATGAGAAGAGTACAAAATTTTGTGGTGGTTTTTTGAGGTGGGCTCATAGGAACTAGCAAACTAGCTCACTCAAAACCAGAGGTGAGCAAACTACAGCCTGTGGGCCACCTCTGGCCTGCGGGACCGTTCTCTCTGGCCCCTGAGCTCCCAGCCAGGAAGACTAGCCTCCAGCTTCTCCCCTGCTGTCCCACCTTCCTCGCAGTCACGTCATTGCGCAACCAGCGCTCTGGGCAGCGGGGCAACGTGTCTGGCTCCGGCCTGGAACAGGGGTGGGGTTGGATAGGCATGGGAGTCCCTAGGGGCCTGTTGGGGCAGGGGTGGATGGGGTCAGGGCAGTCAGCGGAAAGGGAGCAGGGGAGGTTGGATAGGGGGTGAGATCCTAGGGGGGCCAGTTAGGCTCCGAGGTCCCTAAGGCAGATAGGAGACAAGGAGTGTGTGGAGGTGGTGTTGGATAGGTTGGAGATTCTGAGGGGGGCAGTCATGGGGTGTGGCTAGGGGAGGGGATGGTCAGAGGACAAGCAGTCATGCGTGGGGGTTGAATGGGTTGGGGATTCTGAGGGGGGCAGTCAGGGGGTGTAGATGGGGGTAGGGCCCAAGGGGAGGGGACGGTCAGGGGACAGGGTGGGGGATTGGATGGATTGGGGTTTCTGAGGGGGCAGCCATGGAGTGTGGATATGGGTTGGGGCCATCAGGGGACAAGGAGCAGGTGGGGTTAGATGGGGGTGGGGTCCTGGGGAGTGGTTGGTGGAGGGGTTGCGAGGAGGTAGTCAGGGGAAAGGAGCGTGGGTGAGTTGGATGGGTCAAGGATTCTAAGGGGGGCAGTCATGGGGTGGGAAGTGGGAGTGGGGTAGATAGGGGGCGGGGGCCAGGCTGTTTGGAGAGGCACAGCCTTCCCTATCCAGCCTTCCATAGTTTTGTAACCTTGATGTGGCCCTTGGGCCAAAAAATTTGCCCACCCGTGCTCAACATGTACCTCTCTAAGTCTCATTCCGTAGCTGAAGTAGGTATATGTGTGCCATGTATCCTGTTTATTTTTAAAAAGTACATAGATTTAAATTGGACAGTGTTTAATTTAAACATATATACTGCAGAATTCCCCCTGAATTTCACATTAGGCTTGTCACTTTTTTCTTTTTTTTAAATAATGGAAACTGAAATTAGCAAGCTATTCCATAGTGTTCTGTCACCTCTTGTCAGTTCCACATGGTGGAGAGGGGCAGAGCTGACTTAGAGGAGCATAGACCTCTGAAATGACATGACAAATATATGCTGAAAAATAAACATCATGGCATCTGGAATATCTCCTCCTTCATGTCTGTGTCGCATTGTTTTGTCATGTGGAATTGACAGGAGGAGTTACAGCCCTCTAAATCCATTCAAGGGGGAATAGTTTTATTTTTTTCTTATCTGAGAGTCTCATGTAAAAGAAATCTAGGTATTTTCCAGTTCGGATCATGGTTATATTAAAATAATCAGTGGACTTAAGCCTATTTTGACTGAAATGTTACAATTTGCTAGTGAGTCTTGCCCAGCGGGATTTGAGACTACAGGAGTGGACTCCTGTGGGGCCTGAGCCATGAAATTCTTTAGTCGTAAGTCATTAGTATATGATACTGGGCTGTCAGTTGTCCTTCTCCCGAAAAGAATTTCCACTGCTTGGAAATTCAGATTTTGTAGCCTTTGCCATTTAATAAGGGGAAGTGAAAAGCAGGCAACCATAACATGATTCTTGTGTACTGGGTTCTATAACTAATAATGGCCTCTTATAGTTAATGTGATTTGTATTGGGGAATGATTAATGGAATAAATTAGGACAACAGCAGACAGTTCTCCCTGGGGGAGCTTCCCAACAGGAGTTAACTGGGTCACTGGACAATCTGCATGGCCTTTCACCTCAAAACAGCTTTGCAATGGAGGGCGCAGAGGAAGAATCTACCAAGGTTGCACTTGCAGTGGTGTTTTTCATAAGCATACGGCTACTAAAAAAGCTAGCTGTGCTTGCATGACTAGAACTGAAGTATTACACCTAAATACATCACCCTTGAAAACTGAATTATCTATTTAGGAACACACTGTAATTAAGGTTCATTAATTGATGTAGACTAGAAATAAAATTATAGCTCCACTGGTGTCTTGAAAATTGTGTTTTTTATACTGATATATTTCAGGGTCACTGGAAATGTGATTGGAATAGACTGTGGGAGTCACTGTTAGTTGAGAATTCTGATCTGTGATAACCTTTGTGATTTGCTATACTCAAAGCTGGCAACCAGGTTCCTTTACATCAATATGTAGAGCCATTGCAGACAATTATAGAGTCAACAGTGTGTCCGATGAAATGGTTAACATGATAAATGTCATGAATCAAGGACATCTAGAATTCCTCTCTGAATGCACTGGGAGCCCTCATCTTAGGGATTTTTGTTCACTGTTACCTTTAAGGGCAGGATCAAGCCCTTAATAATCAGCCTTGTCTTCTTGATTTTCATGGTTTTTAAACCATGTTTTAAACGAGTTTTGTTTGCATACATACTTTGCAAGATGCACATTGTTTGCCCAGATGCACTGTGGACAGGATTAAGTTCTAATTGCTTGTACAAAGAGCCACTTGAATTCTAGAATCTTAAAGGTACAGCCAGCTACACTCTGGATAGATGCAAGAAGTCCAGACAAAAGCAGTTTCCCAGACCAACACTCATATGTTTGTGCTATGTTGTAAGCAATACAAAAATTAACTTCTGCACACATTCTTCAGAGCCTCTCTTGCTCTGCTCTGCTCCAAACATTCCTGTCCCAGCCCAACTATATTAAAGTTTGCAAATGTTTCAATTAATAAAGTGCGCTGTAACTTTAATTGAAGATTTCAGTTTGGGTGGTGATGGTGAATGTTGAATTTCCTGGGAGGAGTTATAGTACTTTATCCTTCTGTAATGGCTTCCATTCAAGGATCTCAAAGCACTACACCAAACATTATGCAAACCTGTGTTCTGTTTTATACAGATTCTTATCCTTCCCTCATTATTGTTCTATCTAAGTCCCTTCCAGAAGTGGTTTGTTCTTTCACTTTTCCACTTCACACAGGAAGATTTTATGTGCACCCCCGTGTGTTGTTCTGGTATGGTTGTGGTGGTTTTTTGTCATGAACAGGTCACGGGCTATAAACAGAAATTTATGAGCCTGTGACATGTGCATGACTTTTACTAAAAATACCCTCCGCGACTAAACCTTGGGCCGGGGTGGGAGCTGCCCCGGGTGCTGGGGGAAGGAGGATTGTCGGGACTGGCAGGGGCTTCCTATCTGGCTCCAAATCCCTCAGCTTCTAGGCGTTGGAGGCAGGGGACAGGGCAGGGGCTCCTCCGTTACTCCAGCCACAAGCCCAGGCTGTTGCAGCTCCCATTGGCCAAGAACTGCAGCCAATAGAATTGCGAGTGTGGGCAGCGTGCGGCGCAGAGACGCCCCCGCCTAGGAGCTTCAGGGGCCCCCACACCCCAGGTAAGCGCACCCTCCTGCACCCTCCAAATGCCTATCCCCTAGCACTGAGCCCCCTCCCACACATCCAAACTACTGCTGCTGGCCAGCATAAGCCACTGCGGTCATGGAAAGTCACGGAATCAGGGACCTCTGTGACACTTGCAGCCTTAGTGATAACACTCCATCCTTTCTTACAACAGGCTCATGCAGTGTTCACAATTACTGCACAAGCTTTCAGTGAACTACCCACTCTCCTATTCCGGCTTGTCATGCTGAGCATGTCGAAGTGTCACAGAGTACAAGTACGGGAAGCTCTAACTATTGTACATTCCAACCTTTCACTGAGCATGGGAGGAAAAAATGGTGCTAGTTACCAGCAAGATTGCCATATGTTTGAGCCCACTAATCACTCCAACCACATCAACCTTTTCATTTGCAAATACGTTGTTTATCCAGAATCAATTTAGTATTTGTTCATATTAAAGAGTGTTCTTATAATGAACTGCATAAATGGGCCTATCAGTGAAAACCAACCTGGTCTCAGGGCACCTGTGACTTACTAAGTTTAAACACGTTTTAAAGATAACTTTGCATTGATGCATTCTGCTTTATTGTTCGACTGATAAGAGTGGGGAGTTTATTTGGCAAGGCTGTCTCATGTAGGTTGCAGGTAATCTGAGTAGAGAAATTATACCAAGTTCAGACCCTTTGTAATTTCCCTGTTAACTTGAAGTCTGTTTCCCTTCTCCAGTTGTAGGGCTAAATGGGGCTTCCTTAGAAGCCAATCATACTTTCTGCATCGCTAACCGATAGGTGTTGCTACTTGACCAGGCAAAGCTCCCTGTTGTTGAGGGTTGTATTTTACTATTAAGACTAGGAACATCTGATTCCTGGGGTGTGGGTGAGGTGTGCTTTTGGGCTGGAGGTGCGGTGCTCCTCGGGATGATGCTTTGCATTGCTTGGTAGCTGTCTACCTCTTGCTGCTTCAGAACCATAATTTATTGATTTTGAAGGGAGAGCCATGTAGTTTTTCTTCACACGAAAGATGCTTGCTGGGATGCAGGACCTGCTAAAGAGGAGTGTGGTGAGGGAGACCCTTGAGGTCCTATAAGAGAGACTACCAAACGCTCCCTGTAGAAGGGAAGGAAGGTTATCACTGTCAGTTTGTGTTGGGAACGCCTATGCTCCAGAGGGCTAATTCCCATCTAAGTGGTCAGTTTTGTATATTCTTAATTAACCTGGTCAGATTTTTGCTTCTGGTTTGCAGCAGAATCAATAAGGGCCATGTCTGTATCTTCCTGGAATACAAGCATCTTTTATTTTATCATTTATACCCAGAGTATCAAAATGTTGTTTTCAGGTCCACATACCTTTCGCGTTTGGATTTCATATTTATATTTTTTACAGGAGTCCAGTCTCCTTATTCAGTTAACTTCATTTTAAAATTCCCACTACTATGGTAGTTAAAATGACTTAAAACATAGAGGTAGAAACCTGCATGACCTCAGATAAATTAAAATCAGTTTGCCCTGAAACTCATTAGCAGAGACTTTTCAGTTTCCTTTTTCATTTCATTTATTTAGTATACCTTCATGCACCCATCAGTATAAGCAAGAAATGTAAATGGTTCATGCCAGCTGGAGGCCTGCAGTCACAGCACTGTCTGTCACTGCAAATACTGGCTCTGCAGCCAATGCGATAAGACAATTTTCAAAAACCATCAACTACTACCTGGCTAAAATTGTCATACTGACTTTATTTTTTATTAAAACAAAATTTTATTATTACAGTTACTACCAGATAACCTAGGTTACATCAGGAATTATAAACATGTAAAAATGCGATTTATAATGAAACTTAAGATATATTCTTAGTAACCAAACATATCCATGCTTAGTCTCATAGCAGAGAGGGATGTATGTTTGAAAGTTTGGGGGAAATTATTTTAGTTTTGTAATGCAAGGGAGAGTGGGGGAAAACAAAACTTATAGTGTGGAAAGTGTAAGATTTATTTGTGCACTTTTTTGTGGCTGAATTTTAAAACATACGGTATTTCTGGCAGTCTAGTCACACTGAGAACTAGTCCTTTACTTTGCAGCAAATACATAAGTTATAATTTAAAAAATAAACAACATCAGAACTGTGGTGTTGCCTCAATATAACATTATAACTAATAAATGCATAAAGATTTAAATGTAGAAACCTTTTCATACATTATTTGCAACTCAGAAATATTATTTTAAAAAGAATAAATGTGTTTTCTGGGTGAAATTTTTATGCCACTGCAAAGTTGGCATGCAGTTCTGGGTGGAGCCTTTGTCCTGCAGATCTGATCAGTTACACCAGCTCAAAAGGATGTATATAGTAGTTTCTGCAAGAGCACAGTGAAATATTGATTGAGGATGTGAACTCCACAAGCACAATAGATTAACTGCAAGGAGTTTGCAGAATCAAACCAATGAGCTCTGGATTTTTGTACAGTGGAGTTAGAGAAGAATGGGAACAAATCTAAATGCTCAATAGCAAAGTAAAGTTCAGTCACATTGCTTGTATGGTAGATTTTCCATTCATTGACTGCATCTTACACTGTTGCTTGACAAGAAACTGCTTAACAGAATGAGATGGAGTACTGTCTCTTAGTGAGAGCATGATATTGGGACTCAGGACACTGGCTCACAGACACTGGGCAGCTAACTTGTGTGTCTTAGGGCAAATCCACACTGCAGCGTTACATGGATACAGCTACACCTCTCATCAGCATAATTACTCTACCTCAGCGAGAAGCAGAAACTGTCAGTGGGAGAGCATCTCCTGCCGACATAACCCAGTGTAGAGATGTGAAACGTATGTTGCTTTGGGGTAGGGGGCTTCTTCACGCCCCTGAGCCACGTAAGTTATATTGACTATAAACCAGCCCTTAGTTTCCCCATTTGTAAATTGGATGTTGTACGTACTACACAAAGGCCTGGGGAGGCTTGTTTATTGTTTGTAAACAGCTAATAGATCCTTTCATAGCAGGTGCTATAGAAGTGCAAAGTATGTTTATAATAGTGTGCTTCATGGATAAAACTAGAAAGGGCAGAGGACTGGTGAATATACTGTAGGAAGCAATGCTGAAATAGCCCCCGTAAGAGTGAACTAAATAGGGATTGATGAGCATCATCAGTCTCTAATTTCTCTGGTTTATTGAACTACAGTGTATCTGTCACCCAAGTGGTGACCAACATTTTTCAGAAAAATGTAATCCTCAGACTTTTGTTATTTTGAAACAACAATTACACGTTTAATGTTTTTTGGCTGCCAAGTCAATATTAAACCAAAATGGAAACTTAATTTTACACAGGAGAGAGAGGAGCATGCAGTACTGTTGTGCGTAGAGAAAGAAAACCTGTCTATATCGTGTACATTACTTTTCAATGCTGTGGTGGCTGCCAGCAAGCAGCCCACATGATTATTTTAATTATAACCTTTTGTTATCAAATGCAATTCAGACTGTATAAATAGCAGGGAGTACTTTTGTCAACCTGTGAAATTTCATACTGCTGAGCAAAGCAAGATTGGTCATTCTAACTGGAAGATCTACATGAATCAAAACTTCAGAATTGCTTCACTGTTCTCCCTTACTCCATTTTCTAATCAGTTGTTTTTGTTTTCTGCATAATGTAGAATCCTGTTTTGCTGCTTTTGCACATGAATTCCTTCAGTTCCTCTGTACTGAAAGATACTTGGGAGTTTTGGGTTGCCAGCAGCTTAGACTTCTGGCTAAGCTGCACTTAAACAGAATTTTATATATTGTTTCTGTAGAATTTTTTCGTTTGAGGGTATTAGCTTTACTTCCCATTAAATGCACCACACTCAATTCCCTGTTCTTTGGCCCTTATGTTGCAAAGGAGAGACTGAAATTTCCTTCATAACGTGCCACTCCCTTTACCAAAAAGAGTCACGCTTTTAAACACAGTCTGGAATTCTGCTCTTAGGCTGTGGACAAGAGTCTCTGAGACAATCTAATCTGTGTCTTCCGTATGGCATTGCCAGGCTACCAAATAAGAACTCTTCCTGAATAGATTCTCTCCTTTTAAGAGGGCATATCGCCCAGTCCATAGCCTGGTTTGAATCCCCTCTCAGTGGACAAAGGTGGGTACTTCGGAAGGGCAGGGTTGTCTGTCCCAGATAAGATCAATTGAAAAATGCTAAAATGTTTTTTCTTTTTGTTTCTAGTTTTTCTTACATAGTTTTTTCTAATACGTGAAGAATTAATTTGTGACTCAACATCACTGAAATTATCGCTGCATGTTGGAGACCAAGCTGTCTTCACCAGCTGTGTTTTAGAACAGACTTGTACTGTCATTAGAGTAGGAATTTTTTTAATCAAAACATTTTGCATCAACTAATACCTTATACTGAGATTTATGTAGATAGGTTGAGTGTTATTAATTATTCCTACATTCTTGAAATCAGTCTGCAGTGCCCAATACCTTTAGATTTAAAGGCATGGCACCATGGGTCAAAGCCTGTAATCTAAGAAATTCTCTGTAATGTCTTATAGAGCCATTGGTTGTGCAGGTTTGGTGCTGGAGACTTAGCTCTGGAGGTTTTCAGATACCTTATGGGATTCAGACTTGAGGGATATGCTGTTTCCTCTTGTTACATGCAGACACTTCCCTCTCCTCTGCGTATTTGCAGTATTTTTAGGTGTTTCTGACTCTTCTAAATATGTGCAAAACGTCAGGGACAATTAAAGTCCATAATGAAGTCCAAATAAAGCTTTGTAATATTCTGGCTCTGTATGGATACTTTTCCTATCTCAAAGAGCCCAATCTTTATTGGTGGAAACTTTGCATAAATATTCATTAAAAGAATAGCTTAATTAAATGAACTGGGAGGTGGCATCAGGAAACCTATCCTAAGGACAAGTGTATGATGGTTTGTTAAGTAGCTTGAAATAAGACTAATTACTGTTAAAACATTCATACTTGACAGAGATATCCATGCATCCAGCACTGTTAACAATTTTACTGACTTTTTTCAACTTTTCTCCATGTTGTTGTCCCCTGCACACTGTTGATTTGATTATTGTGCAACATGTCACTCTTTGTGGATCTCACGGTTGAGTGGGATAGGAAGATAACTGTGCAATAATTATTTAAACAGCAAGTTTCTAACTAAACAGAACCTGATTGAGTTTTTGATGAGACAGCTAAGCTATTTTTGTTGATATGGCACCTCCAGTGTAGTAGGTGATTAGCGCGCGCGCGCACACACACATATAGGAAAGGTTTTTGGCCATGTAAACGAGTCCTTCTCCGCTCAGTGCACAAATGAGTCAGGAGCCCGCTGTTGTAAGCACCAGTGTCCCTTTATTTCCCTTATGCAAGCCCCCACCGTCACCTATATACAAGTATACGTAAGATAGCCCACTGACTTGGCTGCCTTGAGGGACAGCTAGCTCCCACAGCTAGCCAGGAGCAACAACACCCTGTTCCTCCCTGTTCTCCTTCCCCCCATTGTGACTTCCTTCCTGCCAGCTTTATGCTCTGGCCTGGAAGGCTCCCAGGTGGTTTGCCTTAAGCCCCACTCTCCTCGGGGCCACGCCCTGCCAGCCAATTAACTCCCCTAGTTGGGAGCTAAACTAGCAGAGCCTCTGCTGCCTGCGCTAACAGAGGGAACGGGGGCTGGCTCAGCACCTTCTTGCCAGCACCCTGTTACAGGCCCAAAAAGCTTACAGTCTAACCAGACAACAAGTGGCCAACTACAACAAAAACCAAGTGATTGAACAGTGAACTCTTTTTAAAAAAAAAAAAAATGAAAAGATGTGTGGGTTTAATATGTTCTTGTCATGCAGCCCTTGTTAGAGCTCCCCAAGCTAAGCACTCACCAAGCTACTGTGTTTGGGCCCCATCCTAGATCAATGTGCGCTCAAGCTTCGCTTGGTCTCAGCTGGCTGCTACATTGTCTCTTCCCTTGGCCTCTCTGGCCCGTTTCCTGGGCACCGGATCTCTGTTTGTTACCACTTCACTAAAGTTCAGCATTTCATTTGAATCATGGAAAAACATGGATTTTTGTGGGGGAGGGGGTATCAGAATGTTGGGGGGGTTTATCACTGAGAACTAGGGTCCCCTGGTCAGGAAGCTTCGGCAAAGAAACTGTGGTTATGGGGAGTGAAAAGACCTGCAAATTCTACAGCAGCCAAATGATGAGAGGCTTTCTTGTGAATGTTTGATTCTTTAACACTGTTTGTAGAGTTGCTAGAACTTAGTGTGAGAATATTTTTACAGAGCATAAATGACTCCTCTACTGTCAGATTTGGATCCCATGATAAAATAAGACTGATAGCGTTTTGATCATCTGCAAATTGGAAATAGCATGCATGGAAAGTCAGTAGGAGACTGACATTTGTGTGCATAGAATTCATAAAGCAATTCAGGAAGTTTGTGTTGAGCAGGGATTACCCACTCTTGTAATACAAGAAGTTCTTAGGTGAGGCTGGTCTTGTATGCCTGAGCTATGGACCATCTACACAGACAAATCGACTACATTGGCAGAGCTTGTTGTTATATTATAGTCAACCAACAAAATTATAACATGAATTGAACATGTTATAGAATTGTGGTGGATCCTTGGCCCTTTACAGGTATGCAACAGTTTGTTTTGTCTGCACAGGCAAACTATGTATCTTCATAGCTAAATTAAAATTTTGTCATTGTAATTTTTAGTAAAAGTCACGGACAGGTCGTGGTCAGTAAACAAACATCCACATAAGCCCACAATCCGTCTGTGACTATTACTAAAAATAATGGGGGCGGGAGGTCTGACTGAAGCCCACGTGGGGGAAGAGAGCCCGAGCCCCTCTGCTGGGGTGGGGGGATGTCCAGCACCTGCTGTTGCGACAGTTCAGGGAGCTCCTCGCCGCAGCCTCAGTGACTCCGAGCTCTGGGGAGGCCCGCACTGCCTGTGGCTGCTCAGAGCTCTGGGGCTCTGGCCCCACGGCTCTGGGCTGAAGCAGAAAATGTCACAGAGCCTCTGTGACCTAATCTTATCCTTATGCATAGATATTTTAATATTGTTGGTCTCTCACACCCTGGCTGGCCAAACCTGCAAAGATGAAACTGTATTTAAACCTGATTTTGAATTAAGGCTACAGCATAATATACTGTACTGCCAAAGCTCCCATGTGTCCAGCGTTATGAAGCTTTCTTGCATCTTTCTAAAGAACTGTTGAATTTATTTAGGTTGAACAAATGGGTCGAAGTTATTAACAACCCAGTCACTGTCCAGCATTAACCAGTGTTAAACATGGTCCAGGGTTTGGCATTCAGAGACCTCAGCCTGTTAGTACCATGGCACAAACATAATTGAAAATTATTTTAACCTTTTATTAAAGAAAAAAGAACAGTTAAAGCATTTGAAATGTGAAGAATTAAGTAAGGCTTTTATTTTAACATGATTTGTTCCTTTTAGCTAGAGTGAGTTTTAGAAGAAAAATCCTCGTTTGACAGTTTCTTAGATATTATTAAAAATGGTAATAACTGTCCCTCTAGGGAAAAGGAGATGTTACTTACTACTATTAGCTACTACTATTAAAGTTTTGGTCCCATTTCATCCCAGGTGGTGTCTGGGGTTCAGCTGGAGCTAGTAGAAGTGGTAGTGTTATCTGGGTCCCTCTCTCTGGCCTGGTCTGGTCAGGACATTTCTCAGGATTAGGATAATGAAGGCCTGGGACCCCAGGAGATGATTGTGGTGAAGCTTTTTTTCAGTATCCTCTCTGTTCTTTCACTCAATCTGTTTTTTCTGTTTTGTCCTCCTTATCCCTCCTCTTCTCCTATTTCCCAAAAAAGTCTGTCTTTCAGGACCAAAAAGGGGGTGATGGATGGAATAGCTATCCCCTCATTATTTTTGTCCACCAATTAGCCCTAATTTCTGAAACACTAATTTTGGTTCATTAACTTCTGGCTCCCCATCATTTGTTTTTAACATGTATAATTACAGCAGTCCTTGGATTATATGAACATGGCCTTTTTGGTTTAAACTAATCCAGTTTCTCTGCCTCGTTTTCTTGCACCTAGTCCCATCAACATTTGTTGTTATGGGTTGTGACATTTTATGAACTTACACTCACTTTTTACAGTTAAGCTCACAGTTAAGGTAAATGTGTAAGCCCAGTTATCACAACAGAACAGAGTAGGACATTTCAGTTAGACCTGTAATTAATTTACAAGCATAATAAATGATGGTTATGACACTTCTAACCACTCTGCTTTATGTACTTGTGTTTCTTCTCACAGATGGAGCTGAAGAAGAAAAAATGGAAACTGAGACAGATGGGCAACAGTCAGAAAAGGTAAAAGTCTGAGATTTGTCTCTGATTACAGTGATTCTTTACATGAGGTTCACAAATCTGAGTTATTTGTGTTACAGTTGCAGACAGAGGTCTTAATCAAAGATTAGGGCCCATTGTGCTAGTCACTGTACAAATGGACCATACCCCAGGTGACTTCAGTTTGAATAAAGAGCTCCTTGTTCTTAGACTCATCTTGTGCAGAGTGAATTGAACACTCCTGTCACAGGAGTGCTCCCCTGTAAGTTTATTGCTGAGCAAAGTGGGAAGACATGGCAGTATCTCTTCCTGCCCTTTCTAGCCATGAGGAAAGGGGATGAGGAAGGGTCAAAGTGGAGATGTCAGATGTAGTTGTAGAACCATAGAAAAACTGCAGCAGCACATCCTGACATGTTGCAACGTTTTTCTTGTAGTGTTGGATTGGTGATTCTGACTCTTGATCATGCAGTGCTGTGATGTTTTTGGCTCTGCACAATTCAGTTCAGTGAGAAATTGGCTTTCCAAGATTAAGTACCTGTGCTCTAATCTGACACAGTATCAGTAAAGAGAAATCAGTCCTCCAAGAGCCATTGCTAATTTTTGAATTTAGGGCAACTCAGTTGTGTTGGACTGCCAAATGCTCCAAGTAACCTATTTTTATAGCACAAATATGAACCAAGAGATGCTGAGAGGATGAAAGACACAGAATATAGTTCTTGTATTTCCCTTCTGGGTGCCAGCTGGAGTTGGCTTGGCAACCTGAGGGCTTGGCTACAGTTGCGCGTTATACCTCAATAAAGCCACCTAGAGTGCTCAACCTTAATCCCCATCCACACTGGCAAGGCACATAAAGCGCTCTGACTCCCTGGCTGGAGAGCTTCTGTTACTCCATCTCGGCAAGAGGGACAACATCTGTTGCATATTGGGTAAGACACCCCAGCGTCAGTGTGAACAAGGAGTTACATTACTGCGCTCTTACCTCCGGAAACGTCCCATAATCCCCTTAAATCAAGTGGCCGCTCTTGTCATTGTTATGATATCAGCTGCAGGAATGCGGAAGTGCCCTTTCAAAACTCCGTTTCAGACAGATGGCTGCTTATCTGCTCCAAGTAAAAGCAGACATTCACTGTATGGTTTGACTGAGAGAGAGAGGTGCATCGGAATTTACAAGATAGCATGCTGACACATTCTCAGCACCTCAAAAACCCACACTTCCCCCCCACACACATGCACACAACACACTCCCTGTCACACTCCACCCCATCCCATTTGAAAAGCACAGTTGCAGCCACTTGAACACTAGGATAGCTGCCCATAATACACCGCTCCCAATGCAGCTGCAAGTGCTGCAAATATGGCCATGCCAGTGTGCTTGCAGCTGTCAGTGTGGACAGACTGTGGCACTTTCCCTAGTACGCTCTCCAAAGACTGGTTTAACCCAAAACACTCTACAGCTGCAAGTGTAGCCAAGCCCTGAGTGAAGTCACTTATTCATAGTTGCATCACAGAAAACGGCAATGCAAGCTAAACTCCTTTGTCTAGTGAATATGACTCATCTCTGACTTAGAGCTTGAGCTTAAGCCTGTGATAGTCAGTGGCAAAGTCATCATTGGCTTCCGTGCGTGCAGGATCAAACCCTTAGAGACAAGCTGCCTAAGAATGAGAGAGGAGTTCAGTCTGTTTATTCAGGTCTTCATCTCTCTTACTGAGATTGTCAGCAATAGAAGGTGTTTGCAGCGGTGGGGGCAGGCTCCCGCTGGGAGGCGCTTACCACAAGTGGCTCCTGGCTGGCAGCACAGCAGGGCTCAGGCTGCCTACCTGCCATAGCCCCACACCACTCCCGGAAGCGGCTGGCTGCTAGCAAATCTCTGTGCAGCCTTTCGGAGGAGGGAAGCAGTGGGTCTCCATACTCTGCCCATGACTGCAAGCACTGTCCTTGTAGCTCCCATGCAGGAATGGTGCTGCGGGAGGGAGCAGCGCACGGAGCAGCCTCCCCTTCCTCCCTCGCCAGGGACCGCAGGGACATGCCAGCAGCCAGCTGCTTCTGGGAGCAGTGTGGGGCTATGGCAGGATGTTCTTCTACTTTTCATCTTCTTATAGAAGAATTCTCAGTCTTCACCCCACCCCAGCACTGCAAGATTTATTAAGGGTCTGTTTAACCTCTTCATACCAAGGAACCAACTTCACTGTGGGACCTCACCTTAATTCCCAGAGCTCTGAGGAAACCCTCATTCAAACCTGTGGGGAGTTATTGCCTCCTTCATTTGTCCCTTAAGACTTTTTAACGTTAGCCATTATTTCGCCTAGGATGGGTGGGGGATCTTCAATCCTTAATGGAGGACCCATCATACACAGTGTTCTTCCAAGATGGGGTGACTTTACTGTGACGGATTGGGAGCACAGAAACCCACTTAGAAGCTGCCACCCAATATGCCAAGGCTACTCCTTCCTCTGTTTTTCTGCCCAAGCAGCTTGGGACCTCAGTACCCTGCCTCGCTAGCCTGCTGCAATACCAGACCCCTGGTCTGAACCACGTACCCCAACAGCTGTGGGCTTGCCTGGAAACAGATTAGGAAGTATTCTTGCCTCTAGCACTCAGATGCTCAATTCAAGTGGGGTCCAAACCCTGAATAAATCCGTTTTACCCTGTATAACGCTTATGCAGGGCAAACTCATAGATTGTTCGCCCTCTATAACAATGATAGAGAGAGATTCACAGCTTTTTTCCCCCCCCAGGTACCAACACGTACTCCAGGGTAATTAATAAGAAAACAGTGATTTTAATAAAGACAGGAAGTAGGATTTAAGTGGTTCCAAGTAGTAACAGACAGAACAAAGTGAATTACCAAATAAAATAAAATAGAACAGGCAGATCTAACACTAATACAGTGAAAAGCCTCATCCTCAGATGTTTCAGTGAATTTCTTCTTTCAGACTAATCTCCCTGTTAGTCTGGGTCCAGCTGTCACTCACACACCCCCTGCAGTCATTGTCCTCTATTCCAGTTTCCTTTAGGTCTCCCTGGGGGGTGGAGAGGCTGTTCTTTGAGTCAGCTGAAGACAAAATGGAGGGGTCTCTCCAGGGTTTATATAGACATCTCTTGTGGGTGGAGACCCCCTCCTCCTTCCTATGCAGAGTCCAGTTGTAAAATGGAGTTTCAGAGCCACTTGTCTGAGCCAGACTCCCTTCATTACCAGCCAGGCAACATCCCTGGGGAAGCTCGGGTGTGGACGGGCGTCTACAAAGTTCATTGTTAGCTTGATTGGTTCTTGATTGGGCATTTACTGAGGATAGTTTTTTCTCAGAGAGCTGCCCTGCTGCTTTCCAAAGTCTACTTATAGCTGACCAAGCACATAGCCAATATTCATAACTTTGAGTACAAAACTGACGCATACATACAAATAGGATGAACAGATCCAGCAGATCATTACCTTTACAGAGATATATTACATGTATACGTAGCAAAAGGATATTCCAGTTGTAACATACACACATCTATAGGCACCTCCCCATAAAGCCTTATGGGGTATACCGTCACATTTACATCCACATCCTCACTTTCTTCCTAAAGTCTCTTCAGAATCCCACATTAATCAGGATATTCACCCACCAGTATTTTACCCCAGGCCTCACTCTCGCAGAGAAGAAGCAAGCCTCCATATACAGAATGTTAAGAGCTCTTGCCTTTTACCTTAACAGGACTTGGCCCTTTCGGGTATCCCTTAGACTCTCTATCTCTATTACAGAAAGAATGAATGGACAGCTGATCTCATCTGGTCCTGCTTTGAGCAGGGGATTGGACTAGATGACCTCCTGAGGTCTCTTCCAACCCTAATATTCTATGATTCCATCCAGAGATTGTCCAAATGGGTTGCAGGTTGTGTCCTGTTATGCTGCAAAGCCTTGGGGGTTCATCTCCCTCCTCCTTCCCCCGTGAGAATTGCTATTCATTCCACCAGGGCTGAATCCTTATCAGTAGCCTTTCTCAAAAATGTACACATCTCAGATGCAGGGCAGTCACCTGGTCTTCACTGCATATATTTTACCAGCATTGCATTCTCATGTCTGTCTCCAGGGCTGACATGATGACGCTGTCCTACAGTCTATACTGGATCCACTTCCTTGCTCCCTCCTCCTTGATGGTGGTACTACTTGGGAGTTTCCTTATGTGGACTGCCCAAAGGAACACTACTTGAAGCAGAAGGAGAGGTTACTTGCCATGTACAGCAACTTGAGTTCTTTGAGATGTGTGTCCCGATGGGTGCTCCACTACCTGCCCTTGGCCTGGTCTACACTAGGGTGGGGGTCGATCTAAGTTACACAACACACGTAGCTGAAATTGACATACTTAGAGCTATTTACCGCAGTGTCTTCACTGTGATAAGTCGACGGCTGATGCTCTCCCATCAACTCTGCCTGCGCCTCTCACCCTGGTGGAGTACCAGAATTGATGGGAGAGCTCCCAGCAGTCGATTTATTGTGTCTATACTAGACACGATAAATTGACCCCACCCCCCATTGGATTGATCACTGCTGTTGATCAAGGGGGTAATATAGATAAGCCCTTAGAGTCTCTCTCTTTGGGGACTTCTGTGGTTGAGTATTACCTGGAGTGGCGGCAGGTCCCCTCCTCTCTATACTGTTATATCAGGGCATGAGGGTGTCTACAACACAGGCGTAGACCTGGGGAGACAGCTGACAAAATTTTTTGATCAAGAGCACGCTGGCACTCTTACATATCGAGACATGGAGCATCTATAGGGATGCAAATCTTGAACTGAGGTACAGTTCAAGGTCAGTAACCTGCCCTTCATTTTATTTCCATTCCTGGTGCCAAACTTTTGCAAATACCTGTTGCTTTTTCTGTTAGACAAAAATACTTTTTCCCACTGTGTGCAATTAGGCTGCAGCACTCATTGCCAGTGATGATATTGAGGCCAAGAACTTACTAAGATTCAAAAAGGGATTAGATATTTATATGAATAACAAGAATATCCAGGTTTATAGTACTGAATGCTAACAATTTTTGGAAAGGATATAAAATCTCATGCTTTGGTCTTAAACAATCTCTAACTATTAAGGATTAGAATGAAATCTTTGGGGAGGGACAGGATTATTCCACTTCTCCCTCTTGTGGAGTTTCTTGCACTGTTGGCTGAAACAAAATCTGTTGGTGCCCCTTGTTGAAGATGGCTTACTGGACTGATCATGGGTCTGATCCAATATGGGAATTGCTTTGGGCCCAAGAATCTTGACCATGGTTATGAAAAGAACCAACAGGCAGTAACCAAATTGAGTCCACTTTCCCAAGGATGATAGATCATTTCAAAGTGAATCTGTAACCAAGCTAACAAGGAATATTTTCTTACATTTCCCTTTCTCTCTCTTCCTTCATACTCCTCCAACACTCCAGGTTGAGAGTAAAGGAGAAAGTGAAATAGAGGAAGGTGATAAGGTGCAGGAAGGAGAAAATGAGAGAAATCCAGAAAAGGAGCAGGACAATGAAGTCACTTCAGATACCAAGTCAGGTAATAGACACTAGCTGTTACTTAGCTGTATTTTAGTTTTAAAAGCCTTTCTCCAACGCTGTCAGAATAGCTATAAAATTAATTGTGGCAGAAATATTTCCTCTCGCAAATCAGGTTTGCATCTTGGTTCAGCATTACATATTCCAGCTCATTTCACAGAAAAGCTCAAGTGCTAGATTCATATTGCAATCATTTCAGACTTCAGTTTAGGGACTTTCCATCTTGGCTGTAGGGACTGGGTGAGCAGATTGCTAAACTAAAGTGAGCACAAACCATTTAAATTAGTTTATTGCATATTGCTAATCTGTTGGTCCATTCCTAAAGTAAAGAAGCAGGTAAATGGGACTGCTATGAACACAGCTTTGTGCTTAAAAGCTTAACAAGCTTTCTCCGTTTCCTTATGAGGTTGTGCAAATGATTTCATTTGACTGGTTGGGAACAAAGTACTGAAAATCATAGTATCTTTCTATATTTTAAAATACCATGTAATTTCTTGCATGAATCTGTGTTCTGATTGTCGTATAGATCTGGCACTTCTTTTCTGACAGGGTTTTTTCCAGCAGGCTTTTAGGAGAGGACAGAGCAAAACAATTAAAAACTCTCCATTTGCCTTCCAAAATGGAGATGGTGATGGAATTTGTTTATTGGAAACACAACTTACAATTTTGATAAGACTAAGAAAAAGATGGGGAGAGAGGTGTGCACAAGGGTAGAAGATTAAAGCACTTTGGGAGCATCACCCTTGAGTGTTTGGGGTGGGGGGTCCTCTGGAATATATATTTTGTGGAGGTGTTCAAAATGCTTCTGTAGCAGTTTGTGGAGAAATGCTGAGGTGCTGTAATAATGTAAAGTACCGAAGCGAGAGTGTCGTAATGTGCTCGTGTGTGGGTTTATGCTGTGTGAGCACAGAAGTACGTGCTGTGTAAATCCTGTCCCTGATGTGATAATCATTAACAGTGAAGAATGAATGTAAAAAAAATTATTGGGTCATCTCTTTAGAAGAGAAGGAGGCAGAAGAGAACAAGGAAAACGTTGATGCATGCAAAGACAAGGAAGGTGAAGCTGGAAAGAAGAGAGTGGAACATGAAATCTCTGAAGGAAATGTAGCTACAGCTGCAGCTGCTGCTCTTGCCTCAGCTGCCACCAAAGCAAAGGTTTGTCATACACAAATGTCCACTGCAGCTGATTTCCACTTTCAGTTGGGAACTATTCAAAAATGGCCCATTGTTCCAAACCACTGGGACTTTAAGTGCTCTTTTGTTTGTTTTGTGCTCTTTCACTTCCGCTGTTTGAATACTATCACTAAATGAAATTGGTTCCCTGTGAATAGTTTAATGCTGCCATTGTAAGCTTACTAAAGTCAGGGTGAGCATCCTCCCCCAAAAATGTCATCTTTTCAGTGTTTAATTCGAGCAGTTGTCACTGCTGGGTGTGCTGTTAGTGGTCAAGGAACCAGGATTGGGAAGCAAGATTTGTGGGTTCTCAGATTGGCCAACAATTTAATGAATGTTACACCCTTCTTCCTCCTCCCTACTTCATATATAAGACATCTCCTCTACTTCCCAGATAATTTGTTCCACTGTAAATCTTTCTCTGCCTTTTTGTTCTTTTCACTAGCTCTGCATCACGAACTCCAGTTCAGGTTTTAGTAATAAAATGTATAATTAGGTCCAGTTGGGTGGGCTCAGTACTGAAATTGCTCATACAGTAAAATACCCTAGTTAATTATTGCTGTAGGATGGATCTGTGACATTTATCTACCTGAGAGATCCTTGTTACTCCGACCCTGTCATGGGTGAGATCATCTGCCACATCATTTGCCTGGTTTACTTATGATAATGTTTTGTGATTTCTGCTTCATCCCCTCAGATTGTGTGTGTTCTTTGCAGGTCCCTTGACCCTGCTTAGGATGCATATTTTCCAGTGCTGGATTTCTTTGTCCTGCATTTTTTGACAGTAGCTGAGTAGTCATTGCTATGCTAATGATGCTTAAAAGAGGCAAATATAATACTCTGGTAGAGCAAGGGAAAGCTGTTAGCTCCTCTGGAAAAAGATCTCCAGTTGGTTGCTACATATTTCTTTGAAACAAACTTACACAGAAGAGAAATGGGAGACAGACAGACAACCTCTGGCATGTGGAGGAAGGGAAATCAGGGTTCACAGAGAGCCCCTGCCTTGTGGGGAGAAAGGTGATTGCTACAATAAGTTGGGGATTGGGACAAACAGAACCCCTGATAGCATGTGGTTGGAGGAACCTGATATGCTGGGAATAGAGATTCACTATGGGATGGAGGGTTGGAGAAAAGGGAACCACAGAGAGCCCTTGGCATAGAGGGAGAATGGAGCGCACAGAACCTCTGCCATGTGGGGAAGATATGGGAAGCTTGGTACGGGGGGAAAGAGGAGAATGGCGGAATGCACAGAACCCTGGCTATGGGGGGAGGAAATGGGGGATCTTGGTGTTCTTCGAGTGCTTGCTCATATGCATTCCAATTAGGTGTGCGTGCGCTGCGTGCACGATCGTTGGAAGATTTTCGCTAGCAATGCCCCGCCGGGTCGGCTGTATAGCCCCCTGGAGTGATGCCTTCATGGTGCCGTATATATACCCTGGCCAACCCAATACCCCCCTTAGTTCCTTCTTACCACCCGTGACAGTCGTTGGAACTGTGGAGCTCAGCCCTGCTGCTCTCCACTCTCCCTAGCATTTCACTCCTTTCAAAGTTATTGTTGTTTATCACAGTTGTTAGTTTAGTGTTATAGCTAAAGTTAGTTGTTGTATGGTAGTTGTATATAGATAGTTGGGGGATAGGGGTTTTTTCCTCTTCCCCACCACGGACTTTGCAGACTAATGCCCAAGGCACTTTAAGTCCTGCGCCTCTTGTGGGAGGCCTATGCCTACGGGTGACCCACAAGTCTCTTGTCTCAAGTGTTTGGGAGAAAGTCACCAAGCAGATAAATGTAAGATCTGCAAGAGTTTTCGTCCCCGGACCAAAAAGGAGCGGGACTTTAGGTTAAACCAGCTCCTCATGGAAGCGTCTCTCAGCCTGGCGCCACCACCAGCAAGTAGAGATGCAGCCCCCGGTTCTTCAGTCTGCAGTGCTCCAGCATCAGTTCCCCACCTCTGTCCCGAAGTTGGGCCCGGGTGACACGCACCAGGGACCTTCAGTGCCACAGACCACTGTTCTGGCCCGGCACCGATCTTGCTCCCCTCTGCAGCGGAAACGGAAGCCGGAGAAGATGACTCCCCACTTCCGCCAGGACAAGCACAAGTGAAGCCGCATCCTGCAGAGGACTAGCCGAGACAGTTGGGCCCGTCCACAACACCATCGACTCTGGCACCCAAGGACTTGCCATCAAGTCTGGTGCATTTGGACTCCCCACCCAGAGTGCTGTTAGAGCCACGCCTGCCTTCAACACCGGACGCTTTCATGGCGGCACTGGATCTCATGGCTCTAACGGAGCTGGCACCTATTCAACAGGCAGTGACCCAACTCCCTACTAGAGCAGTGCAGACTAGAGGGAGACTAGCCCTCTTCCATGCCCCGGCTCTACAACCTGAGCTGTGGCATCAGTCACAGTCCCAGATCCACTCCAGATCCCAGCACTGATCGGAGTCCGAGCACCATTCCAGGCACTGTTCTCCATGCTCCAGCCCCTCTAGGCACCGGGACCGACACCGTTCCCCGTTGAGATCCGGCACCGGAGCTGGCACCGACCTGATTCCAGGCGCCAATCCCCGACTCCTTGGCACAGGTCTCCGCGTTGCCAGTCACCGACAGCTCGGCACTGCTCCCCACCTAGACACAGAGGCCCCTTGTATTCTCGTTCATCCCCTCTATGGCCTTCTCACTCAGCCTCCTGGTTGTCCCACTCAGAGGTGTGCCCAAGACTAGAACAAAAACCCTACACGGAAGGAAAGGCAGAACGTCAGTGGCAGGATGTGGGCCAGGACCCAGACAAGGTTCAAGTCAATGGCCCTTTTGGACCCCATGCCTACCACCAGGCTCCTTTGGGTGCTTCAAGACACACCTCTGAGCCAAAAGTGCCTGAGGCCTCTGCAAGCCGCCCACCCCCCAGGGGTGTGGAAGTAGCAACAATTCAACCCTCGTTAGCACTGTCTGGAGCAGACCCTGCTGTTGTCACCTTGACACCTTTCGAGCAGCAGCAAACGGAGGAAATTCTGGAAGCCATAGCGTCAGGTCTCTCCTCGTCCTCTTCACCTGATGAGGTGGTGGCGGGCCCCCACCAATTGACCTCTCAGCGCACCAGGACCTTCTTAGGCCTGTCACGAGGAGCATGAACCTCCAGTCAGAGGAGGTGGTAGAGTCAGAGAACCCAGTAGTGGACATTTTGTCTGTGGAAGCGCCCTCCAGGGTGGCACTTTCTTTAATCTGCACCACCCAGAATACCACCAGGACAATCTGGCAGACGCCTGCGTCTATTGCGCCAACAGCCAGAGGAATTGAGAGGAAATATTTTGTTCCCTCTAAAGAGTGTGAATACCTGTACACTCACCCCCAACCTTGCTCATTAGTAGTGTCTTCGGTCAATGAAAGAGAACGCTATGGCCAACAAGCTTTGGCGCCCAAGGCCAAAGAGGCTAAACCTTTAGATCTGTTTGGCCGGAAAATCTACACTGTGGGTAGACTACAACTTAGGGTGGCGAATCAACAGGCGCTTCTTAGCCGATACGCCTATAATTCTTGGAACTCTGTGCTCAAGTTTGAGGAGCTCGTACCACCCGAGTGCAGAGATGAGTTTGGCGTTTTTGTCGAGCAGGGCAAAAAAGTGGCCAGGACCTCCCTACAGGTCTCTCTAGATTCAGTGGACTCAGCGGTGCGCACCATGGCATCTGGGGTGGCTATGAGGCGTATCTCATGGCTCCAGGTGTCTGGACTTCCACCAAAGTTTCAGCAAACCCTCCAGGACCTGCCCTTCGAGGGGACAGGCCTGTTTTTGGAAAAAATGGACTCCAGACTCTAGAGCCTTAATGACTCGAGAGCAATTATGCGATCTCTCAGAATGCGTACACCCGTGACACAGAGGAGACCGTTTAGACCACAACCCCAACATCCTTACCCTCCACCTAGACCCAGGCAGGACTTCTTTAGACGACGTGGGCTTGGGGACAGGAGACGTTCGGCCACTCGACACCCTGGGCAGCCCCAAGGACCCTCAAAACCCACTCAAGGGCCGAAACAAAACTTTTGAAGACACGCCCTTGACATGAAGGACGCCTATTTTCATATAGTCATTTATCCACCCCACAGGCGCTTCCTTCACTTCACTGTCAGCCGAGAATATTACCAATTCACGGCCCCAAGAGTATTCACAAAATGTCTGACCGTGGTAGCAGCCTTCCTCTGCAAGCGACGGGTGATGGTCTACCCATACCTGTATGACTGGCTTGTCAGAGGGAAGTCCAGGAAACAGGTTCAGTCCCACGTACAATTAACCATCGACACCTTTCATCGTCTGGGCCTCCTCAGTGTAAAGAAATCGACCTTGGAGCTCATGCAAAGGTTGGAATTTATCGGAGCAGTGCTAGACTCCACTCTAGCCTGAGCGTCGCTGCCAGTCGCTCGTTTCCTCACGATATCATCCCTTATCTCAAGCCTTCGGGCCTTTCCCACCTCCACAGTAAAAACGTGCCTAAGCCTGATAAGCCATATGGCCTCCTGCACTTACGTCACCCGCCACACCAGACTCACCTATGACTTCTTCAGAGGTCATAGACATAGTCTGGCATGGCGGGACCAGTCGATAGTGTGCAAAGGGATCCCCTTCCACATCCCGCAGCCGTCGCTGTCTCTCATGATGGATGCATCGTTCCTAGGTTTGGGTGCCCACTTGGGGAACGCCAGAACTCAGGGCCTGTGGTCATCAGCCGAGCTGTCCCTGCATATCAACATGCGAGAACTGAAGGCAGTTCATCTTGCGTGCCAACTTTTCAGGCAACAGCTACAAGGCCATCGTGTGTCAGTACTGACAGACAACACAATGCCCATGTTCTGTATCAGCAGGCAAGGAGAGGGGCTCATTCCTCCCCTCTTCGCAACGAGGCCGTTCTCTGGGAATTCTGTATAGCCCAGTCCATACATCAAGTGGCATCATTTCTCCCAGGGATCCAGAACATGCTGACAGATCAACTGAGCAGATCTTTTCAATCCCACGAGGGGTCGATTCACCTCAACGACATCCGCACCATCTTCCTGAAGTGGAGGTTTCCCCAGATTGATCTCTTTGCTACCAGAGACAACCGGAAGTGTCACCTATTTTGCTCTATCAGAGGCAACTCTCCTGGATTCCTGACGGACGCCTTCCTGCTGCCATGGAAGGGCCAACTGATGTATGCCTTCCCACCATTCCCTCTGGTCCACAAGATCCTTATTTAAGCAAGGAGGGACAGGGCTCATCTAATTATGATCGCCCCGGCATGGCCCAGCCAGCATTGGTATACCTCACTCTTAGAGATGTCCATAGAGAGCTGGATACCTCTACTGCTCTGGCCAGACCTAATATCCCAGGACTACAGCTGCCTCCATCACCTGGACCTGCAGTTGCTCCACCTCATGGCATGGATGCTGCTTGGTTAACAAACTGAGCTGCTCTGTTCCCGATCGGTGCAAGAGATCCTCCTTGCTTCTATTTTGGCATGATGTGAAGTCATCCACTCGTGCTACGTACCTCGAAAAATAGAAGTGCTTCTCCTCTTGGTGTACTCAGCATGACATGTCACCCCTGGGGTCATCTATACCACTCATCCTGGAGTATTTGCTTTCACTAAAACATCAAAGTCTAGCACTATCCTCTATCACAGTATATCTAGCAGCAATCTCCTCATTCCACCCAGGCGAATCTGGTTGCTCGGTGTTCTCAAACCCATTGGTCAGTAGGTTCCTCAAAGACCTGGATTGTTTCTTCCCTCAGATCAGCCAGCCGGTCCCCACATGGGACCTGAACCTGGTCTTCTCTAAGTTCACAGGGCCTCCATTTGAGCCAATGGCCAACTGCTCTCTCCTACATCTCTTGTCGCAATAAATTCAGCAAGAAGCGTTTCGGAGATCAGAGTCCTGACCTCAGAGCCATCTTACCTCGTCTTCCATAAGGATAAGGTACAGCTACGACCTCACCCTTCATTCCTCGAGAAGGTAGTATCGGTGTTCCATGTTAACCAAGACATCTTTCTACCTGTGTTCTTCCCTAAGCCTCACGCTGCTAGACAGGAGCAACATCTCCATGCTTTAGATGTGAGTAGAGCACTTGCGTTCTATATTGAGCGCACTAGAGCTTTCAGAAAGACCACTCAACTTTTTTCGTTGCATTGGCCGAACGAATGAAAAGCCTACCAATTTCCACACGGCACATTTCGTCATAGATCACTTCACGCATCCGCACATACTATGGTCATGCTGGAGCCCCGGTCAAGCCTTTCACCCCGCCACTCCACCAAGGCACAGGCTTCATCAGCGGCATTCCTCACACAAATCCCTATCCAGGAAATCTGCAGAGCCACCCCATGGTCCTTGGTCCATACTTTCACATAGCATTATGCAATCGTGCAACAGTCCAGAGATGATGCTGCATTTGACTGAGCCATGTTATACTCAGTGGTTGCTCACTCCGACCCCACCACCTAGGTAAGGCTTGGTTGTCATCTAATTGGAATGCATATGAGCAAGCACTCGAAGAGAAGACGGTTACTTACCTTTGTAACTGTTGTTCTTCGAGATGTGTTGCTCATATCCATTCCAAACCCGCCCTTCTTCACCTCTGTCGGAGTAACTAGCAAGAAGGAACTAAGGGGGGCACCGGGTCAGCTGGGGTTATATATCCAGCGTCATGAAGGTGCCACTCCAGGGGGCTTCACAGCCAACCCGGCGGGGTGTTGCTAGGGCAAATCTTCCGACGATCGTGCACGCAACACACACACACCTAATTGGAATGGATATGAGCAATACATCTTGAAGAACAGTTACAAAACCATCTTTTTTGGAGGGCACACAGTAAAGTAAGTAGATAGTGGTCACAAGGAGCAGATGTTTTGAGCCATTTAAAGAAGCCATTTAAAAGTCATGTTCTGACACACCTTCTAAATCTGTCTGCTTTAATAACCCTCTGTCTGCTGTGATAACCCACACAGTTACGAAAAAATCACAAGTACCCCTTCTCAGGTCTGGAATTCCTTTCTTTCATCAAATGGTGGTAAGATGATCAAAGTATTTTTAATTCTGATATAATTTCTGTAGAACCTTTTATCTGAGAATCTCAATGTCATAACAAACGCTAACTAAACTTCACATCATGCCTGGGCAATATGTATTACACCCACATTACAGATGGCAAAACTGAGACATGAATATGATTTGTTATATTGTAGTGTGAAATGTCTTGAGATGCATAATAAGCGCAGTACATGTGCTGTGTGTGACTGAGTGTGGCCTTCTGGACTCTTGATCTGTTAGATACTTATCTGAATATTTCCCTTGGGTGCAAAAAAATAGTGCAGACTGGTAATGGGAGAATGTTACGCTGTTGGAGGTTCTCCCGATAAACTGGGGACCTTGCTTCATGATCTCATGACATTTAGTGATAACTCTAGTGAATGTTTCCTTTCAAAACAGATTTTAATATCAAAGGTTCTGAACCGCAACCTAGTTTAGATGTGCAGTACGAGGGGCTAGATGTCCTGAAGCACTTTACAAAGCAGTCAGAGCATGAAAGGCCTTATTTAAAGCCAAATTCTAGTGCTATAATGTGGGACTATTTCCCAAAGAGGCGCTGGTGCTTCAGGCCATCTGGCTTCATTGTAGGTAATTTTGCATGTCTGCATCTATGTCTGAAGAGTAGAAATGAGGTCTTCTGTAAATAGCAAAACTCCCTGTAGCCTGAGCACGATGCACTTGTAATAAGAATTACTTCTTTTCTGCACACCATGGATCAATGGGCATTTCCCAGCAAGCAATAAAAATGTAAATAGGAGTGAAATTTAATCTCTTATTTTGAGAGGCTTCCTGCTCCCAATCAAGCTCATGTCCCCATTTTCATCTGCAGGTGGCGGATGTCAGAAGAAGAAAGCGCTTGGAGAATGCAATCCTTTTGATTTTGACAAAGATACAGAGAGAAAATTTATATTAAAGGAAATAATGTCCTGTAATCAGGACTGTCGCACTCCAGAGTAGAATTGGAGTGCAACAAGGACTTTGCTTTCCATTTGTACTAAAAATTCAGACAGCATTGAGGCCTTTTGTGAGCCATGTCTGTCTGAAATGGAATAATTTAAACTTCAATATTAACCCTAGACCACTAACTCTAGATTATATAGAAAGCTATTATAATATTGCAAATTTTGCATTAGAAATAGAACTGTAAGTGTCACAGGAGAAATCTTGCAATTAGCTTTTCTGGGGGAGGTTGGTGGCTGCGGGACATTGTTATTAAAAGAATGTGTCTGTGTGTTTTGGAGGCAGCACAATATAGTGGTTAGCTGGGAGCTGGTCGTCAGGAAATATGGTTTCTGTTCACAGATCTGCTAATAACTTTGAATTTGGGAAAGTTATTTCACCTCTACACTGTTGTTTTCCACATGTAGAAGGGAGCTAATAATCCCCATAGACATGCAGTTTGTGAAGTGCTTTAACGCTTTTGGAGAAAGGCTTGAAGTGTTAAATAGGTTTTTTGTTTGAGAGATTTTTCTTTGGGGTTTTTGGTTTTTTTAATTGCTTTGGTGATATACTCATTGCATCTCTTCCCTTCCCAATCCCAAACTGCTGAATTAATTTTCCCTCACCGTGAAAATGCATTTCAGGACCTATAGGTCCTCTTTCATTTTTTTCCCACCACTGGACAGCATTTCTGCTGCAAATGGATATATAGTGCTCTTTATCTAGTCATATGGTTGATCAAAACAGCCTATGACGAGATTGCTGATTGATAAATTATCAGGACAGAAGGGATCATTCTTCTCTGAGTGATTGTTCATGTGCATTCCAAGTAGGTGTGTGCGCACCTCGTTCACGCCTGCTGTAAGGTTTTTCCCCTAGCAGTATCCGTAGGGTCAGCTCAGGCACCCCCTGGAGTGGCACCACCACAATGTCCAATATATGGCCCTCCAACCCTCCACTCCCTCAGTTCCTTCTTACTGCCTGTGACGGTTAGCTGGAACTTTGCTCGCTGCTGCGAAGCAGCCTTAGCAGTGTTCTCATTGTCTGTCTATATAGTTTGTTTTTGTAGTTCGTTAATAGTTTCTCATTAAGCTTAGTGAGTTAGTCGGATAGTTGTTTGGGGAGTTTGCCCCGCAACTTGTGTTGCCTTGGGCGCCTCTACCTACATGTCGGAGACCTCATTCCGCTATGGGACCTGAATGTTGTGCTATTGTGGCTTACAGGGTCCCCTTTCAAGCCTCTGACTTCCTGCTCTCTCCTCCTCCTGTCCTGGAAAGTTACATTCCTAGTTGTGATAACATCCAGCCGTCCAGGACATTTGCTTACCTGTCTTTTTTCCAAAGCCGCATAAGTCAGAGGAGGAGCATAAGTTGCATTCCCTAGATGTCAGGAGAGGCACTAGTCTTCTGCATTGAAAGGAACAAGCCATTCCACAAATTGACGCAGTTGTTCATTGGGGTGGCCAACAGGATGAAAGGTCGTCCAGTGTCCGCTCAAAGAATTTCTTCTTGGATCACTGCCTGCATTTGCTACAGCTGTAATCAGGTGAAGGTGCCACCCCCTGGTGTTACCACCCATTTGACCAGGGTACAAGTCTCTTGAGCAGCTTTCCTGGCCCAAGTGCCTATCCTGGCCGTCTGGTCTTCCGTCCACACGTTCACGTCCCATATGCACTTACCCAGCAGGCCTGGGACAATGCTGGATTGAACAGAGCCATCCTGCAAGCCACTAGACTGAACTCCGAGCCCACCTCCAAGGATATTGCTTATTTGTCATCTAGAATGGAATTGGCATGAGCAAACACTCAAAGAAGAAAAATGGTTACCTACCTTTCATAACTGTTCTTCGAGATGTGTTGCTCAGGTCCATTCCATTACCTGCCCTCCTTGCACCTCTGTCGGAGTTGCCAGCAAGAAGGAACCCAAAAGGCATAGGGTCGCTAGCGCCCAATATACCGACGCATGAGCGCAGCACTCAAAGAGGCGCTACAGCCAACCCTAAGGATACTGCTAAGGCAAAAATCTCCATCGTCAAGAAAATACATTACCTATCATCTCAAAGAACAACAGTTAAGAAAGGTAGGCAAGCGGGTGTTTTGGTGTGGGGGGGTGTATTTGAGCAGTGAGTTGTAACAATGTGTGGTCACTTAAAGTGCTTAGCCTTCTTTTTACATTTTAAACTTGAAATACTCAAGCAGTGCTTGAGGGCTGTCTCATTTAGATGTCATATATTTAATTTAATAATTCTTAGACGTACATCTAATTATCCACAATAGTAAAGATATAGTTTGAGGAAGCATTTGAGGCCTGTTGGTTTTGTCTGCAATCTGTTTTTGCACTCTTGCATTTTGAATGTAACTTCAGTTTTTCATAAAAGAGCAATACTGTGTAAAGGAAAACTGGGGTTTCTTTGATATAATCTTTCAACAAACCTTATATGCTAACAGTAAGGCTGCTTAAGGCTGCATAGACTCTCTCCCTGGTTGAAATGGAACTGCTACCTTGGACAAAATTGTAATTTTACTTGTTTGTTGTTGAATGTTGTAATGAGATTCACTTTCAACTAGTTACATAACCTCCAGTTTAGTTGAGCAAAGATCTCTAGAATGGCAGAGGTATATCTGTCATTTCCTCAGTCTTCCTGAGTGTCTTTCTGTATAGTAGCCTCGCAAACACTACAATAGTAAAGGTTTAAGATTAGCAGCCGTTTTAGTCTGTATCCGTAAATAAGACGAGGAAGACTTGTAGCACCTTTGAGACTAGCCAGTTTATTTCAGCATAAGCTTTCATGGGCTATAGCCCACTTCATCAGATGTTGCATCCGATGAAGTGGGCTATAGCCCACGAAAGCTTATGCTGAAATAAACTGGTTAGTCTCAAAGGTGCTACAAGTCTACTATTGCGTAAATAAGACGAGGAAAAGACATTTTAGATCACACATAACTGAGCCACCATAAATCTTTTGCCCTTTGATCCCTTGTTAGTCCATCGCTCTTCCATTTTAAAACCTCCACTCCAGTTGCTCACAAATTCAGATGGTTTTAAGGCAAAATCAAATTGTCTAGGGGAAGTGAGCTTGTACAGTATTCATTTATGTATAAGCTTAACATCTCCCTACTTTGACTAAAGACTTCAGAAATACTAGGAGGATTATCATTGTGAAGATAAAGGATTGAAAATGAAAAGAAAATACATATTTTGTTAAAGTGAACAAATAAAAAATCTAGGACACAATTCATAGTTGGTTATTCGATCCCTTAAAGCAGTGGTCTTCAAACTGGGGTGTGCGCACCCCCGGGGGTATGCGAGACCCTGGCGCCGCTATCGATTCCACCTGGGAGACCGCCGAACTCCAAGGCGGTCTAATTTTGTACCGCCGAAATGCAGCCGTGGAAAGCAGAAGCTTCCGCTTTCTGCGGTAGCATTTCAGCGGACGTACCCCCAGAGGCCGCCCGCATTTTTCCTCCGCGAAAAGGAGCCGCGGAGGAAAAACTTTGAAGACCGCTGCCTTAAAGCATTGAACTGTCTATTTTGTAAAAGTTGTGTGTGCGGGAGGGCGCTAACTTCTGTGTTTTGTTTTTGTTTTTGTTTTTATCAGCACCTAGCAGCAGTGGAAGAGCGAAAGATCAAGTCCTTGGTAGCCCTCTTGGTGGAAACCCAAATGAAGAAACTGGAGATCAAACTTCGTCATTTTGAAGAGCTGGAAACTATCATGGACAGAGAGAAAGAGGCAGTAAGTGCAGGAGACTAAATCTCTGATATCCTAGAGCAAGCCAATGGCTAGAAAGGTCTCTGCATGTCAGAGTAGCTGATGTATTAGCAATTTCATCTGTTCCTAACCCTTTAAATATACAGCTCTTGTTAGCTCACCGTGGGTATATTTACACTGCAATTAAAAACCCACGGCTGGAATGAAAATTTACAGAGCCTGTGCAGAGATGACATCTGATGAGTAGAGGGAGAGGAGCAATTTGTAATTCAAGGATGGCTATTCTTTCCTCGACAGGAAATGGGATGGGGAGACACTTTTCATACATAGTTGGGGTATGGTCTCTAGGACACCAACCCTCTGCCTTTCCTGTACTACTTTGGTTTTAGATCAAACACCTAGTTTGGTCTTTCAATTTGCTTCTCCAATTCTTTTGTGGGAGTTGCTCTTCCAGCTCCTCTGAGATTCTCACTTGCTTTTAGTCAATAGTCTACTCAGCCAGAGTAGTTGCACTCCCATGGGCAGCATTGAGCTCCCTGATCTTCACAGTGCATTTTATGCTGTGGAGGAACTCCCTGAGTCCGTAACAGGTCTCTGAGCTGGAGAAAGACTGGGCAGCTCTAAGAGAGGAGAGAGCAAAGAGGAGGATGGAATCATAGGCAAGGATGGGAGCGATGAGAAATAATAGGACAATGGCAGGTCAAAGTGGACAAAAAAAGAAGTTAAAAAAGGGGATAGAGGCAAGGGGGCCAGGAAGACAATAATCTGAGATCATGCTCAGATTGGCATGGAAGACGAGTAGAGAAAATGGAGGGAAAAGAGGAAGAGTTGAGCAGCAGGATAAGATGATTACTGATCAAAGAATCAGCATTCCGTCTTGGGAAGAAACTTAGCTTAAAAGTTAGGGATAGAACATGGGTTTAGTTTAGTTTCTGATCATTTGAAATGTGACCGTCCTAATGCAAATTAATAGTAATAAATTAGTGATTTTTTGGTGGCTTCTTGAGTCCCTTGTTTTAACACTCAGTAATTTCTTTTTTGTGCACAATTAGAATTAGAAATACTAGGGGAAGAGAGATTGTCTTTGAAGGATATGCAGCATTCACTGAATCAGCCTCTGGCATATTCAGCTGGTCTTTTTTTGAACGAGACATGGTGTCCTTTTGACTACTTCAGTGGTGAGCTCAAAGTTAAATTTTTCATCACGTTTTTTGCATATCCTGGTGTATTAGTTGGCTTTTTCTCTTTGTGAGCAGCATGGTGATAGAAGTAGATGAGGTTATGGGATATTTACTGGCAATTCCTGCATTTTCCATACTTGCCTTTGTGACAGATATTGCAATAGTAGGCAATATTGTGTTCTGCTCCATGGGGAAGGATTACCACAGCTCCTACAGGAACTAAAAACAGTGGAATGTGATTAAGATAAATCACTGAAATTAAATAACTCTAGAGAGGTACCATACCCTGCAGTGGTTTGCATAGACTCCCTCATTCAAGCTGGATTTTCCAGAAACTAGCAAACAAAGGAAAGGCCTTTTAGTTAAAAAAATACAGAGAGACATCTTCATAGCTTTTTCTGATACAGCAAGCAGTCAGGACTTTCTCTCCAAGGGGGGCCCCAACCCTTGCAGAAGGTTTGGAGAAAGAATAAATGTGCCTGCGTAGACAGAGCAGCATGGTAACTTGGAACTGCTGGCAACATCCCATTCATAGTCCTTGGAGAGCATCGCACAGTGGATAGCCTTTACGCAGACTGGTTTGCTGAGGATTTCACAGTATAAGGCCAGGGAGCTGTGCAGCCTTAAAATCTTCAGTCAGAAGGCAGTGGGATAAAGGTCCCTGCCCAGATATGTGACAGCTGGAGACCTTACTGGACACTCTTGGAGTGGACCTCCAGGGTGGGGGTGTGCGGGGAGAGGAGATGGATGCAATTCCTGTGACACTGTGGCAGTCCTCACATGTGAATTTAATGGAATTTACATCTGTATCTTAGCATTAGTCAAACTGATAGGTTGACAAAGTGTGGTCTTTTATCAGAATAGAATGTCAACAAGAGATTCTTCTTTGCCTAGTATCCTCAGGTGTTTCACTGCTGTGGCTGCCTCTGACACTGATTTCCAGCTAAAGAAATTGTCATAACTAAGTTGAAAAGGTTCTCGGTGGATTTTCTTATCTTTAGGGGGAAAACTCCATTACAGTCACAGCCTGCCTTTCTTTTGTCTTCGTTTTGAGGCAGCCTGACATTTTCCTTTTTAACATTCTATGTATGAGTTCCCCCCTGGCTCCTGGTGGCCAGAATTCAGCTTTATTCCACTGACATACTGGATATTTAGTGGAGTAATTAAATTTAACCAAAACGGAAGTTCCTTGGTACTGTGGCAGGTTCCATATCCACATGTCCATACAGTTCCACTTGAGCTGTCTCAGCCCTCTATTATAGTAAAGGTCACCTGCTTGTAACTGTTAAGAAGAAATATGCAAGTGGGGCTGGGGGGGGTAGGAAGGAGGAAGTTTTATGCATAACACATTTTGTTCTGTTTGTAATGTGAAGCTATTTCAGTGCTGTCAGCGCTGATCATGTATAACCGGAGATTCTATTGATAGCAGCATTGTTGACCCAGGAATTGTGGTAACTTATGAATGAATGCGCTCTTTTTACTGTGATGGAAAGGCAGTGTGGGAGGTAGAATGATGAACCAGTGATGGCTGCTGTAGTGTGCATATTTTAGATATTTATAAGTCATTTATAATTGTGCATCATTGTGAGGCAGCTTGAAAACATTGAGCCATTCTAAACCTTTTCCTGTTGTAGATGTTTACAGCAAATATACTGAAGAACCTTCTGTAACTCCTGGATACAGCACTTTTCTCCATTTCCCATCACCTCCATGAGTCAAGTTCATGCATTGCTTTGTGATGTGGACAGATGTGCACTGTGGTCCAGGCTAAGACAATCTAATGTAGCTCCTGTATGATTTGTCATTGTCAGGTTATCACCTGGCTCTGAGAATTGAGAGGTAAATGCACCCCCCGTACTGATCTGCCTCGACAGAAAACATGTATATTGATGACAAACCCTCCTGAAGCCTAATTCTATGGACATAACAATGTTACGTGTCTTTATAAGTTTGTCTTTTTGCACTTCTCCACGAGTGTGGCTCAGCAGTTTCAGAGCTAATGCCTGGAACCTGCTGCGTTAGGCTGTGAATCAGTTTTAGGCCTGACATGAATCACAGCTCATGTATGTTCCACATGAGCCTTCAACTTTCATGAGTCTCTTTTGTGTGACTCTGTCTCTTGTCCCCCTATCCTTTTTACCATCCCAATGGGGGAAACGTGTAGAGGAAAAGCTTCCATCAGCATTTAGATCTGTTGCATATTGCTAGACATTTGTTTGCATTGTGGGGAAGTTAGTAATGACATTCTGTTGGTTTGCCCTCTTTACATGTATTGCAACAAGAGAAGGTAGCCTGCAGATGGAGAAGCAGGAATGTGTTAGAAATATACAAGTTGGCTGCAGTAGTATCTTTTTATTAAGCCTTGCTCTCTGGGCCCTTAAAGCAATTCTGCTGTGAACTGCCTGCTATCTATTGTTTCTGTTTTCACACATGCACCATTACACCATTGGTGTATTTGTCTTTTCATTGTATCAAATTCCTCCTGGTAAAGTATCCCATCGGTCAAGGACAAAGAAATCAAGGCAGCATGAATAAACACATTGTGGTCATTACATGCTGAAAAACAGCCCCGCACAAGAGTTATGCATTATTCATTGGCTCTGATCCCCATCTGGTTCTATTGGTGAATGCATGTGCTGTGGCAGAATGGTTTTTCGCTCATCCTTTGGTAGTGAGCAGTCTGCTGCATGTTTTGTGGCCTGGAGTTCTAGAAATCTTAAAGTATGTTTGCAATGAGCAAAGTACTTTGAATGCAGACAAACTGTTCTTTAGACCCCATAGTTTGAATTGTAGCTTTAAATGCTTCTATTTGAACAGGCATTTAGCGTCTGGGGCGGAGGGGGTGTTTTATTGAAAAATCACAACTCTCTTGTTCCCTTCTTCCTGGGGAAGGGAACGAAGAGTTCAGTTTGTATCTAGACATGGCAGTTCATCTTCACAGAGCATAACTCACCTATGTTGAGATTACGAAGAAACTGGGAAAGGAATTTGTGAGCAGCGTTTCTCAGAAGCTGGTATTTGATCAAGGATCAGCTTCCTGGCTAACAGGGTGGATATGTTTTAAAATAAAGTTATCAAGCTGGTAAACTTTATAGGTAACTTTCCAAAATTGAATTTCCCCACATTTTTGCTTTTCTTTCATGACTAACTGAACAGAAGGGGATTTGGATGGATCTGGTGAAAGCTAGGTTGCGGTATACCTCAACTAGATTAAAACATTTAGAGGTACAAGGACACACTTATCTGTTATGCTTTGCTGGGCTTAGAGTTAGCTAAGATTTACATATGAGCTTTTCTAACCATAATGAGAAGATCAGCGTAGTAACAGCCCACTAGTAAGAAACATCTTCTGCAGCTGGCTTATTTATTCAGCATCTAGGTTACTTGTTACAAAGCTTTGTACCAAAACTACAATAAAAGGATGTGTTTTTAAAAAGGAAAAGGCAGCTGATCCAAACATGAAACAGTATTAGCCTCAGCAATCCAAATCAATAGTTGAGAGGTACCTTGAGGCAGAAATGTCCCAGTTTTTATAGGGACAGTCCAGATTTTGGGGTCTCTTTCTTATATAGGCTCCTATTATCCCCCACCCCCTGTCCTGATTTTTCACACTTGCTGTCTGGTCAGCCTACATAGATGTGTCTCTGGAAATCTAGGCCTAGAATTAGGATCCTGTATAAACTTTGTGAGCACATGTTGTTGGGGCAGAATTTGGTGGTGATGTCTTTCCATAGAAAAATAGTCTGGTTGCATTCGGCTACTTCTTAGTGGTTTTGTTTCCCACAGTGCAACATGGGGAGGAAATTGGATCAGAGGAGAGAGTGATGGCTCGCAGAAGTGAGAGGAGATGAACGTTTACAGTCTATTTTGGGTTAAATTGTAGTTGTAGTGCCATGGTGTTCCCTGGAGTGGAAACACCATCGTAGAGTTAACTAACTGCTGTGAGTGGTAAGGGGCAGTGTCCCTTTTTAATGGCCTATATTGTCATCCTGACTGGAAAATAGCGGTGAGCTGAGCAGGTACGTTGCCAATCGGTAATAAGAATTTCTGGCATTGTGGAAAGCACTTCTTACATCTTTTCCTATTTCTAACTTGAATGGTTTTTCTCTTGACTGCAGTTAGAACAGCAGAGGCAGCAATTGCTGACGGAGCGACAGAACTTCCACATGGAGCAGTTGAAATATGCAGAATTAAGGGCCCGCCAGCAAATGGAGCAGCAGCACAGTCAGAACACACAACAATCACACCAGCATTCCAGTGGGCCTGGCATGAACCCACTTGGGGCACCAGGTCATCCAGGCATGCTCCCTCATCAGCAGCCCCCTCCATACCCTATGATGCACCACCAGATGCCCCCCCCTCATCCACCACAGCCAGGTAAGAGTTTGTAAGAGAAGATCATCGTGATTGATTAAAGCCAGAGGAAGAAGTGATGACAGATGAAATTAGACATCCGTTTTGTGTACTTACTTAATATAGTGTGTGTGTTTCATACAAAGATGTCTCTAATTATAAAAGAGAAATGCACTTTGATGCCAGAATGGCTAACGTTATTCACGTGTAATGCAGTTTTGTTTGGTTACTTCTGTGACTTGGCACAGCAACAGGCTACATGAGCTAATACAGCTCATATGGGAGTCATAGTGGATCACAAGCTAAATATGAATCAGCAATGTAACTCTGTTGCAAGAAAAGCAAACATCATTCTGGGATGTATTAGCCAGAGTATTGTAAGTAAGACATGAGAAGTAATTTTTCCGCTCTAATCCACGTTGATTAGGCCTTAGCTGGAGTATTGTGTCCAGTTCTGGGCATCACGTTTCAGGAAAGATGTGGCAAATTGGAGAAAGTCCAGAGAAGAGCAACAAAAATGATTAAAGGTCTAGAAAACTTGACCAATGAGGGAAGATTGAAAAAATGGTGTGGTTTAGTCTGGAGAAGAGAAGACTGAGAGAGGACATAAGTTTTCACGTATATAAAAGGTTCTTGCAAGGAGAAGGGAGAAAAATTGTTGTTCTTAACTTCTGAGGCTAGGGCAAGAACCAATGGGCTTAAATAGCAGCAAGGGCATTTTAGATTGGATATTAGGGAAAAATTTCTTGTCAGGGTGGTTAAGCACTGGAATAAATTGCCTAGGAAGGTTGTGGAATCTCCACCATTGGAGATTTTTGAGAGCAGGTTAGACAAACTCTTGTCAGGGATTGTCTAGATCAGTGCTTCCCAAACTTTTTGGCCACGGAACACTTTTTAGTCTGGTATATATTTACGGAACACTTATTATTATTATTTTATAGTCGTTTGGTTTTCAAATAAAAATTGTGTTACTTATGCTCAAATATATTTTATTTTATAAATTATAGTCATTCAAAAAGAGTTGTAAACTAGGCTTCAAATATGCCAAATTTTAAAAAAATTTAAAGACCCTTTTTTAAAATTACGATTCTTTCACGGAACACCTATTCACATCGTGCGGAACGCCAGTGTTCTGTTGAACACAGTATGGGAAACACTGGTCTAGATAATACCTAGTCTTGCCATGAGTACAAGGGAGTGGACTAGATGACTTCTCAAGGTCCCTTCCAGTCCTGTGATGCAGTGATAGGGAGATGAAGGGCTGGTCTTCACTATGGGGGGGATCGACTGCAGATACGCAACTTCAGCTACGTGAATCACGTAGCTGAAGTCTGCGTATCTGCAGCCGATTTACCTGCCATCCTCATGGCGGCGCGCTCCCCCGTCGACTCCAGCTTACGCTTCCGGTCAAGCTGGAGTTACGGAGTCAACCGGGGCAGCGCTGGCGATCGATTTCTTGCGTCTTTACAAGAGGAGAGAAATCAATCACTAAAAGATCGACGGCTACCCGCGGTAGTGAAGACATACCCGAAGATAGTTGAAGATATTTTTCCCAAGAGGCGTGACCTCATCTTGGATCACTAAGCAAATGAGTATATTAGACTTTACAGGAGTAATTGAAATGGTGGCTCCTTCATGAGCTTCATAGATATGAATGAAGAGAAGAGCCTTCCTCTCATTAGAAAAAGGAGGATTATCAGCTGATCAACGGTGAACTTTGAGGATCAAAGAATTGTTCCAAGAAAGGGTCTTTTGTCCCCTGTTGCATCTGAAGCTTCAGAATACCTTACATTTTATCATAGAATAGGTAGATCATAGTCATAATTAACACTTTAAAAAGGCTTTACGTTTTCTAAATGAAGTTCAGATATCTAGTCATCCCAACACCCTTGTGATATAGATGCATATATCCCTATTTTCTAGCTGAGGAAACTCAAGACATAAATTACTTACCTAAAACCCATGCAGCCAGTCAATATTAATATTTAATATTAAAAATGGCAAGGAATCTGATGGCACCTTAAAGACTAGCAGATTTATTTAGGCATAAGCTTTCATGGGTAAAAAAATAACAATACTTCTTCAGATGCTGCAGATGTTGCATCTGAAGAAGTGGGTTTTTTTACCCACAAAAGCTTATTCCCAAAACAATATATTAGTCTCTAAGGTGCCACCAGACTCCTTGTTGTTTTTGGGGATACAGACTAACACAGCTACCCACTGATACTAAAAATGAGGCATTCTTGACATGCAGTTCTGTGCTCAATCTACTAAGAACATAAGAATGGCTGTACTGGGTCAGACCAAAGGTCCATCCAGCCCAGTATGCTGTCTGCTGACAGTGGCCAATGCCAGGTGCCCCGGAATGAGTGAGCCCAACAGGTAATGATCAAGTGATCTCTCTCCTGCCATCCATCACCCCCCTCTGACAAACAGAGGCTAGGGACACCATTCCTTACCCATTCTGGCCAATAGCCATTAATGGACTTAACCTCCATGAATTTATCCAGTTCTCTTTTAAACCCTGTTATATTCCTAGCCTTCACAACCTCCTCAGGCAAGGAGTTCCACAAGTTGACTGGATGCTGTGAAGAACTTCTTTTGTTTGTTTTAAACATGCTGCCCATTAATTTCATTTAGTGGCCCCTAGTTCTTTACAAGTAAATAACTTTCCTTAGTCACTTTCTCCACACCACTCATGATTTTATATACCTCTATCATATCCCCCCTTATTCTCCTCTTTTCCAGACTGAAAAGTCCTACTGTCTTTAATCTCTCCTCAGATGGGACCTGTTCCAAACCCCTAATCATTTTAGTTGCCCTTCGCTGAACCTTTTCTAATGCCAGTATATCCTTTTTGAGACGAGGAGACCACATCTGTACTCAGTATTGAAGATGTGGGCACACCATGGATTTATATATGGTCAATAAGATATTCTGTGTCTTATTCTCTATCCCTTTTTTAATGATTCCCAACATCCTGTTTGCTTTTTGACTGCCGCTGCACACTCTGTGGATGTCTTCAGAGAACTTTCCACGATGTCTCCAAGATCTTTTTCCTGATTAGTTTTAGCTAAATTAGCCCCCATCGTATTGTATGTGTAGTTGGAGTTATTTTTTCCAATGTGCATTACTTTACATTTATACACATTAAATTTCATTTGCCATTTTGTTGGAAAGGTGCTAAAGATTGTAGTGTCTCTGGAGATGGAAGTCACCTGATGCTTTGCGGAAGTCCCTCCTGGTCTGGGCTGAGGGGTGCACTGGCAGGAGAGCAATTTGGTGAAGGATGTGCTATTGCTGTCAGGAATGTAGAAAAAGAATTGTGGTCTCCAGGACTGAGTCTCCAGCCCTTTTACCCAGCACACCCCTTTAAAATGACTTTATAAAAAGAGCTAACCATTTCCTTGCCTGTTGTTTCTGTGGAGCTGTCCAGTAATGGTAGGTCTCCCCCACAGTGATCTATCCCAAAGAGGCTTTGAATTACTGAGAAGTATGGCAATCTAATGTTCATTCTACAAATAGTTTGTTGGAGAGTCTGTTGGGTGGACTGTGACTTGTCTGGCAGATTTCTTCAAGAGGGTGACTCATTGTTTGCATTGGTGAAAATGTTAACAGTGACAGAAACATCAGAAGTCCTGCTGTCAAAACACATCTACACATGGAAGAAAAGCAGTGGGCCTGAATGGGAAAAATACTGGTGCGGCTATGCATTTGCAACTCCTTAGCTGGCTATATGTGTACCTGAGAAGTTTGGATGCTTTAACTGCATGGCCTTTACTCTGTTTCCCAACAGCATTATCAAACAGACTTCACTTTTGGCTGCCCTCTTTCTCTTAGTAAAGAACAAAAAATAGTAACTCACAATCCATTAGACTATGAACAAAATGATACTTGGGGTGTCCCTTAAGTGACTGGGGCAGGATGATGAAGAGATGATTCCAAGCAAGGTGACTGAAGTCTGTAAAACATTTATTAATAGAAGGAAAAAATAACCCTGGCTTACAATCACCTCAGATGCTGAGTGCAGTCAGAAAGTAGGATTTTAGCCCCTGAGGCTACAGTGGGGATCCTTTTCTCACTATCCTGGCTCAGTGGAGCTCCCAAACTAATGCTTTAAGTCTCTTATACAGCAGAGTTACCCACAAGGCCTCAGCTCCTTTTGACTGCATATTGCTTCTCCTAGGACTCTTTACATTTCCCAAGGCCTAATTGCAGCATTTGTTTTGTTGGCTGATTGCGTATTGGGCCCAGATTCTGTGTGGATCAAGGTGGGGAAAGAAAGCCTCTGCAGTTTTTGATCCAAGCTCATCCAGTAGGTTGCATTGACATGGGGCTGAGAAGGGGATATAAACTAAGGTTTTCCATTTCACAGTGTCGCATTAGTCCCCTTTCCTGCCTTGCACCGCTTAGTAGCCTGCACCATGCACCGCTTAGTAGCCTGCTTTCTCCTTCTGCACTGGAGAACAGTTAGAAAAAGAAAGTTTCAGTGATTGAGAGGGTGTCGCCTCTATCGTCATCCACTAAATGTCTCAAACCTTCTTCCACAAACCCTTAACAAACACTTCTACCAGATTCTACCATCAGCATGGTGTGCTGCTTGTCGGTACTAGATGGAAATCTGCTTGAGGCAGGAGATATGTCTCCTTATATAGTGAAGGACTAAGCATGCTGCTGGCACTTAACCTGTTTTTCTTTTACGTGCATTTACAGGGGCTGCCTATCACATAAATGGGTTCTTTTCCAAAGGTTTGGAGAGGAAGAGGTATAGTGTTCCCAGGGCCGGCGGAATCACTGGGCGACTTAGTCAGTTGTCTAAGGCAACAGGATTTGCGGAGCGGATTTTTGCTGCCCTCGGTGGCATTTCAGCGGCAGCTCCTCTGGCGAACTATGGAGGGGCAGCCTGGGCGGCAGCCGTCACCACAGCAGTCAGGCATCCTTCAGCAGCTTTTCTGCGGGAGGTCTGCCTGTTCCGTGGCTTCAGCAGCATTTCGACGGTGGGTAGCCAAAGCCATGGGACCGACAGACCTCCCTCAGAAAGGCCACTGAAACTGCAGGACCAGTGGACCTCTCGCAGGCGTGCCGCCGAAGGCCACCTAGGGCAGCAAAAAAGGTGTCGCCACTCCTGAGTGTTCCATGCTCCTTCAGGAGCTCCACTTTCAACAATCCTTAAATCAAATATCAAAGGAATGGCAGGATCTAGATCCTGACCTCTCCCCCAGTCCAAGACAATTCATCTGCAACTCTTTTCCTGCAAATACCACAGCCAGCTATCTGCAAATATGGTCCACAAATATAAAGCAGAAAGACACAGATTTGCAGGGCTCTACGTATTTGGCAGTGCAAATCCTTGGCTCTTTTAGCCATGCAAACAGAGCAAGGTAGGTTAGCTCTTCCACCTCTGTGTTCATCCCGTCTCTTGCAAACAAATGTTGGTGCAGCAGTGAGCAGTATTCTTCTCCCATCAACCCTCCCCATCTTCTTTCTAGGGAACAGTTTTTTCTTAGACTTTGTTCCTGAAATGGGATCACTTACCAGGTTTTTTTTCCCTCCATTTGTTGAAGCAGACAAACGGCCAGTTGGTACTCTATTTTTAAGGAGAAACTTTAAGAAGCTTCAGAAGAGGAGCTGTGCTGCAAATGTTCCAGTGGTGCAGGCTTCAGGTGCTTACGTTGCTAGGGAGTAAATGGCTTAGACTCTAGATCAGGGGTAGGCAACCAATGGCGCAGGTGCCAAAGGCGACACGCGAGCTGATTTTCAGTGGCACTCTCACTGCCCTGGTTCTGGCCACTGGTCTGGGGGGCTCTGCATTTTCAATTAATTTTAAATGAAGTTTCTTAAACATTTTAAAAACTTTATTTATTTTACGTATAACAATAGTTTAGTTATATATTAAAGACTTTTATAGAAGGAGACCTTCTAAAAACGTTAAAATGTATTACTGGCGCACAAAACCTTAAATTAGAGTGAATAAATGAAGACTCGGCACACCACTTCTGAAAGGCTGCTGATCCCTGCTCTAGATGGCTTGTTGGAATTTGGTATTTCTTTCCCCCACCCCCACTTCAGAGACTTTTTGGAGACACTGTGACAAGTGCTTGAGAACCAGCAGGCAGGTCAGTTTTCATTGATTGGGGGAATTCTTTGATGGGAAGTCCAAAAAATCTTTTGAAGTCCCAGCCCCATCCTCCTCAAAGGGAATAAGCTCTCTGATTGCTTCCCCCCGCCCCTACATGTTTTCAAGGGGATCTTGGAGTCCTTTGATTGAAAAGATTGATATTTTATTCTAATTCTCCTTTCTCTCCAAAAGCAGGGTCTTGGTTCTCTCTGGGGTGATCCCTTTTGTTTCCTCTCAAATTACATATTGGACAGACAAGGGGCAGAAGGACTCAAAGCCCTCCTTGTGGGCCAAGGATCAGATTTCCAAAGGTATCTACATTTCTAAAGGTGCAGATAGGCATCTAACTTGCATTGAAATGAGTGAGAGTTAGGCACCTAGCTGTTTGTGAAAATCCACCCCTAAATCCCAAAAGAGACACCATCTAGGAAGAGGGAGCAATCTCCTGATGGAAACAAGTATGTTCCCTCCAACAGGCAAAAGAAAAGCACAAAAAAAGTCTGAATCATTCCAGATTCTCCTCTACTAACTCCAGCGTCTCAGAAGATGGCAGGAACTCTATTTTCCATGGTGATGAGCCTTATGACAGCCATCAACGAGATCCCTGGATAAAAGAGGGCAAGCAAGCTAAGTCCAAGGGAAAATATCTTCCATTGGGAGAGGAACTGGTCTGTGCAGTTTTCACAGACCACCTTCATGCTCATTCACGGACTGTTTTAATGATCTCCCCACAGTGAAAATGCAACCCCCCTGTTGTGGAGAAAGTGGTGTCCATGATTTTCACCTCTTAGTATTAAATTCATTAAGAATATTTCACATCAAGGTGAATAATTGTATTATCACTTAACATTTTGCCTTGTATGTTCACACATCATCCAGAACCAGTTTTCTGTGATGTGGAGGATGAAATTATTCAATGAATTTTGTTGTTAATTCTTGTCTGTAGCATGTTTGCAAGCATTTCATAGTGAATGTCCAAAATTCAGAATTTGAGCTTTTTTTAACTATGTCCACATTAGTCACAACATATGTTTCATTTTCCAGACTGGCTGATTGTAACTCCAAGAGTCACTTTTCCTCTGCAGATATTCAGACTTCTGGATTCATAATTTTCTTCTTGCAACATTCTCCAGTGTTCACTTAAGTTACTGTGTTCTGTTGAACGCTCCTGCCACTAACTCATTGTCTAGGGTCACAGAAGGAGCGTAAACTGATATTGGTGGGAAATGCTTTGCAGAATTCTCCCAGTTACAACCTAATAGATAATTGTGTAATTATGGACTTGTTAATTTGTGTTAAAATTGTAACTCTTTATAGTCATGTGAAGTCTGGCAGGGGACTATCTTCTGTGTGTTCTTGATTGCTTGCTATTGTTATAGAGGCAGCTGTGCTGATTCCTGTTTTGACAGAATGACCAGTATTAATTCTACTGAAAGCCTGGTTTTAAAGTTCTTTTACTGTGGCTTTAATACTGCCTGGTGGTCTTAGTGTATGTACAACATGCCACAATTGGCACGTGACCTTGATTCAGCACTGAATGTTGTCCCCTGGTTGGATTATTGGCTTCCCCAGCCCCAGCAGAGTACTAAGGGGGTGTGTGATGAGAACTAAGACTCTTAACACCACAGTAGGAAAGGGAAATGTTTGTGCACATGCATCTCTCTTGCACTGTAAATAACCATTGAAGCCCTTGCAAGTAGAAGGCTTGGGTTCTTTCCACTAGCAAGCTGACGGCTGCATCATCTCACCTGTGAAAACCTACCAGGCAAAAAGAATTATGTAGAAGAGCAAATAACAGAGTCAGCCAAGGGGCAACAATTCCTTTGAGGTTATTATATGATGATTTAACTGCTTCACGTTTCCTGGTGCTTTTGATGTCATCACAGCCTCTCCAGTGAGCTTAAGCACTTCCTAATCCTGTACACCTATCTGTTATTTAAGATGCATAAATATTTTAAGGTAACCAGTCCAGCCCTGGGTAGTGATTGTCCTCATTCATGTAGACAGGTGAGCAGCTTGTCACTTCTTGCAAAAAAAATCTTACCATGTGTGTGAAATGTTATAGGAAAAACAATGGTGACTCTCCAGCTGCTAGGGGTCCAGTCTGACAGGAGCAAGAAAGCGCCAGCACAGTGCATTCTAGTATTCAAGTTGGTGCTTGTATAATCAGCAAGTTGGTGCCTATGTAATCTACAGTGGATGAATTGTGCTAGAGGGAAGTGACAGAAATACAATATGCAAGTGAAGTGGAAACTGCTTCCCCGGAGATTTGATGCTAAATGAGTTATTGTGGTTAATTATTCACAGTTTTTTGGCTCTAGAATTCTGTCTACTGCAGTGTGTTGGAGAAGACATGCTAAGGTAAGGATGTGTCTTAAAGATTGGTTAGCAATATGGGTTCTTCTTTGAGTGATTGTTCATGTGCATTCCAAGCAGGTGCGTGCGTGCCGCGTGCACGCCAGCCGGAAGGTCTTTCCCCTAGCAGTATCTGTAGGATCGGCTCAGGCGCCCCCTGGAGTGGTGCCACTACAGAGCCCAATATATGGCCCTGCCAACCTTCCACCACCTCAATTCCTTCTTGCTGCCTGTGATGGCTAGCTGGAACTTTGCTCGCTCCTGCGAAGCAGCCTTAGCAGTGTTCTTGTTGTGTATATAGTTCAGGTTTTTTGTACTTAGTTGTTAGTTCTCGTTAAGTCTAGTTAGCTAGTTGGCTTATTGGGGGAGTTCCCCACCGCAACTTGTGTTGCCCTCTGGAGCATGCCCAGGTCACCAGGGTTTAAGCTCTGCGGGGTCTGCGGCAACTTTATGCTGAAGAATGACCCGCACTCTTCTCGTCTGAGGTGGCTCTGGGATAGCCACCAAAGAGACCAGTGTCATATCTACAAGGGATCCTGCCCCAGGATCCTTAAGGACCGAGAACAGTGACTCCATGTTCTCCTGATGGAGGCCGCCTTGCGACCGCATTCAGACCCATGACCGGCACCGAGTGCCTTGTTTTTGGTGCACAGCGCTCCAGCACTGCTGGTGCAGGCAGAGGCCCAGCAAAAAGACCATAGACCCCGGCACTGGGGGGACTCGGGACACAAAAAGTCGGCGTTGGTGCGGCACCTCTCTTCTTCACCGGTGCCTGTGAAGAGGAAGAGGCCGGTGAGGGGATGTTCATCCTGCCAGGACCTCCAAGGCCCCGGCGCCTGTAGGTGTAGCAGGGCAGTCTGCCTCGGCGCCTCTCCCACACAAGACCTCATCGAGTCCTGCCCCGACAGGGCAGGTCAGTCGAGTTCAGACCAGTTGGGATCTCCAGAACCTTGTGGTGAGGTTCGCCCTCCTTCGACACCTAAGGCATTTGAGGCGGCATCAGACCTGCTGAGAATGTCGGTGCTGGCCTCTCCGCGAAGATGGGACGAGCCATCGGTGCCCACCCAACCATCAATCCCATCGAGAGACAAGCCCTCGATCTCAGCCCCGCTCTCTCTGCCCCTGAGTCACCCTGGCACTGGCGTCTTGGGAAAAAAAGCACTAAAGAAACTTCTAGGTGGAGAGTCAGGGCTTGGCTACACTTGCAGATGTAGCGCACTTTGGATTAAACCAGACTTCAGAGAGCACACTAGGGAAAGCGCTCCAGTCTGTCCACACTGACAGCTGCAAGCACACTGGCCAGGCCACATTGGCAGCACTTGCAGATGCATTGAGAGCAGTGCATTATGGACAGCTATCCCAGCGTTCAAGTGGTTGCAACGTGCTTTTCCAATGTGGGGTGGAGTGTGACTGGGAGTGTGTTGTGTGTGTACGTGGGGGGAGGGTGGGTTTTTGGGGTGTCGACACTGTGTCAGCACGCTATCTTGTAAGTTCAGACCCACCTCTCTCTCTCTCTCACTCAAAGCAAACAGTAAATGTTTGCTTTTCTCAGAGCAGATAAGCAGGCCTCTGTGAAACAGAGCTTGGAAAGGGCACTTCTGCATTCCTGCAGCTGACTTCACAACAATGACAAGAGTGGCCACTTGGTTTAAGGGGATTATGGGACGTTTCCGGAGGTCAATCAGAGCGCAGTAACACAACTCCTCGTTCACACTGATGCTGTAGCATCTTACCCAATACACAACAGGTGTTAATCCTCTTGCCGACATGGAGTACCAGGAATGCTCTAGCCAGGGAGTCAGAGTGCTCTACGTGCCTTGCCAGTGTGGACAGGGAGTAAAGTGGAGTGCTCTGGGTGGCTTAATTGCAGTATAACGTGCAAGTGTTGCCAAGTCCTCAGTTTCATCCCTTTCAGAACTCATGGCCCCAGGAGTTGCATCATCTCTCCCTTAGCACTAATTGCATTTAGGTCACATTTTGTAGGTCACATTTTGACGTTTTCTGCTTTAGCCCGTCTTTTTGAAGTTGTATCTTTCTCATTAAGTGAAAAGGAATGTTATCTCTTTAGATATAACAGTTCATTTTGCCATGCTGACAATTGCAAAGCCCAATTGCTTAATCCAGGTTTGCCTCGGTACTGTCTGTTGAATGAACTCTTAGTGTGAGATAGAATGGAGATGTGATAAGATCATCTCTTGCAAGCATCATTAGATGCCTTTAAAGTAAAAGTGTATGCATTCTGCTGCAGTAAGCTAAGAAATAAAAAGCTAGCTTTGGCCTTAAACACACGTACACAGAGCTTCTCTGGGTGGTGTTAAAGCCCCATCACCTGGATGCTTTAAGGAAAACTACAATACAACATAACATACTAAATTTGCAAGGAAAAAATTACTAATTGTAACATTAACCAGCAGACACACAGTTGTCTTCTGGGCAGCAGTGTATAGAATAGGACTGAGGAAATAAACTCATGATACAAAATAAGCCTTTGCTTCCTCATATAAAATCTGAGTTAAATTCTCTTTAATAGTTGCTTAACTAGCTGTTAATATAACAATAAAACTCATACCTTACTACAACTCTGAAGGGCTCTGATTTTTTCCATCTATCCAAGAAGCCCCTGTCTACACTAAGGCTTAGAACTTCATTTCAATTTCCATACCGTTTTTATAATTCTATAATGCTTCCTGTACGTTACCTAGAATGGTTGGCTGTAGCATGAATTATCCCAAAGGGTTTTAAATAATGTTGGTTGTTCTATAATGTGGACAGAGAAGCCTTGTTATGCAAAGCAAGGGAAGGAAGAGGAGAGCCAGCCTATGCTTGGAGATTATCATGCTGCAAGTGTGGGGAAAGATACTACTTGAGAAAATCTGACAGGAGAAGATGGAAGAGCCCAGGTGCCCCTTGCAGGACCATATCCTTGGTGGGTGGGGTCTGTTCTGCATCAAATGGTGCTCCCCAACTGGGCATGTCTTTCTCCTTTCCATCCCCATCTTTTTCTATACAATACACGAGTCCATCTTGGCTTCATCTTTACTAGACTCTCTCTCTTGGCTCACAGGCAGCGCCTGAATTATTCTGTTTCTTCTTGCATAGTATCTCCAAGATCCTAATGTTCCTTTCTGTTGAAACTCTTATCCAAGCCCTGATCAGCTTCTGCCTTGGCTAATGTAATCTCCTTCATGCTTGCCTCACTGCCTGCTATCCCGCACCCCTCGACTCCATTCAAAGTGTTGCTGTTAAAATAATCTTCCTTGTTCATCGCTTTCACTTCCTATTTCAATTCCTCCACTTGGTCCCCTTCTTTGTTCCATCAAACATAAGCTGCTTGCCCATTCTTACAAAGCCCTCCACAATTTACCCCCCACTCTCTGTCTTTGACTTCTTTCTTTAGCGCAAGGTTGGTTCCTGCCATCACTCCACCAGCCTCTGTGGCCTTATTCTCCACTTCTCTGGTGAAATCCTCCTTTATCCCCTTTTAGGTGTGGTCTTGTATCAGAAAGTGGTTGTGTAATCCTGGATGTAGTGGTTACACAGCTCTTGATAAAAAAATGTTGATAGATTTCAGTGCTCATAAAAATAACCAGGCTCTGGCTTGAGCCAGACTTAGTGTGAGCAGGGTTCCACACAGGTCTGCTAAAGCACTTCACTCCTGACCTTCCAAAGCCCTGCTGTTCAGGGGCCTTCTAAAGCACCACAACAATCTGGGTTGATTGTTTTCGTTTGTGATGTCAATTAATCAGGGCTGTCAAGCGATTTAAAAAATTAATCATGATTAATAGTGATTAAAAAAAATTAATTGCACTGCTAATAGAATATTTAAATATTGTGGACGTTTTCTGCATTCTCAAATATATTGGTTTCACTTGCACCACAGGATACAAAGTGTACAGTTCTCACTTTGTTTTATTAAAAATATTTGCACTGTAAAAAAGAAAATAAATTGTATTTTTCAGTTCACCTAATACAAGTACTATAGTGCAATCTCTTTATCATGAAAGTTCAACTTACAAACGTAGATTTACGTACCAATGCACTCAAAAACAAAATAATGCAGACCTTTAGAGCCTACAAGTCCACTCAATCCTACTTCTCATTCAGCCAGTCACTTAGACAAACAAATTTGTTTACATGTGCAGGAGATAATACTGCCTGCTTCTTGTTCACAGTGACACCTGAAAATAAGAACAAGCATTCACATGGCACTGTTGCATCTGGTGGTGCAAGATATTTATATGCCAGATGCGTTAAAGATTCATATTTTCCTTCATGCTTTGTCCATCATTTCAGAGGACGTGTATCCATGCTGATGACAAGTTCTGCTTCATAACAATCCAGAGCAGTGCGGACCGACACATATTCATTTTCAGAATCTGAGTCAGATACTACCAACAGAAGGCTGATTTTCTTTTTTGGTGGTTCAGGTTCTGTTGTTTCCGCATTGGAGTGTTGCTTTTTTAAGACTTCTGAAAGCGTGCACCACACCTTGTTCCTCTGATTTTGGAAGGAACTTCAGATTCTTAAATTTTGAGTTAAGCTCTGTAGCTATTTTCAGAAATCTCACATTGGTACCTTTGCGTTTTGTCAAATCTGCAGCGAAAGTGCTCTTAAAATGAACAACGTGCTGAGTTATCAGAGACTGCTATAATATGAAATATATGGCAGAATGAAGGTCAAACAGAGCAGGAGACGTACAATTCTCCCCCAAGGAGTTCAGTCACAAAAGTAATTAACACATTGTTTTTTTAACAAGCGTCATTAGCATGGAAGTATGTCCTCTGGAATGGTAGCTGAAGGGACATACGAATGTTTAGCATATGTGGCAAGTAAATACCTTGCAATGCTGGCTACAAAAGTTCCATGCAAGCACCTGTTCTCACTTTCTGGTGACATTGTAAATAAGAAATGGGCAGCATTATCATCTGTAAATATAAACAAACTTCTTTGTCTGAGAGAGTGGCTGAACGAGAAGTTGGACTGAGTGGACTTGTAGGCGCTAAAGTTTTGCGTTATTTTGTTTTTGAGTGCAGTAATGTAACAACAACAAAATCTACATTTGTAAGTTGCATTTTCACGATAATTTGTTCCAGTGCTTAACTACAGTTAGGAAGTTAACCTACATCTCCCTTGCTACAATTTAAGCCCCTTATTTCTTGGTCTGTCTTCACTGGTTAAGGAGAATAATTTATCACCTTCACCTTTATAATAGCCTTTTACATACTTGAAGGCTGGTATCTCATTCCCCTCCTTAGTCTTCTCTTCTCTAGACTAAACAAATCAATGTTTTTAATCTTTCCTCGTAGATCATGTTTTCTAGATCTTTAGTCCTCCTTGTTGCTCTCCTCTGGATTTTCTCCAGTTTGTCCACATATTTCTTGAAGTGTGGTGCCCAGAACTGAACAATACTCCAACTGAGACCTTATCAATGCTAAGTAGAGTAGATTAATTACATCTCATGTCTTGCTTACATGTGCTGCTAATGCATCCCAGAATGATGTTTGGGTTTTTTGCAACAGTATTACTTTGTTGGCTCATATTTAATTTATGATCCACTCCTCTAACCCCCAGATCCCTTTCTGGAGTACTCCTTGCTAGGTAGTCATTTCCCATTTTGTATTTGTGCAATTGATTATTCCTTCCTAAATGTAATACTTTGCATTTGTCCTTATTGAATTTCATCCTCTTTACTTCAGACCATTGCTCCAGTTTGTCAAGATCATTTTGAATTCTAATCATGTCTTCCAAATGGAATAGAGGAGTGTAAATTTGGTTGCAGGATACTTTGAAGGAAATATCGTGGTTAGAAGTTTATTTCCTTGGTTGGTTCAGATTAATGGCCTGTTCTCCTGTCTAGATTGCTAAATAGAATAGGATTTTTCTTGTCTAAATTCTGTATTACTCTGATTCACCTCAGAATTTTAATAGCTTGATACCAGCCAGATAATCTCTCACATCTCCTGCAGCTCTGAGGAAAATCCTGACTCATGTATTCAGTTGGTCAGCACCAGCTTATCTTGTGCCCTCATGTTTTCAAATGGGTTTTGCTGCAAGACTGTTCTGCATTTTCACATGACGGTGGCTGAGGGATAGGAAGAAAGTACAATGGTGCTCTTACATGCTGCTAAATTTGGCTGTAATGCACATAGACTGCCTTGCAAAAGGAATAAGAGGCAATTGCTTCCCATCTTCCTGCCATATTCACCTGTTGGAAACCACTAGCTGAAATTTTCCAGAGGCTAACCACTCACACAAAGTGACCCCTAGCAGGAGGAATTGCCTAGGGGGTTAATCCACTCTTCAGCTTTTGGTGTTTGTATGGAGAGGATCTAGAAAAGCAGGTAGGTCCTTGATGGTAAAAGAATGGGGGATGTTCTTGTTCTGGAGCCCCCTGCCACCACATAGATAGGACCTGTACTGATCCTAGAAATTTTGATTTACTTCTAATGCTAATGGGTTACCATGACTTTAGACCTCAGCCCCAGGCTGGTTGTAGCTTTCTCCTATACTGCCTACTGTGCCCTTGTTGCCTGAGAGCGACCTGGACCGAAACAGACGTGTACGCCTGCTTAAATCCTCTGTTATCTGACTGGGGTAACTCTTTTTGTTGCTCTTGCTATCTGCTTGCTACAAGGGGAAGGGAACAAGCCAAGCTAGGTAACTTCTGGCTGAACTTGAGGGGAATCTGATTCCAGATATCTGCAGCTGTAAACGGTGTGCACTGTACTTGCTCAGACAGTGCACACATCCCTATGAAGGACTGCACCACATGTGTGCTAAGGGGTTTGGAAGGCTTCAGTGAATTCTGTGGCAAGTGTCTTCAGGAAATCTGCCACCTCTCATCTGCTCTTTAGATCCTTGTCTGGAGAAGCAAGGATTCATTGTGATGCTCACAGTCGTCAGAGTGGAAACTATTTTGCTATGTCAACAAAGAGTCCTGTGGCACCTTATAGACTAACAGATGTATTCGAGCATGAGCTTTCATGGGTAAATACCCACTTCGTCGGATGCATGCAGTGGAAATGACCAGAGGCAGGTATAAAATATGTAGGCAGGAATCAGGCTAGAGATAATGAGGTTAGTTCAGTCAGGGAGAATGAGGCTCTCTTCTAGCAACTGATCTGGAGGTGTGAACACCAAGGGAGGAGAAACTGCTTTTATTTTGCTATGGGGAGCTGAAGGGGGAGAAAAGGATTTCCAAATCCATACAGCTTTTCTGGTCGGCTGCTGCTGCTCTTTCATTTGTGATGATGGAAATGTCATACAGTAGCATTACAGGCCACTGACCAGAGGCTGTTCTCAGTGTGTGCATGGGCAGATTTAGACATTTCTCTCTTTTCTGAGTAAATGTCTCCTCCTCCCCTGCCGGCCCCCCAAAAAGATCCTTGTTTTTTCCTTACGATTTTTTAAAAATCTGTTTGCTGCAGTTATGAGGAAAATTGACATATGATTGGACAATTTCAGACTTTTATTGAATTGAAGGGTTATTAGAGCAGTTGGTCATTACGATATTATGTTAACTTAATCCTCTTTTCTTCAAGGACTTCTGTGCATTCCAACTAAGGGGTTCTGGCGCTGAGCTGTGGAAAGTGTTCAGGAAAGCTGGGTGTACTGGGGTGGTGTTAGGGGCACTCTCAGCCAAAGATGATGTAATTAGCTTGATATAAGGAAGCACACGCCCCATCCACCTTAGTTCCGTTGCCCCAAGCTAATGGATCTACCTCTCCTGTGTGCAAAGCTACTTAGCCTATTTTCTTAAACCATTGGCCTCCAGTTACCCTGAGACCACGTCTGGTCCTGGACCAAGTAAGGGGTCAAAGGATACGTAACCTGTTCAGCCATCTTTCCTGAGACAAATGCACATGCCTGGAAGAAATGTCTGTAGTTTCCCAGTGAACAATCCACCATGCTTATACTCTTTTGGCAAGGAAGGATAGACTACAAATGTATTTGGCTTCAATAAGCCTCTAACTGGCTTGTCCTGATACTCTTGCAAGAGGTTTGAAGTCTGCTTCTATGCTTTGAGATCTTCTGTCATGTGATCATGTTTCAATCAGGAACCTTCTAGAGGAACTCAGATTCTCCTTGGAACTACCTGTGCAAATTCTGCTGTTCCAGAAAGCCCTGTTGGCTTCCTTCATCTGAGACTCTGTTGGCCTGGAAAGACATTCTGCAATGTCCTCTTCAGTTACTTAGATGGCTCTACATTCGGGAGCCCATGAAGCAACAAAGAGTCCTGTGGCACCTTAAAAACTAACAAAAGTATTGAAGCATAATACTTCAATACTAGCCCACGAAAGCTTGTGCTTCAATACTTTTGTTAGTCTTTAAGGTGCCACAGGACTTTTTGTCACTTCTGCAAATCCAGACTAACACGGCTACCCCTCTGATTCTTGAGCCCATGAAGGCACTCTTAGATACTGCCAAACCCAGCACTTCACTACCGGCTGCTCTGGTACTAACAATGACACCCTTTTGGTGCTGGAGGCACCTGCACCATGGAGAAAGTTGTCCTGGCACCAAACCTCCCCCAGTGCTGTTGTCTTCAAGAATGCCTGTGTTCCAGTCCATGCAGATACTATTGGCCCAACCTTCTCAGAAAGAGTGGCAAGTATATGATTGGCAGGAAGCTCCCTCAGATTATATGAACCATGGCATGCAATTCATGCCCATTTTGGGCAAAAAACGAAGGTACCTCACTGCCTGAAGGCAACTTTGGGGCTTCCTCTGTATCTTCTCCAGATGATCAAAAACAATTTTGGGAGCAAACAGGCAATGGCCAACACTCTCCAATTACAGGTGGGTTTCAGCACCTGATTCATTTAATCCTCTTTGACATTATAGAATTGCGAACAGTCCTTCCAGGAGTTCCCAACCCAGTGGAGAACACTTGGCTATCCTCCTGCATTCCCCCTGCCTGGTAGTAAGAAGGCTAGTAAAATGTACCTTGTGTACCCTCAAAAAGTCATCAATATTTGTTTCAGCATCCATCTGCCAATTTCATGCCAATCTCTGCAGTGTAGGAAATGTCTAAAGGAAAAAGAGCATCTTGATCTCCTCCCTCAGATAGGTTGGATGTGGTTGCAAGAAAGATACTCCTTCACCTTGTGAGTTTCCACAGACTGCTGTGCCATGATACAACTACACTTAATGGGACTCTGTCAGTCCCATCTGGGCTTGTTACCAGAGGAACAAGGAGAAGGTGCAAAGAGCTTGGTTGCTGCAGGGAGGACAGTAGCCAGTCATGCTCTGCAGGCAGCTTTTGACACCTCAGATGCTGTGGCCACTGGGATAGCCGTAAGGAGATACTCATGGTTGCAAACATCTAGATTTTCTCTAGCCTTTTGGAAGTTAATCAAAGATTTGCCCTTTGAGGAGTCTGGCCTCTGTAGTGCCTCTGGTGCTGAACTGTGGGAGCTGTATAAAGGAGCTGTGCCTGCTGGAGAGCTGGTGCTAGTTTGACATCACTGGCTCTGCCTAGATAAGGGAATGCACCACACCACCCACTCCACAGAATCTTCCCAACAGAAAGGGCTCCAAGTCAGAGGAAGGTGGATGGATAGCGTGAATGCACAGAGCAACTCTTGAAGAACAACAGTTACCAGTAACTAACCCCTCTTCTTCAAGTGCCTCTGTGTGTTCCCACTGATGGGAGATTAGCAAGCAGTGCTCCCAGGAGAGGACAGCAGTGGCAGAGGAGTTCGAGATGAAAATGAACTGTAGCATTTCTCTACTGAATCAAGCATCAGAACGCAATGCCAAGTCCAACAAAGAGTGTATAGAAAAAGTATGAACCCAACTCCATGCTGCTTCTTTTCAAATCTCTACCTGGGGAATCTGTCAGACAAACTACCAAGATAGCTGTGGCACAAGTGGTGTGTATCTTTAACCTCCATGGGTGCTGACTTCCTGGCTAAGGAGTAGCCATGTTCAATATCAGCAGTAGTGGATTACAGTTTTGTGGGGCCCTGAGCCAGAGCAGTGGGGGGCCCCTTCCCTTCCACCTGCAGCCCCCGTTGCCGGCGCTCCTGCCAGGGAGAGGTGCCAGGGTGCAAGGGCTCCCATTTTTCTGGGACTCCCCCAGTTGTCCAGGTTCAGAACAGTCCAAACTCTCTCTTGTAGGTGAGTGTGTGTGTAATTTATGGGGAGTTGGCTTCTCTGAGCTATTAGACTTGCAAACAGGTCCAGTTGCCTGAAAAGCTACAGTGATGCTGTCCATGGTGCTGACTCTTTATAAGCCCATATTATATTATAAATTTCTTAAGACTAAATTTTGAAAGATGCTAAATGAGTAATAGATGCAAATACAACTGTTGGTTCGTTTAAGCATCTCATCCAGTAACCGGATGTAAGCAGGCATTACAGACATAAAAACGGCCATACTGGGTCAGACCAAAGGTCTGTCAAGTCCAGTATCCTGTCCTCTGACAATGGACAATGGCAGGTGCCCCAAAGGGAATGAACAGACTGGTTATCATCAGGTGATCCATGCCCTGTCACCCATTCCCAGCTTCTGGTAAACAGAGGCTAGGGACACCATCCTGGCCCATCTTCCATGAATCTATCTAGCTCCCTTTTGAACCCCATTATAGTATTGGCCTTCACAACAGTTTCTGGCGAAGAGTTCCAGAGGTTGACAGTGCGTTGCGTGAAAAAATTCTTTCGTTTGTTTGTTTTAAACCTGCTACCTATTAATTTCATTTGGTGGCCCCTTGTTCTTGTATTACGAGAAGGTGTAAATAACACTTGCTTATTTACTTTCTCTATACCACTCGTGATTTTATAGGCCTCTATCATATCTCCCCTTCGTGGCATCTTTTCCAAGCTGAAAAGTCCCAGTTTTATTAATCTCTCCTCATATGGAAGCTGTTCTATACCCCTAATCATTTCTGTTGCCCTTCTGAACCTTTTCCAATTCCAGTATATCTTTTTTTGAGATGGGGCGACCACATCTGCACACAATATTCAAGGTGAGGGTGTACCATGGATTTTGATAGAGGCAATATGATATATTCTGTCATCTTATCTATTCCTGTCTTGATGATTCCCAACATTCCGTTCACCTTTTTGACTGCCGCTGCACACTGAATGGGTGTTTTCAGAGAAGTATCTGCAGTGACTCCAAGATCTTTCCTGAGTGGTAACAGCTAATTTAGATCCCATCATTATATATGTATAGTTGGGATTATGCTTTACAATGTGCATTACTTTGCATTTATCAACATTAAATTTCATCTGCCATTTTGTTGCCAGTCACCAGTTTTAAGAGATCCTTTTGTAGCTCTTTGCAGTCTGCCTGGGACTTAACTATCTTGAATAGTTTTGTATCATTGGCAAATTTTGCCACCTCACTGTTTACCCCTTTTTCCAGATTACTTATGAATATGTTAAATGGGACTGGGCCCAGTACAGATCCCTGGGGGACACCGCTAATTACCTCTCTCCATTCTGAAAACTGACCATTTATTTCCTACTCTTTGTTTCCTATCTTTTAACCAGTTACCAATCCATGAGAGAACCTTAACTCTTATCCCATGACTCCTTACTTTGCTTAAGAGCCTTTGGTGAGGGACCTTGTGAAAGGCTTTCTGAAAATCTAAATACAGTATATCCACTGGATCTCCTTTGTCCACATGCTTGTTGACCCTCTCAAAGAATTCTAATAGATTGGTGAGGCGTGATTTCCCTTTACAGAAACCAACAAATTGTGTTCCTCTATGTGTCTGACAATTTTATTCTTTACGACAGTTTCAACCAATTTGCCTGGTACTGAAGTGAGGCTTACTGGCCTGTAGTTGCCAGGGTCACTTCTGGAGCCCTTTTTTAAAACTGGCGTCACGTTACCTATCCTCCAGTCATTTGGTACAGAAGCTGATTTAAATGATAGGTTACAGATGACAGTTAGTAGTCCTGCAATTTCACATTTGAGTGCCTTCAGAACTCTTGGGTGAATACCATCCAGTCTTGGAGACTTATTACTGTTTTGTTTATCAATTTCTTCCAAAACCTCCTTTAATGACACCTCAGTTTGGGACAGTTCCTCAGATCTGTCACTAAGAATGAATGGCTCAGGTTTGGGAATCTTCCTCACATCCTCAACAGTGAAGACCGATGCAAAGAATTCATTTAGTTTCTCCACAGTGGCCTTAATCGTCTTTGAGTGCTCCTTTAGACGTATGTGTCTTTGTGCCTAGTTACTGACTTTCAGTCCTAAATGTGAATTTCCTTGGCTTTTAAATTCCTTCATGGTCTTAATGCTGTTTTATATATGTGCTTGGTTGTTTAAGAAGGTGGGTGTGGGACCCACCTATGTTTGAGTTTCTGTAAACAGACATTTTATTTTACACAATTACCTGGGGTCTGGAATGGAAGGGACTTTTAAAATAATCTTTACTTTACTTGTGTTGGTAAATAGCTACAATCCATTGCTAGTGGCTGCTTCCCTAACTAAAGTACTGCAGCTACACAATGTGTGTGCGTTGAATCCCGCAGAAGTAAATGTACTGGATTTATGGACCCCTCTTTTCAAATGGGGTTTTAAAATCCAGTCAGTAAGTTGTAGGTGTTTGACATTAAAAATTCTCAGTTTTTCTTGATGCTTCTAAAACTTAAACCAGCGAGGAGGGCTGCGCTCACAGAGGTGTTTATAAGAAACCTTTCCTGTACTGAAATCAAAATGTGTTTTACATTGTGCAAGTATTTCTGGTATCGTTTATAGCTGCATGACTGCAGCTCTGCTAGTCAGTTAATCCATTAGTCCTTGTCCCTGCCCTTTTTACTGAGCATTTTGCTATTTTGAATCCTCGTTCTCCCTAAGCAGTTGGTAGTGCAGCTTCACAAAGGTCACTAACATTCACCTCTGTACCCAGATTCCATCCCGCTCTAGAGGCAACTGTGAACAATCTCCTTCTCCAGTTGCCTGTTTGTATTATCAAGTTTTAGCGACATTAAGATCTCATGACAGTTCCTCGTGAAAGGAGTGCGTTATTTGGTGGAGGGAGGCTTGTCCTTTGGGATGGACGCAGATGGCATTTGGAGTAGAAGCACACAGTTGAATCTGAGCTCACGAGATTTCTCTTTCTCTTCCTGCTCAGAGAACAATTAGGCCATTATTTTCCTCTTCTATTCACTTATGTATTTTAACTGAGTTTCATTGCAATCTCTTTAATGTCCTTGCAGGACAGATGCCAGGACCAGGTTCAATGATACCTGGGCAGGCCATGCCAGGCCGGATGATGCCATCTGTGTCAGCCAACATCCACCCAGCCAGTGGTGGCCCTCCCCCATCTGGCATACCACCAATGTCAGGAAACATCATTGGACCTCGTGTTTCCCTAGCAGCTCCAAATGGCATGTGTAAGTGAGATTTCAGAATTAGCTCTGTCTGAATGTACCGAGTGGTTTTTTCCATTGTTTTTCTCATTATTACTGGAAAAATGATTGTAGTTTAAACCCTTTTTTCTGTGCTCTGCGAACTATCTGATCTGTATGTTTTTTAGCAGCCAAAAATCTCGTCAAAGGGGTGTTGGAAGATTTAAGTCTCTCTCTCTTTCCTCCCCCTCCCCCTCCCCATAGCATGTGTTGCTGCCCCTTTGTTATCACCTTGTAAAGGTTGTGAGACATTGTGGTCACCATGAAAACCACTTACAGCGTAATCCAAAATAACACACAGGAGTGGAATCAAGACATAACTGACTGAATCACTAAATTAATAGTGAGCACAGTGTAATTAAGGGCAGCAGCATCATACCAAAAACTAGCACTGTGAATTTCATCTTCTAAAAAGGGGAGATGTAAAATAATAGGAAGCTAGTCAGAAAGAAACTAAAGACCTATGGGCCAGATCCTCTGTTGGTGTAAATCTAGATGGCTTGTTTGATTGACTGTACAGTGGCTTGCACCAGCCAAAGATCAGTCCCAAAAGTCTTTAAACTTTGCGTGGAGGTTACTTAAACAGCTGCAAGACATAAAAGTTCCGCATACTCATAAGCCTCTCACCCACCCAAAAAGCAGGAATACTCATCTGGTATGGGGCCCCTTGCACTTTCTTTAGAAGTATGTGGTACTGTCCATTTGCACTGATGGGTTACAGGGGTCTCCAAACTTTGAGACGAGGGCCATATTAGGTGTTTGAAGGGGCTTTGTGGGACGAAGCAACTGTGAAAAAATTCAGTATGTGCAAAATCCCACCACCACCTCCCTTTGCTCCTCCGGCTGCTGCCACGGGCACTCATCCCTCCACACATGGGGTTGCCTGCAGCAGCGGGGGCGGAGAGCAGGACACAGCAGTGGCTTGCTCTGTGCCTGCTCAGCTGGAGGGCCGGACAAATCAAAGCCGTGGGCCGGATCTGGCCCCCAGGCCGTACTGTGGAGACCCCTGGGTTAAGAGACTGGCTGAGCCACCGGTCTGACCTAGCATGATACTTGTGTTGTGCTCCTAAAATGTCAGCCCTTTTATGAGCAGTCCCTATACGGTGGTACCCAAAACTATTGCCGTTACCTGTTAGTAAAGATACGGATCAGACGCCGCTGTCTCAGGTATGGGTGCAAGGGAAATTCTGACTCTTTAATGGTAACTGCTGTAAACAGAAGTGTCTTGTTCAGTGCTACTTTTGCTTGGATTTGTCTCTTCTCTCCTTCTTATGCTGTTTCTTTCCTTTGTTTTCCTTCTCCCATATTACTGGAACTCCACCATTGACAGTGTCCTCTCTCTGCTGAATTGACTTCCCCATTCTCTTCTTCATCTCCTTGCTTGCCGACTTTCTCCCTCTCCTGGACAACCCCGTCTTATTCCACTAGCATCTGTTTCCCTGTGCTCTGATCATTGTGCCTGAAACCCAACCTTTGTATCTACCCTCTTTCTTCTCTCCCCACTGTGCCACATCTTCAGATGTCTGCCTGTGTTGGCACCTACATATACTTCTTAAATCTATATGTGCAGAGCTCTGCTTGTAAAGTGTGTGGTTACATCTGTTTTAAGCAGACGAGGGTTGATCGAATGCTCTGAGCACAGGACTGGGAGATGGAAACAGTGAAGGTCTAAACCGAGGTCTGACATTAACTCCCTACGTAATCTCAGCTAGCTGCTAAACCTGTCTGCCTCAGTCACCTGCTCCGTACAAAGCAGGGATAGCACCTCCCTACATCACTATATATGGAGATATGCCTATCTCATAGAACTGGAAGGACCTTGAAAGGTCATCGAGTCCAGCCCCCTGCCTACACTAGCAGGGACAAGTCCCCTGACAGATTTTTTGCCCCAGGTCCCTAAATGGCCCCTTGAGGATTGAACTCACAACCCTGGGTTTAGCAGGCCAATGCTCAAACCACTGAGCTATCCCTCCCCCACATTCACTAGAGGAATGTGAGTGCGTACTGTGCTTTGAGGATGAAAAGCACAGCACAGATTCAAAGTGTTAATTATAGAATGGAGAGATGGAGAAACCCTAGAGAAGGGGTGGGCAAACTACAGGCCACATGTGGCCTGCCAGCCATTTTTATCCGACCTACGAGCGCAAGCCGGGGCGCAGGGCCATTGGCCCCGCGCTCCTGGCCCAGGGGCCAGGCGAGGGCACTGCACCGCGAGGGTCCGCTCTCCCAGCCTGGAGGCCGGGCCCGGCGTAGCGTGGGGCCCCGCCCTCCCGGGCTGGGCCACGGGCGGTGAGCCGTGGGTCCCCGTGCTCCCGGCCATGTGGCCTGGCCCAGTGTGGTGAGCGCTGGAGCGCCTGGCTGAGTATGGTAAGTAGGGGGGGGCCTAGGGGGTGGGGGCCTGGGGGGGGAGGTTAGGGTGGCGGGGTCTCTGGAGGGGGCGATCAGGGGACAAGGAACGGGGAGTGGGGTTGGATGGGTCGGGGGTTTTGAGGGGGGCAGGAAGTGGGTGGGGTTTGGATAGGGGGCGGGGTCAGGCTGTTTGCCGTACCCAACCCTCTGCACAATTTTTAACCCCACTGTGGCCCTCGGGCCAAGAAGTTTGCCCCACCCCTGCCCTAGAGGGTCATGGCCATCTCCAGGAGCCAGTGCAGCTCACTGCAGTGCCAGGCTAGTGTGAAATAATTGCAGTGCTAGGCTCTTGCTAGGCCCTCCTCGGTTTCCCTTGGGAAGCCGGGTGTCATTGCTGTCCATGGATGGATTTCCTAAGAAAATAGCTCAGCTTCTTATGCATAATTTAAACCTCTCGATTAACTTTTCTGCCTCATCTAGTTCTGGTGCTCACGTGCTTCTCTGCACTGTATTTGCAGATCCCCCTCCATCTCAGCAGCCGCCACCGCCAGCTGATGGGGTGACTCCACCTGCAGCGGGAGCAACACCGGCGTCAGCAGCTCCCTAACTCATCCAGCAACAAGCAACTTCTAGACCTGATCCCTAGAACCAGGATAGTGGCAACCAAAAATGGATTTCCTCAGTTTCCTTCTGTTCCTTTCAGGGGGTTTTGGTCTCCTGTCAGCCTGCCTGCACCTCCTTCCCTCTCACAGAGTTTATAGTCTGGTGTTATTTGGCTGTACTCCTTTGGGGAGCACTTATGCTGAACACAGAGAACAGTAGTCGTAGTATCTTCATATTGCTGGCAAGACGTCCTTCACACCTTTGTCTGTTTTCCCTATGGAGTGAGTGCTCTGCACTGGCTTTCCTTTATCTTGCTGCTTCTGCTGCTGAATCTTTGGATTCTCTTTAGACACAGGGAGGGGCTTTGGGATTGGAGGCATAACTGAAGATCAGGATGTCATAGGTGGCGTTTCCATCCCTAGTCTCTGAGGTGTAATCTACTGTGTAACGTGCAAGGCATCAAGATCAAATAGAGCAAGCCAGTGGCTTGAGCACATTAGGGAGAGGGAGGGAGGGAGGGAGGGAGTTCTCCTTCTACTGCCCTTGAGCGGAAGCTTCGTTAATTCTGACCGTATTCATTACAGGTAGATAATCATTAAGGGCAATAGCTGAGCCCCGAGGTTGCCTTGCTAACTTATTAAAGAAAATATTGATCCAATGTGAATAGCGCCAGGAGTGAATCAGATAGACTCAAACCACTCTATCTGAGCTATATTGATCCCGTTTATATTTTATTTTGTGTTTAATTGGAAGGAGGGGAAGTTTGTAGCTGAATCCTCTTCCTTCTGGGTAGTTCGGTACAGTAGCCAACTGAGGAATAAAACAAATTTTAGTCCCTCTCTTTTTGGAGCATATACTTTTTTTTCTTTTAAAATTGAACTTAAAAAAAAATCATAGATAGCAATGGAAGTGCTAGTGTATGGGATTGGGTTGGGATGGCTGGGGGTGTGAACGCCAGAACTACCTCTTGCAGACAGCCGGGGTGGGCAGAATTCAGCGAACGTGGTACTTTTCCTTTCTGGACTAGGATTGGAGGTGGGAGAACACTCGCTCCTCTATTCACACTTCATCCTCCACTTGCTGAACTTTATCATCCCATTCCTTGCAGGGCTGTTGGGGGACTGGTTTGGCAGTTGACTCCGAGCAGGCTCCATGATTAGCGGCGATTGAGAAGACCAACACAATGCCACTAATATGGACCAAGTTTGGATGGCCAAACGCTGTTCCTTGCCCTCATCGTTAGTGACTGCCTAATTGGCATCCTCTGTGTGGTTCAGACTCTCTACTCCTCTCCTTCCAGGGAGAACTTCCTGACAAGCATCCTCACCAACGCTCTCAGGATCATTTTGGGGGTGGATCTCCGTGATGGGCTGTTTGTTTTAAAGCCTGACCACAGCTATTTCACTGGTGGGTGGGGGAGATTGCCCAAAGGATCTGAAATCCACAGAGCTATTTCATAAAGGAAAACATATACAGATTTGCCTTGAAGAGCACTCAAGTGCTTGATGCCCCAAAATGTTAATGGTTCAACTTTCCAGACCCTGAGAATTTGCACATACACATGTGAAGTGACCATTTTTGGGCTGTCTGCACATCAACTCCATGCTCATACAATTATACTTGGCCTTGTTACTTCCAGTGTATAGGAATAACACTTTCCCATCATCAAGCTCTAAGAATCTACAGTGCCTAGCAAAGAACGATCAGGGCCTCTCCTCCCTACACCTTTCATAAAAGAAATCCATTCCACATGTTACCTTTCCCTCCAGGGTCTTTGGAGCGAGCATAGAATTCTGATTCAGGCCATGGTCCAGTTTAGAATAACCTCAGGTTGTTTTTAGTGTGATCAATATCAAATTTAAAGGATCCAGGTGGAGACTATTTTTTACTATACTAGTGATGATCTTACAAAGTACCTGAATTCTTAACGCTGTTGTGTTTCTGTATAAATACACGTGGCGACTTTTTCACCTTATCCTCTGTATAGGGCCGGTTTTATTCCTGCAACACAGCCACCCAATTTTGTGAAATAAAAAAATGTGGTTTTTGTACAAAATGGTTTTGCAAATCTGTGGGGAGTTGAAGTAAATTCTCATGCGCTGTAGTCTGAGATGTGGATCTGCTGAAACCCATTTTGATTGGGTATCAAATTGTTTTCAGATAATTCATTGGCTACGGCTAAGTGTATACAAGTCTAAGCTTGTTACCCAGTCAAGGTGGGGGACATCAAAGTAATTCAAGTAGGGGAGGGAGGGCCCTTTCCAATGCGTCTGATTTATATCTGTGTATTAATGAGTATTTTACATACCCAGGTGTCAGATAATCCACATTTAATGGAAGTGGTGAAATCAAGCCACACACCATGATAGATTAGATAGAGCAAGCCTGGGTCTGAGAGGTGGGATTTCCACATTCTGTTCCCAGCTCTTTCACTGACCCACTATGTGAACTTGGCCAAGTCGCCCTCCTTCCAATTCCATAGTGGAGCTGAAAGTCATTTACTTCTCTTTGAACTGTTTCACTTTAATGTGCCAATATTGTCCCTCCCTACAGAGTTTTATGGTTTCCAAGAAGGATCATCTTGTGGTTAAGGACTGGGGATCATATATGGGTTCTCCTCCTTACTTTGCCACGTTAGGAAGAGAATTCAAGTCTCTCAGTCAAGTCACTTAACTGACCTGCCTCAGTTTCTTTTTCTAGAAAATAAGGATGATTCCTGCCTCACTGTTATCCTGAGTCTTAATGTACTTTGATATGATATAGCATCCACAATGTGCCAGGCACTTTGAGATCCTGTGATGGAAGGTGCTATAGAAGTGAAAAGATGCTCAGTTACTTCGGTAAAACAGGTAGGAAGATTGGGATAAAGAGAAGTGGGTGGGGCCTCATCTGAATTTTGCTGAAATCGGTGAGAGCCATCACATGATCAGACCTCTGATGCTGATGGTACCACCATGTTTATATCCCTTTGTGATACTTTGGAGTTGTCACCTCTAATCTGTTACAGTTTATAAAAAGGAAAGGGAATCAAATGCAGGAGAGAGATTGAACTTACTGAGACAGCTTGGAGTGAAGACAGAAAGGAGGACGTGAGATTTACATAGTAATGGCTGGTACAGAGACCATAAATTGACTCCTATTTGCAACCTGATAATACAAAAAACATTTAACTGAAGGCACCTCATTTAAAATAGCTATAAAACCTTTTACTCAAAACATAATTAGCCCATGGAATTCATTGCCACTAGAAGTCATTGAGACCAAGAGTTCATTAGGCTGAATGAGAATCTCCATAGTTGGGACAGAAACTAATTCATTGCCTAAAGGAGTTGGAAAGAAACTACTGGCAAGTTATACAATCATGAGTATTTTCTACCTTCTCCTGAAGAATCTGGTGCTGGTCAGGGACTGGATGCTGAATTAGATGGGCCCACTGCTCTTATCTAGTCTGGCAAGTCTAGGATGACCAGGTAGCAAGTGTGAAAAAATGAGACAGGAGTTGGGGGTAATAGGTAGCTATTTAAAAACCCCCAAAATTGGGACTGTCCCTATAAAATCGGAACATCTGGCCACTTAGGCAAGTCCTGTGTTCTTAACTTGCCACACAGGTTTCTCTGCTGTCCTGGTTTCTAGGGGCTGAGCAATAGGTGGCTGACGTTTGCTTATAAAGCTGTTTTACTGGGATAGTAAGGTTTATCTATCCTTCCTTCCTCCAATCCCTGCCTATTGGAAACTGCTTCAGAAGAGGTTGGTTGGGCATTAGCAGTGCTGGATACTCAGTTCCTTTAAACTCCGTGCTGCTGATTTAGGTTTGTGACAAGTGTAACGTGGGCTCCTCGCCATTCTAACTGCCCAGGACATCAAAGCTCATCCAGTGGACTCAGATACCCTTGAATTTAAATACCACATTACGGCACTACAAACAACGCACTGTGGAGCAAAATGGAGATCTGGGGGCATTCTCTCTGATCTGGGATTCAGAGTGAGTTGTGAATGGCTTGGCTATTCCAAATCCAATCCTTGCCCGGCTTTCTAGGAACAGTGTCACTCATTGTCTGTGCCGTCTCCCTCCCAGCTGTGTGTGCAGCATGCATAGAAATTTCCCTTTCAGGGAGACCCCTGGGGGGTCACAGTTCAGGGAGCCTTTTCAAAGGCTCTGTGAGTCCTCACTGCCAGCAGGATGTTGAATAGAGGATCTCTCTGTCGCCTGGGCAATCCATTCATGGAGAGGTCACTTCAGCACCTCTCCCGGGAAATGTTTAGATAATTGAGTTGCTGATTTTTGCAAAGTTCCTGTGGTTCCTCTCAAAATGGAGGCAGTGTGCACTAGACACTAGGGCCTTATCTGTGCTAGGGACAAAACGGTGTGAACTGCTACACTCCTGAATCACCATTGTCACTAGCAGGATTCTCGCCCTGTTCCCCTGGTCAGGATAGACAAGCCATGCCTATGCTGTGCATTGCACCAGATCTAACACTCAGGACATTATTGTATTGCCGTGGAAAGTGGAATTGCCTAGTGGATAGAGCACTGCACTGTCATTTAGGAGACCTAAGTGCTATTCCCTTCTCTGCCACTGGCCTGCTGGGTGACGTTGGGCAAGTCATTTCATTCCTTTACCTCAGTTTCCCATCTGTAAAATGGGGGTGATGATACTGACCCTCTTTGTACAGCACTTTGCGATCCATGGATGAAAAGTGCTGCAAGAAACTATAATATATATTACTATTATAAGGTTGACCTTGCGCAACTTTGTAAGAACGAGGGTAAAGAATCATGCTCCCAACTCCTATCTGTAGTGAGGAAGGATGGTCTTGGAGTTGCAGGACAGGGCTAGGAGTCAGGAAACAATACTCTCAGCCTGCCGGTTTCTAGAATGGCCCTAGTGGCTAGTGTCATGGAGTCACAGGATGTGGTCTATGCCCCAGCCTTTAACCGGTCTATTGAGAGTGGCCCCTTTAATATGCCAGGCCCCAAAGATCCTCCCAGTTCCAAGGGGCAGCACGTGGCTTACAAGATTCCAAGACTGGGCAGTGATCTCTCTCTCTCTCTCCACAATTCACTGCAGTGAATCCAGCCCAACCAGTCCTGTGGGAGGCTTGTACCATCATCCTTCAGGGCGCAACATGCTCAGAGAATACTTACAGCAACACAGGCAGCCTTTCCAAACAAAGTAACAATTGATTAGGCACCTGGCTATAGAATCTGAAAGTCTTTAGCAAAGAGAGACAGAAGTTCACCCTAGTCAAACGAGTGCCATGATAATCCAACCAGGCTGTGATGGACTTCCTGGCTCCCTCTCTTGTCCCTTTGCCCTCCCCCAGTTGAGAGTTCCTGAGTTGTGGTTGTCCCCTCTTCTCCCCCTCCTCCCAGCTATTCTCATCAGCCGACATCTTTTCCTCTTTGTTCTCCCGCTCAGTTCACATGTCCCACCTGCCAGGGGGCCTTGCTGTTAGGTGTCGATTTTTCAGGTGTTGGGGCATTTTTGTCTTGCCGGAGGATCCTCTGTTGATTTGGGTCAGTTTTTTCAGCCTGTTCATTAATGGCCCAGACAAGTAGGTGACACATGCCAGCTATGTCTCTTGAGCAGACTTAATCCTTCTCCCCCACCCTGCCTCTCAAAACTAGGCCCAGTGTAGAAAGGAAACTGAGGCATGCACAGGAATTCTAAATGTAGTACAAAAAATTCCTGCTTGGTCACAGCTCAGAGAGCAGGTGAGGGGCCTGTGCTGGCTCTAGAATGGCATCAAGTGCTTGGAAATCCTTATGAAAGATGCTTTTTTTAGGGCAAAGGATGTGAGTAAAAAATCTAAAGCATGTTTTACACTTCGTGTTTTCACCTCCCATAAATCTATTGATCTTTTCTCTTAGCAGCCACCAACACTTACGGGACATATTTTTGTAACAGTCCCAATTAGGGTGACCAGATGTCCCGATTTTATAGGGACAGTCCCAATTTTTGGATCTTTGTCTTATATAGGTTCCTATTACCCCCCACTCCCTTCCCTATTTTTCTCACTTGCTGTCTGGTCACCCTAGTCCCAATGCATCCAGGCTGAATAGTTCAGCCCCCATACGGCACCATGGGATGGCACATCCAATGGTGTCTGTGTATAGCCTATGTAAGCAGCGAGTGACTCGGCAGGGGACACTCTTCCGTCTGACTGTGCAACCAATACCCCAGCATACGGGACTCGATAGCACTGCATAGCTGGAGGTGCCATCATTTAGATGAAACAGAGAGTCAAGGTCCTAACCACTTGAAGTCATTAAAGGTTCTATGACCCTTTTTGTATGAGTTAAAGGCTTTTACCAGTCTCTGGGCCAGGTACCAACATAGAATCCTAGAATATCAGGGTTGGAAGGGACCTCAGGAGGGATCTAGTCCAACCCCCTGCTCAAAGCAGGACCAACCCCAATTAAATCATCCCAGCCAGGGTTTCACATTACATTCTGCCTACCTAAGCTTTCCCTGCAGTTTCAATTGGATAAGAACATAAGAATGGCCATACTGGGTCAGACCAAAGGTCCATCCAGCCCAGCCAATGCCAGGTGCCCCAGAGGAAGTGAATCTAGCAGGTAATGATCAAGTGATCTCTCTCCTGCCATCCATCAGCACCCTCTGACAAATAGAGGCTAGGGACACCATTCCTTATCCGTCCTGGCTAATAGCCATTAATGGACTTAATGTCCGTGAATTTATCCAGTTCTCTTTTAACCCTAGCCTTCAAAACCTCCTCAGGCAAGGAGTTCCACAGGTTGACAGTATGCTGTGTGAAGAATAACTTCCTTTTACTTGTTTTAAACCTGCTGCCCATTAATACAGCATTCTATTAACTCCTTACCCTGAGCTGTTAAACATCTGCCATGTTCCATTGTAGCCATGACTGCGTTTCAGCAGCAGAGAGATTTGTGCCCAAAACAGCATCTCGAAAGTGTATCCTTTTGAGATGAGGCACTTATGAAATGTAAGCATTATTTGATGACACCTCATCTGATTAAAACTGAAAATGTTAATCGAATTCCCTCTGATGCTGGTGGCTTTCTCTCTGCGTTTTGCTCATCTTAGCCAAAGAAACCAGACTGTTCACTCCAATTTATGTTGGTTTAATCAGCTTCATTGTGCCATGGTCATGCACTAGCCTGATACCGTGTTTTGGTTTTCAGCAATGTAGGGAAGGGTGTAAGACTGATAAATGCTTTATTTGCATTCTGTTCAAAGCAAACCTGAAGTGCTGGGTCTAAACTCCAGGCTTGTCCCTTCTTAATCTAATATTCAGGGCTGCTTCTACCGACAGAGTACTCTAGGTAGGGTGCAGCAATAGTGGAAGGTACCAGAGGAAGAACAGTTACTATCTCAGTTACTATCTCAGTGCTGCTGGGAATTCTCCAAGTTTCTGGAGAGCTGTATATGGCAGACTTCTCAGGAAACGAGTTGGGTAGGGGGAAGGGTAGCCCAGTGGGGCAGCCAGGCAAGAGTTAGGTTTATTGAGCTAGGCAGATAGGAACAAGTCCCACAGCCTCACTGACTCCGGGTGGCGTACTGCCATCTTGTGGGCCCAGCAGGTGTCTAATAGGAAAGAGGCTAGAACACAGGTGGGCAAACTTTTTGGCCTGAGGGCCACATTGGGGTTTAAAATTGTATGGAAGGCTGGATAGGGAAGGCTGTGCCTCCCCAAAGAGCCAGGCCCTACCCAATACCCCCCCTCCCTGCTCCTTATCCCCTGACCAATCCCTCCAGAGATTCCCCTGCCGCTAACCACCCCCGGCACCCCACCTCCTATCCAATCCCCCACACTCCTTGTCCTCTGCCCCCTCCAGAGACAGCCCCCATCCGACCCCTCCCCCCTGTTCCCTTGACTGCCCCAACCCTTATCCACACCCCCACTTCCTGACAGAGCCCCGGGACTCCCACGACTCATCAACCCCCCCATTTCCCATCCCCTGACCGCCCTGGCCCCAGAACCTCCACCCCATCCAACCGCCCCCTGATCCCCATGCCCTGACTGCCTCCTGGGACTCCCTGCCCCCTTATTGAACCCCCCGGCTCTGGCGCCGGCCCCCTTACCATGTCCCTCAGAGCGGTGGCCAGAGCCAGACACGCTGCCGCCCAGCCCTGCCCCCCAGAGCACTGCCCATGCAGTGACGTGGCTGCAGAGGGACAGCATGGGAGGGGCCGGGGGGAGCCTCCCCTGTGAGCTCAGGGGCAAAACGGGCCCACATGCTGGATGTGGCCCACGGGCTGTAGTTTGCCCACCCCTAGGCTACAAGAGAGATGGAGACAGATTTTAATTGAGTTTCATCCATCCCGTTCATACGATGTGATAAGGTAATTTTGGCCCCTGTTGCGGTTCATGTGAAGGGGGGTTTGGGAGTGCGTATGCCGGGTGCACTGTAGCTTAGGGGAAGGTATCCTGGGCTACAAGCCAGGACACCATAAGCTGGAGGCCTGGCTCTTGTGCCGATAATATATCTCTGCCCCTCGCAACCTTCATGACTAACCAAGGCCTCATCGTAGTGCATTAGGGGAAAGTACCTGTCATTCACCCATTTCACTGAACACCATCACTGGTGGCGGAGCTCAGGAGAACCAGGTCTTTCATAACAGAGCAAAGGCTTGTCCACTGTGCCACGCCGCCTTTCCAGAAGGACGTGCCTAGTCTTGGAAGGGTTAGATTGTTGTCCCACCAATGAAAGGACACGGAGCAGCACTGTTCCCTCTAACCTGTGTGCGTGTGTGTGATCCACGGTGAAACACCACCCACGCAAAAATTTGCACAGAAGCACAAATATTTGCACAGAAGAAATTTTTTGCCCGCATGGCCTGTCAAAAATGAGAGGGAACATTGCGGGGCAGTGAGATGAACATTGGCTCATCCCAAGCTGCCTTTGAATTCTCCAGTGCTATCCTGAGATCTCATCTCTGCAGCCAGCTGGAGCTAATGTCTGTGGCCCAGTGCCTGGATTGTGGAGTGGCAGATGAGAGATGCTGGATCAGCCACCGGCCATGGAAAAGGTGGAGGTGTGTACACAGTCAAAGGGGAAAGGGCTGCATGTTTCAAGGTATTTAGGCACCTAGTGGGGTTTCGCCTTTAAAAGTCTGGTCCCAGTCAGTCCAGGGGACCTGCTGGTTTTTAATTTGATACATAATGAATTGGGCCCTGTCCCAGCACTTGTGGCTCTCAGGGTGCAGCGGAGTCTTGTAGGAAGGGGACATGGTGAGTTACGGGGTGGGCAGGGAGTGAGTACAGAAAGGGGGGATGTGAGGGACTGGAGGGTGAGTAGGGAAGGGGATGGTGAGGAGGTGGGGGCATGTGAGGGGAGTGAGGATTAGTAGGGAGGGGACATGGTTGGGGAGGGCAAAGGGTGAGTAAGGAGGGGTCATGTGAGGGGTGGGAGTTGGAGGGTGAGATAGTGGGGATGAGTACTGGGGGTGAGTAGGGAAGGGGGTGGAAGGTAAGTAGAGGGTATGGTGGAGGCAGGGAGTGAATAAGGAAGAGGCAGGGGAGAGGGTGGGTGCTGAGTAGCAGGGGCATGTGAGCGGGTGGGTATTGGGGGGTGGGTAGCTCTAGGAAGCTTCAGAGCTAGGTCATCAGTGAGGGGATGGAGCCCACCTGGCCCGTATCCCTGTGGTGACAGCGGGCACTCAGAAAGGAGGCAGCAACCAGTGCTGGGCAGGATGGGGAGGTGGACGACAAACAGCTAGAAGAGGAAGGAGCTAGGATAAGGCCAACCCCTCCCCTCCTTTGACTGAGGGCTCGTGGTGGGGGTGGGGACCCTTTGGCGCTCTGTCCCTTTAGGATGAGGCAAGGTCTCAGATGCTATGGTGATGGGCACTAATATAAACCCATAGGTAGGGAGGAGTGTGGGATCAAGGCTCGCTCAGCGCCTAAGTTTTTGCAGCGGGAGTTCCCGAGACACCTGTGTTCCTGCCCCTGAATTTGTGCGCTGGGGCTGGGACCATCCCTCTCTGTCCAGCACCTCGTGACATGGGGCCCCAATGGTAACGGGGGCGCTTCGTAATACACAGCGTTACTCACGCTAACACCGAACGTGGGAACTGCTGAGTGCTGTTGTGTTTCAACACACCTCAAAGTGCAGCAGATGCTTCAGAACAGGTCGCAGTGGGGGATAGATAAGGGGTGTGGGGGAGGCAGGGAGTCAAGGGAGGGAGGAAGGAAGAGGCAGTACACTAAGGAGCTACCCAGACAGCAACTGCTGGATGGGAGGACAGCGCCCGTCGTGCTACTTCAGTTCTCAGGGTATTTTTATCCAGACTCAAAACACAAGGGAGGGACAGAGACGCCAGTGAACGTTCTTGGCTGGCGGCTCGTGGAGAGTTGCCACCTGTCCGGGCTGGGTTTCTGTGTCCGGTTGTGATTTAGGGGGGTCAGGTCCCCTTTTCAGCCAGACGTTTGATCAGAAACCAGGCCCCCAGCAGCTCTAAACGGCACCCGCCACAAAAGCCCAGTTTCCGCAGGGCAGGAGGAGGTGCCAGGCCATTAACCTGCCCCAGGCCCTGCTCACCTGGGGCCACCTCCTACCTGCAGGCAGGCTCCGCGAAAGGCCAGATGGGAGGGAACGGAGTGAAGGATTGGGGCAGGGTCTGGTGAGGCGGGGGAGAGACAGAGAAGGGAGTGGGACCTGGAGGGGTCTAGTCACCAGCGATTAGAAAGGTGCCGAGCCTCGCTCCTGGGCCTTGTGGGAGAGTGGGGTGCGTGGTGCTGTCTTGTCGGTGAGCGTTCCCGGCCTGGCTTCCCCACGGCCTGCCCTGCAGCATCCCCACAGCAGGATCTATTCCCTGGCTTGTGGCAGTGCTGGAGGCCCGCAGCTGGATCCAGGACAGAATCCTACCTCTGCCCCCCTGCCTCTGGAACAGCCAGCACTGGCTGCTCTTGGACGAAGACCCAGGACTGGCCGGACTGCAAATCTGACCCAGCCCCAAAAAGCTTACAACCTCCAAAGGGCAGGGCGGGGGGGAGAGGCTCATCTCCCCCCCACTCCCATTGCATGGCCCGATGCCTCTGAGATGGCGAGAGGGACTGGCCGCGTCTCCTGGTGATGGCGCGGGCACTCCAGGAGGGCAGCACAGGGTGGGCTGGCAGTGGTCTCTGCACTGAACCATGCTAGGATCCTTTCCCAGGCAGACTCTCTACCTGCCTGCCCACCCCCGAGGCTTGGCAGCAAGCCTGAGGGTTGGCCCAGCGGCCTCTCAGTTGGTCCCCTTGGAAACGGCTCCGAGACGTGCCCGCGAGCCGGGAGTCTGGGAGCGCCTTCGTCCTGCTGAGGCGGAAGCGCCGGGAATGTTAAGCAGGTGCAGCCCATTCAATCTCCTTGTGAAAATCGGCATCAAAGCAGACAGAGCCGGGCTTGTTTGCAGCAAGCGCTGTGTGACAGGAACCCACTGTGGGAGTTCAGAGCCCCAGCAGGGGGGATGTGGCCTTGTTCATGGCCACGGGGCTGTTGGAGGAATCGGCTGGCTCAGCGTCTCTGGCGAGCTAGCCTGGGGCTGAAGGTATCCGCAGGAGACGGCTTTTGGGGCCCGGTGTCCTGCACCTCCCGGGTTCCATTCCTGGCAGATTAACCCCAACACCCTTGAATTCTCCACTACCCCATGGGAAATGCATCAGTGCAACATGGGGCACCAAGGCTCACCATCCTAACATGGACCGAAAACGTAGGGGCTCAGTCCTCGCAGCGCTCAGGAAAACAGCGCTGCCCAAGCAGAGAGGTTGGAGTGGGAGCCGGTGCTTCCCACCTCCAGGAGCTGGGTTCAAAGCCAGCCTAGCTTGGTGGAGACTGAAAGGGACTGGTGTCCTCTGTCTCTGCTCTGGCTGGCCCATGTGACATGAGCGTGACAGTGCCCAGCTGTTCCCCCGCAGGAAACCACCCTCACGACGGGCGCGAACTGGGCCCCTTGGTTGTGGCCGCAAGTCAAGGTCTGAAGGGCTGCAGAAACCAAGCTCATCCCTTGAGAGGATCCCACCTGGGCAAGGTGAAGGCCTGGGCAGGAGTCTGGGGGAGGAGCTTGCCCTGCAGCTGGCCATGGCACCCCTGTTCTGTGCCCGGGTCACTTCCCTCTCCATCACCGGCGTGCCAACCAGGGGGAGGTAGATGCATGTAAGGGGCGTTTACAGGGGAGGTGACAAGCTTTTTGAACCCGTGTTTTAGGAGGCCGAGTCAGTATCGGGGTGGTAGCAGTGCAAACACCGAGCCAGGTGAGGACTGGAGTTCAGGTAGACCCCAGGGGAGCAACGCTGGTGAGTTAGTAGCTGGGCCTCGCTCCCCTTCCTGGGTGAGAACAGAGCCAATGCCCCAGTTTGGTGTTTGGGAAACCTGTGTGGCTGGAGGCTCCGTCTTCTGGACATGATGGGACAGTGCAGTGCCCTGTCCAAATGCCAACTGAGGAAATTGCCTTCCACCTTTCCAACCTCCCCCGCACTATTCTTCCACACCTCGCAAACTGCTGTGCAGTGTTTCCTGTGCCCTGTGAAACAGAGGCCCTGTTCCAGCCCAGAGGTGGCTGCATTTCAGTGGTAGGTGAAGTGGTTGCTTTATAGAAGTCCTTCCACGTGAAGGATGCTCTCTACATTACGTGATAAGTTGCTTCTAGTGGGACGAAATTAAACAAAGAAAAAAACACCCGCATGTGGAAGTCTCTTAATCTCCAAGGGATGTGGTGGAAGCTCCATCCCTTTGAATATGGAAAATGAAGAGTGGAGCAGATACTGTAGAGCATAGTTTAGTCCTGGAGCCAGTGCATGACAATCTATTGACTGGTATTTCTAGTACAGTCAGGGATCAGGGCCGCACGGTGCTAGGAGCTGAGCAAACACATACCACTGCTAGCAAGCTGACACCTAGCAATGAGCGTGCTAGAAGCCCTGTGCCAGGAGCTCTTGCAGGGAGCCTCACAGGCTCCTGAACTCACACCTTGTCTGCTACAGCAAGGGACTATGAGTCAGGATGCCTGGGTTCTCTTTTCGGCGAGTCACTTAGCACCTGTCTACACTACAGCGGGGAGTGAGCCACCCAGCCTGGGCAGTCAGATGTGTGCTAGCAGGTGTTGTCAGTAGCTGCCAGTGTGGTGCTCTGCTCTTGTTCGATGATGATATCAGTTGGCTGCGTGCGTGTTCCCTCTGTGTGCTGCCCAGGCTCTGTGCAGATCAGTGACCCAGCAGACCCCCAGAGAACCCTCAGAGAACCCCCAAAGACCGCAGACGCTAGTAAGGTACGAAGGTACCCAGCTAGGTTTATTGTCAAATTAAACACACTCTCTAGCTCGCTGGATTAGATATCGACAGGTCTGCTAGTACATATGTGCCCCCAGACAATGGACCAGCTCAGTCAGTGTGGGGAGTTCCACTGCACCCTCGGCCAGACAACGACGTGGACTCCGAGACCTACTTTTATACTGTGCAGGACAAATTACTCATCCCTACTGACTTATTGAGGTACAACCCCTTGTCTTATTAGGGTGCTGTCTCCCCCTTTGATCATGTTGGTTCAAATGCACAGATCTGTCCATCGTGCTGTCCTTTTGACCCTGTCTTTGGGATGCGTCTGGCTGTTCCTTGTTATCTCTGTGAAGTGTCCTCGTATCAGGATGCCCAGGTGTCATTTTGGCACACGTTCCTCTTATTACTACTTATATCATTAGCATGTGCTTTCTAGCAGCCCTTTTCTTGCCAAGTTCTGCAGTTAGGGCCTGCCTCTGGCTCACAGCCAGCTTTGCTTAGCAATGCCTTTGCTTACTTTGGTTCAGGCTTCAGGCCTCAGGCCTCATGCTAGGCCTCTGATACAAGAGTTTATGTTTCAGGGCCGCATCTTACTACAGCAGGGGCCAAGGTAGCGTACCAAAAATGGCTGCGTGAACATTATGTCTCTGGCAGATAGCCTGGCCAGCCACCTGGGCTCAGCCCCAAGGGGATCAGGTGGGCCAGGAAGCCCAAAGCTGCTGCAGTGAGGATAGGTCCATCAATGGCTATTAGCCACGCTCTAGGAGTCCCTAGCCCCTGACTGCCAGAAAGTGGCAGTGGATGATGAGATGGATCTCTCGATAAATTGCCCTGTTTTGTGGGTTCCCTCTGGGGCACCTGGCATTGGCCACTGTCAGAAGGCAGGATCCTGAGCTAGATGGACTACTGGTCTGAGCCAGTGTGGCCATTCTTATGTTCTTAAGAGATGAGAGGCACGCGGCAGGGAAAGCTGCTAACAGTGGGGTGTTCATGGAAGAGCCCCCCCAGCCTGTGCCAGTGGCCCCTGCCTTGTGGCTCCCGGGAGTGGCAACGCCCTGTGTTGGCAAGTGCAGGGACAGAGGAGTGTTGCAGTTTACTGCCGTCCCCTCTGGACTGGCACCCAAAGTGCTCGGCCCAGCAGGCCCCAGGGGGAGCTGGGGGTTCAATCCAGCAAGAGCGAGCATGGTAGGGTCATGGGGCGTCCACCCCAACCCCTGCAAGCACACAGCCCCCTTGGGGGGAGGGCTAGGCACTATCTGTGTGATGGTCTCCAGCTGTGGAGATTCACCCAGGGGGGTGGTGTTTGGGCGCACACAGACCTTAGCCGTAGCACCTACGCCAGCGAGGGAGCAGGGCCAGGCAGGATCGGTGCCAGCGCTGCCTCCGAGCTCTGCTGAGAGGAGGGATGTCCCCAAGCGGGAGCCAGCTGTGACCCCAGCTGACAGCAGAGATCCCATCAGCTGGGCCGTACCCCCTGCTGTGCACCATTCAGTTTGCCCCATGAGGAAGGAGGCAATTGCAACAACAGGTGAGTGAAACCAGCCTCAATACTCATCAGCCCTCAGCTAAGCGTGCTCAACGGGGGCAACGCAGCCTGTGGGGCAGACCGAGGGGCTGCCCCACTTCCAGGGAAAATGCTCTTCCTGAGCTGCCTTCAGGGTTCATGCAACGCACACAGATACACACAGCCATGCACTGTTCACACAGACACAGCTCCACACTGCATGACATGACCCTGGATAACTCCCCTCCCCAGTGTTTACTGCCCCACCAATTTTTGGATCATCTGCAAATTTTTCCAGCAGTGACTTTATAGTTTCTTCCAGATCATTGGTAAAGGTATTGAATAGCACCAGGCCTTTGAGATCCCAGACTCACCCCCTGTGGTGCTGATTCCCCACCGTCAAAGTCTCTTTGCGATCTATCACTTAGATGGGTTTGAATCCATTTCATATGGATGCCATTCATTTCCTATAGCGCTAATTGTTTATTGGCATATCCCATGGGACGAAGTCCAACGCCTCAATGTCTGTGTGTCCATTCACTTACCTTCATCAACCTGACTTGTGGCCACATCTAAAAACAATATCATGACTGGCTGACAAGGTCTAGTTCCCGTAGAAACACGTTGGAATTGTGCTACCTGGATTTAAGGCTTTCTGATTGCACCATCCACCCATTTTTCCATGCTAGTCCCAGGGATCAAAGCCAGGCCGGCCAGTCCCTGATTATGCAACACAGTCCATTGACCTTTTTTAAACAGCGGCACAATCTCAGCTTTGTACCAGGCCTCTGGAGCGTGCCCCAGTGCCCCAAGCATGGCTGAGGGAGGACCTAGCCCAGAGGTTGGGCCCATTTCCATTCTGACATGTTTAGGGCTCAGTTTTGTCCTGACTAGTGAGACTTCCATGGGAGCAGGAGGGATTCAGGAGTGGGGACACACAAGTGCTCACACACGCACACAGCTGCATCGCCACAAGCATGATCTGTCTTATACCCGCCCACGTGCATGCACACCACACACGCTTACACTTGTGCCTGCATTCGCACGTGCACACATGGTCGGTGGTTTAGATCTAATGGCTCCTCACACCGAAAGGCGAGGTTTGTTCCCAGCAGTACTCCCTCGGAGCTCGGGGAGTCGCCCCAGGGCTGACCGGCCCCAGACTCCCTTGTTCTGCTGCCTGGACCTTCTCTGCGCCTCGCCCTCTCTCCGATTGCTAAGCCAGTCACGACTGCACAGCTCCTTTCCTTTCCCCTCTGTTCTTCTCAATCCAGCCTTTGTATGGGCGCCCAGCAGCCCCCCCACCTCTTCCTCTTGAGCGCGCTCCCTCTGCATCCCCTTTCTTTTCCGGCTCAGGTCCATTCAATGTCACTAAGTTGCAGGCTGGAATCCCCTCCCCTGCAGTCTCTCCCAGCCGGGGGCCTGATCCTTCCACTTCAGCCTCTGAGCGAAGCCACTGGGGCTCAGGGGAGAATCGGGCCCCTTGGGTTCACCTGCAGTGCGTCCTCTGCACACTGTGTTCTTGCCCCCCTCCCCGCTTCCTTTGGGGGGGGGAATGTTGCAATCCGAGGAGCGAACGGTTAAAACTGCCCCCTCTCTGCCCCATGCCCAGCCTCTCCCCCAGGGCTGCCCCACTCCTCATCCCCACGACGCCCGCCGCTGCTGGGTAAGACGTGAACCAGCCGGTGCGCCCGGCTACGGCGCTGATGTGAACTGGGCCCGGCGGTGCCGAGTCCCATCCGCTGAGCCCCGGCCCAAGGGCCTTGGCTGGAGCTTTCAGCTGGGCTGGGGATTGAACCCCTCACTGCTCCCAGAGGGGAGGGGAGGAGCCAGGTGTGCTCTAGGCCCAGCTGTGCACTGGCTGTGGGGGAGGGGCAGACCCTCCCCCTTCCTGGTGCTGCCCCCTCCTCGGCGCTCACTGCGGGAGAGGGCAGCCGTGTCTGTGTGAAAGCCCACCCGCTGCTTGAGGAAGAAGCAGGCCCCAGGCCCACGCTGCAGGACCCCCCTACCAGAGACAGCCTCTCTCTGGACAGGTCCCCAGCCCAGGAAACCCCCCGGATCCCTCCTTTCTGCATAGGGTCCCCCACTCGCTGTAGGAGAGCCGTGCCCACCTGTAGCTGAAGACAGAGCTGTTCTTCCCCAGAAGGACACAGAGCAGCCCAGCAGGGAAAGCGCTGAGCCGGCTGTGTTCCTCAGGGTGACATGTCGGGGGCGGGGGGCGGTGAAATGGTGGGGTCTGCGCACCTGGATCTCACTGTCAACTTGGACACTCACCGAGGGGAAAATCAGTGCTCCAGGAAACCTGCCATCTGCCAGAGCCGGGCTCTCCATCTGCAGCAGCCATCTCTGTATCTGTCATCCACCTCCCTGTTCGATCGATCGATCGATCTACCTGCTTACCCCTGTACACTCCTATCTATCTATCCCCAGACACCCCCTCTATCTATCTATCCCCATACACCTCCTCTATCTATCCCAGACACCCCCTCTATCTATCCCCAGACACCTCC
>ML677391.1:4911137-4985159 GCA_007922305.1 Dermatemys mawii | reverse complement strand
CACAGAGCATGTTCCTCCTTGTGCTTTGCAGACACACACACACACACACACACACACACACACAGAGCGTGTCCCTCTTTGTTCTGCGGAGACACACACACACACACACACACACACACAGAGCGTGTTCCTCCTTGTGCTTTGCAGACCCGGCTTTAAAGCAACTGCCTGACGCTTTTTCTTTCCTGTGTAACCTCTAGTGTCCAAAAGGCACCCAGAGCACCAGACCACCGCGGCTGGGCCGGGGGCTGGCTGGGAGGGCCCCCCGTCACCTCTGGACAGTGGAAGGGAACAGGATGCCACGAGCGGAGAGCTCCTGAGCAATGTCACTGGGGCGGGGGAAAATAGCTCCACAGTGGAGCCCTCGGAGACAGCCAGAGTGAAGGAATCCTGGAGACAGACACCTGCTGATCTCCCCGGGCTGGCAGCAGAAGACGCAGGAACAGCTGCTGCAGCTTCCGCCGACCAAGCCAGCGGCCTCCCCGGAGCAGGGATCTCGGTCCGGGGTTATCCCGGCGGGATGAGCGAGGCGGACAATGAATCGTCGCTCTGTTTGGGATGCCCCGGGGGGCTTGACAGCCAGAGTGCCTGGCCCCCGAAGCCTTTGTTGGCTAAGGACAATGAGGGGGCCATGGAAGCTCCGTCAGCCGTGACTAGCGTGGCTTGGCCTGCTAACGGAGAAGCCATTGTTTTGGCATTAAGTGACACAAAGGGAGGGCCTGGGAGCGCCTCCCCTGTCCCTGAGAGCCAGGAGGAGGCCGGGAGCGGAGACCAGCCTGCCAGGGCCTCTCCGGGCGGGGTGTGGAACCCGGGAGCTTTCGTGGCGCTCACGGTCACCCCGCCTGCCTACCGGGTCTCCCCGGCCAGCTCGTCGGCAGGGCTGGGCCTCAGCTCTGACTTGGCCGAGATGGACCTGCTGCTGGAGGCCTTCAGGGAAGTGGTGCAGCAGCCCCCCACCCCGGATGGCCGTGCCCCCGGGCTGGGCCCCCAGACGCCGAGCGGCACAGGGGTGGCCCAGGACTCCGCCCAGAAGGAGGAGCCGCTGGAGCTGTGGCTGGCGTCGTCCCCGGCCCAGCGGGCTCTAGGCCACACGGATCTAACCTGGCTCAGTACTGAGGTGGCCCCGGGGCCCCAGGTGACCGCCACGCCCCCTCTCGACGCTCTCAAGACCCCCGAGCCTCCCTCGGATCAGTCGGTCTCCGAGATCATTGACATCGACTACTACGACCTCTTTGATGGGGAGAGCCCAGGCAGGGGTGGGGGCCTGGAGGATTTTCCCGCCAGGGGCCCCGGAGGAGCAGATTCCCCCAAGAGGAAACTGGATGACAAGACTGCGTCCTGGGCCATTCACGACCTCTACGATGACTTCACGCCCTTCGACGAGTCGGACTTCTACCCCACCACCTCCTTCTACACGGACGGGGATGAGGAGGGTGAAGATGAGGAGCTGGATGAGGAGGAAGAGGAGGAGGACGGGGGAGGTGGGCTGGCCAGGGACCTGGAGGATGAGAACAACTCCAAGCTGCCCACCCCGGCAACGCCCAAGATCCAGACCACGGTGCAGGAGGCCAAGCCCACCAGCCGCCGCTACGTCATCCCCCCGCTGCAGACCTTCATCGCCACCTCCAGACCTCGCCCGGCAGAGACCAGCAGGGACCTGGGCCAGTCGGCCGTGGCGGCGGGACCCGGCGGTGAGAACGGCACCGAGTGCAGGAGTGGCTACGTCAGGCATAACAACTCCTGCAAGTCCGTGTGCGACATCTTCCCCAGCTACTGCCACAACGGGGGCCAGTGCTACCTCGTGGAGGGCCTGGGGGCTTTCTGCAGGTAAGCGCCAGGCCTGGGCCGCGAGGAGGCCCCTGGGCCTGTCCCGAAAGGGGCTAGTGTGGTGGGAGGGCCCAAATTTTCCATGCAACTGTATTCCCTGGGGAGGGTCTCCCATGCAAAGCGGGTTCCCCGAATGCCTCCCAGAATCAGGTTGTGCAGCGGCAGATCGTGCAGTCAGGTTACGATCAGGGGTGAGTGGGGGGGTATTAACAGGCCAAGCTCAGGGGAGAATGGAAGCATTTTCAGCTGACATTTGAAGAGAGGCCAGAAGAGGCTGCTCCAGGTGTGCAGAGGAGAAGAGACTGGTGTCTCCAGTTCTCTAGATTTTGCACCAAAATGCATGACACTGCTGGAGACAGGCTGGACCGAACTGGGAGCTGCATGGGCAGTATTCACCTTATTAGATCTTACGTATGCAAAGCTCCAGTTTATTAAATTATAGCGAGTGCTCCCCCCTGAAGCAAGCGCCCGTCGATTGCTGTCACCCTCCTGCACTCTCAGAGAGGTAGGGCGCGTTGGCTGGCTTGAACCCAGCCCTGGCTTAACCAGGTTGATAGAAAGTTGAGAGGGGGAAGAGGCACCAGCAACAATGAGGCCTGCTTGGGACCAGCATGGCACCCTCCAGTTAATAGTCTCTCTGGGGAACATAGAGACCATGGCATAGAAAGGCAGATGGCATTTGATGGGAGAAAATATATGACAGTTTTTAATTGTTGTTGTTGTCTGAGAATGTTCGAGCCTGATTCTGCTCCCTACTCCCAATCTCACAACCCCACTGCGAGGTAGGGCAGTGCTGTTACCCCCATTGTACAGATGGGAAACTGAGTCACAGAATGGTTAAGTGACTTGTCCAAGGGGACACTGGAAATCTGTGTCAGAGCAAGGAATGGAATGTCTGTTTCTCAAGTCCTAGACTAGGGTCCTAGCCACTGGGCCATCCTTCCCCTTCGGGACTCTCATGTAAATCTGGAGTAACTCCATTGCCTTTGACCACACAAGTTCAACTTGTGAGATCCGAACCCTGCCGCCTGCATATATCGATATGTTCACGTCGTGATGGAAGTTTTGACCCTTTGAGGCTGGAGTGTGGAGATTGGGATAGAGGAGGGCAAAGAGAAGGGAGAAGCAATCACTAAGGTGAGAGGAGGGGAGGACAGGGGTGTGGATACCTCTGAGGTCCAGCCGTGGGGGGACACCTGCAGGGACGAAGTTGCAGGGGACGCTAGGCAGTTTTGTAGACATGCGAGGTTATTTAATTTCCAGGTTGTTTTTGCATTTGATTCATTTTGAATGCTCCCGTCTCGTGTGTGTAATGCAATGAAGCGCTCTGTACAGCCTGCTGCGTGGTGATGAATACACTGGGAGCTGCCATGACAGGCCCCTCCCAGGGCAGCAGCTAACATGGCTCTGCTCCCAGCGGTAGTGGGGCTTAGATGATAGAACAGCCCAGGGCAAGTGCTCTTGTGTTACATTTCTATTGGGCTCTGCGTGGAGCAGATTGTCCAGGGGAGTCCAGGGGTGGGCGGAGTCAGGAGTTAGCGGGGTGCTGGTGTCAGGCAGGGGCTTCCTTTGAGGGAAGTCTCAGATGTCTTCTCTTCTCATAGCCTCCGAGCTCTTTCCAGTGGGGCAGGAAGCGACATGACCAACCTCTGTCCCATGTGGTTCGTGCTCTCTCTCTCCTGAGGCAGGGAATTGTGTGTGATTAGGCAGGGTGGTGGTCACACTGCTCTGGGTTTATATAGAAGAGGACTGGTCGGAGCAGGGTGACTGGCTGCCTGCCTCACTGCAGGGAGGTTTGTGGTGACCCTTAGTTGGTTCCACACGCTCGGCCCAGCCCTGCCGCGAGCTCTGTCTCCCGCGCCAGTGATCTGTGCCTGTTGGGTGCCTGAGGAGCAGAGCTGTCGATCATGGCCGCAAATCCCAGAGCTTTAGGCCCTGTTAGATATGCTGGGACTAGGCCAGGGAGGAATTTGAAGATAAGGATCGAGACCTTGATCTAGGCTTGAGGTTCTGCAGGGAGCCGGCGTGGTGTGTGAAGGACAGGTTCATAGATTCGTTACTTCCAAGGCCAAAAAGGACCACTGTGATCATTGAGTCTGATCTCCTGTATGCTATAGGCCAGCGAACTCCCCCAGAATAATTCCCAGAGCAGATCTTTAGAAAACCCTCCAGTCTTGATTTAAAACCTGCCTTCACTTCCTCTCTATGTCAGGTCGTTTTTTTAGCCAGTATGGCCTCCGTTCTCTGTTGTGGGCATGTGCCTTTTTGGGGATCTAGTAACGTGTTCCTGAACCATTCCCAATTCTCATTCACATCTTACTGATTACATTGTTCCTCCCAGGTAATTTGGCTCCTGACTATTTTCGACATTGGCCCTTTTGAAGCCCCACGTGTGTATATGTCACTGGTTTGGACTTGATTCTGTTTGCGCATTATAAATGTGATCAAGTTGTGATCACTTGTACGTAAGCCACTATGAATTTTTAGTTCTGTGAGCCGGTCCTCTTTATCCGTCAAGATGAGGTGTCTCATATGGAATTTCCCTGTGTCGGACCCAGCACATTTTGAGTTAGGAAATTGTCATCTATAATATTAAGACATTCCAAGGTTTTGAACTCAAAACACCCTATTGCACTCAACCTGAAGTTCCCCTTGATCACGCAGCTTTTTAGACATTATAGACAGGTGTTTACAGATCTGGTCATCCTGTGCCCTGCTGTGATTTGATGGTCTGTAACGGACTCTAAAACCTCACCTAGAGCATGATTTGTTAGGATGTTGATCTATAAACATTTAAGATCGTTTTCTTCCTCATTGTCACTGACTTGGAGACTGGTGATGCCGTTTTTAACATGGTGTGCCACTCCCCTTCCCCTTCCTCCCACTCGATCCTTCCAAAATAGGGTATAACCATTGATTTTAATGTTCCAGTCATGTGACTCATCCCACCAGGTTTCAGTAATACCAACTGGATCGGGTGGATGCTCATCAATGAGCAATTCCGCTTCCTTGTGTTTGTTGTGCAGACTCCTAGCACTGGTGTATAGGCTGTTCCAGAATTTCATCTCCTTTTGCGCCTTGATTAATTTTGCTGCGTGCCAGATCTTCCCTCTTCTTCCCCTCCCCTTTTGTTATTAGTTTAACCCTCTCCTGACTATTCTAGCCAGCCTGTCCCCCAGGAGATTGGTTCCCCTTCTACTGTGGGGAGGCCTCCAAACTATGCGCCCCCCCTCCCCATAGAAGGTGTCCCAATGTTCCCCGAAACCCGCCACCCTGTCCCCCTTGCCTAGCCTAGCCTGTGATGTGCTCACAGGTGCCCGGGCTGCTGCGGAGATGTTCTGCACGGCGCTGTGTCCAGGTTGCAGGTGGTGGAAAATCCCATTGAATAGACCATCCAGCCCAGCTCCCTGGAGCCGATACAGGACCGTTCCCACGAGTCTCGGGGTTTCTCCCGCTCCCCTGCAGAGGCTCCCCCACAGCTGGCTGTGAGCTGATTCCTCTCACCCCTTATTGACTCCTGGGTTCTGTGAATTACATGTCTGTCCCAGGACTACCCCTGAGAGCCACCTGGATCGCGGAGCCAGTCGGGTGGCCCCCCAGCCAGCACACAGCACCCAGGCTCTGGATCTAGACCACCGCCCCTCCCTCCGAGCTCCGGGGGAGCTCAGACCTGGCACTGACCTTTGTGCCCAGCTTGATTTGCCAATGAACTGCGTGGGAACTGCTTACCTGAGAAACTCTCTCTTCCCACCTGTCCTGCAGAGAGGCTGAGTTGGGTGGGGCTCTTGCTGTCAAATCCTGCTGAGTCTAAACCCCTAGGACAGGGACTGGTGGGCAAGACGGGGGTCCCCTGGCTTCCTCTGTCCAGCAAGGGTGTTTACTGGTGAGTTCTGTGCCCTCGTGAGACTCAGTGCCCAGTGGTGGGCACTCCAGAGAAATCTCCCATTGGACCACCCTGAGCCCCTTTCTCTCCCCCAGGTAATGGTGTTTGCATTGGGCTCTCTGGGTGGGAGCACACTGGCCCCTGGTGTCTCTGGACGTAGCAGATCATCCCTAGTCAGAATCCTGGGAGAAAATCTGGAGGGGTCTTTGAGTGGAGATTGGGGGGTGATAAACCCTCCCAGCCAGAAGGCTGGGGTGACCCAGGACTCGTGAGGGGCGGAGCCACATCCCGACCTCATGAACGGTATCACAGCCCACTGCACTGCCCTGCCTGCTGTTTACTCCTCGTTGGGCAGTTTGCTCACGGCCTGGCCGATCGCTGCCTTCGGAAGCGGGTTAGTTACAGCAGCTACCATGGGGCTGATGCAGCAGCAGGTGCTTAGGGGATGTGCCCGAGCGCAGAGGAAATCGGGTTTGTGTCCGGGCTTAGGAAATAGCCAGGAGGAATTTGTATTGTGCCATGTAAACCCTCTCAGTCTGTCTGTCCGTCCGTCTGTCCAGCCCCTCCCGCTCTGTCTGTCACTATTGTCTTCGCACTGTGTTGTCTGAGCACCACAGATCGAGGGCAAAAGCGAATGAAGCTGTCAATAATAATCCTTAACAGGATGCATCCGACTCCCTGTATCTCTATCTCTTTCGCTTTCCCCTTTCTGTCTCTTGCCTCTTCCTGTCCTTTCTCCCCCTTCCCCTGGCTCAGCGCCTCTCTTTCAAGGTCTGATTGGAAGGGGATCAGCTATTCTCTGCAGTCAGCAGCCGCACAACAATGAGCATTTTACGGGCGCACCCGTTGCCGATGTTCTGCGGCACCTGGCGGGGGGAATTTCCTTTCCCTTCCCTGCTTGGCTCCGGCATTCCAGAGTCACTGACTGTGATCCATGCGGCAGGAATCTCTCCTGGTGGGCCGCTGGACTCGGCCAGCCTGTGGCTTGGTGGGGCTGGCCAGCGAGCGGGGGTGCTGGAGGCAGCGGGGCTGTTGGGGGTGGCGCGCTACCTGCAAACAGCTCCTGACCTCTCAGAGCAGGGTGTGCGGCTGCTCCGGGTCTCCTCACATCCGATACCCACGCGACTCCCTCTTTCCCCGACCCCACAGCTGCTGATCTCCACCCAGCTCTGCTAGCCGGCTCCAGGGGGCTCCTTCTCCCTGTTCCCCACCCTATCTGTGCTTCTCCATGGCTTCTGCAGTCCCATCCCTCTGGGGGCTGCTGTGTATGGCCCGGGGATGGGGCAGAAGAAGGCCCCTCTCCCCCATCAGGCCTGGCGACTGCCCTTTTCTGCCCCTCTCGTGCTCCCTGCTCAGGCCCCAGGGACGACGCTCACTTGGGGATGGAGCTGAACTCCGGGTGACAACGGAAGTTGCTGGCACGTGCCAAGCCTCAGGACAGAGCAGCCACCTGGGAGCATGGATCCTGTGGTTGGAGCAGCCGGCTCTGTCGCTGCCTGGGTGCCCTTAGTAATCAAGAGGGCAGGCCGGGTCCCTGAGTGCCGGCAGGGTGAGGATGGCGAGGGGGAGAGATTTCCCCATCCCTCCCTGCCCCCACAGCGCTGCCCGGGCTTAGCGGGGCAGGAATTAGGTCAGTGCTGCTCTGTTGAGCTGCACACTGCGATGCTCCCGTCTCGCTAATCGGCACTGGCAGATTGTGCTGCAGGAAAGCCTGGGCTGGCCATTGGTGGGCCACTGCCATAGTCCCTGTGTGCACAGGAGGAAGCCAGGCGTGTAATATACGCCATGTACCCCGTGTGCACAGCGGGGAGGCCTCGCGTGTGATATACGCCATGTACCCTTTGTGCAGAGGGGAAGGCCTCATGTGTAATATACGCCATGTACCTCATGTGCAAAAGGGGGAGGCCATGCGTGTGATATATATCATGTACTCCGTGTGCACGGTGGTAGGTCATGTGTGTAATATACGCCATGTACCCCCATGTGCACAGGGGGAGGCCTCGCACGTAATATACACCCTGTACCCCGTGTGCACAGGGGGAGGCCTCGCATGTAATATACACCATGTACCCCATGTGCACAGGGGGAGGCCATGTGTGTAATACATGCCATGTACCCCGTGTGCACGGGGGGAGGCCATACGTGTAATACACCTCATGTGCACAGGGAGAGGCCATGCGTGTAATATATGCCATGTACCCCGTGTACATAGGGGAGGCCACGCGTGTAATATACGCCATGTACCCTGTGTGCACAGGGGGAGGCCACGTGTGTAATATACATCATGTACACAGGCATGTATGTAACATGCTACATATATCCCATATGCTAAGGGGATGCCTTGTGGGTAACGTTCAGTATGTACCCCATGTGCACAAGGGAAGGCCACATGTACAAATTCAAGTGATCCAACCCCTGCGGTCTAATCCCAGCTTCTAACAGTCAGAGGTTTTGGGATGCCCAGAGCATGGGGTTGTGTCCCTGACCATTTTGGCTAATAGTCATCGTTGGACGTGTCCTTCATTAATTTACCTCATTCTTTTTTGAACCCTGTTAGACGTTTGGCCTTCACAATATGGGCTGGCAACTGTGTGTTGTACAAAGAGGTACTTCCTTTTGTTTGTTTTAAAGCTGCCACCTATTAGGTTCATTGTGTGATCCCTGGTTCTGGTGTTATGTGAAGGGTTAAATAACACTTGCATAGTCACTTCATAATATTCATGATTTTGTAGATCTCTGTCCTATCCCCCCTTAGTCGTCTCTTTTCTTACAGTGAACAGTCCCGATCTTTTTAATCTCTCTTAATATGTCAGCTGTTCCATACCCCTAATCATTTCTGTTGCCCTTCTCTGTCCTTTGTCCAGTTCTAATATGGTCTTTTTTGAGATGCGGCGACCAGAACTGCATGCAGTATTCAAAGTGTAGGCACACTATGGATTTATATTGGAGCATTATTTTATTATCTATCCCTGTCCTAATGGTTCCAAACATTCTGCTTGCTTTTTTTGACTACCGCAGCACACTGAGCAGATGTTTTCAGAGAACTATCCACAGTGACTCCAAGATCTCTTTGTTGAATGGTAACAGCTAATTTAGACCCCATCATTTGATATGTATAGTTAGGATTATGTTTTCCAATGTGCATTACTTTGCATTTATCAACATTGAATTTCATCGGCTATTTTCTTGCCAAATCACCCAGTTCTGTGAGATCCCTTTGTAACTCTTTGCAGTCAGCATTGGACTTAACTGTCTTGAGTAATTTTGTTTTATCCGCAAACTTTGCCACCTCACTGTTTATCCCTTTTTCCAGATCATTTATGAATATGTTGAGCAGCGCTGGTCCCAGTATAGACCCCTGGGGGACATCACAATTTACCTCTCTTCATTTATAACTGACCATTTATTCCTACCCTTTGTTCCTTATCTTTTAACTAGTTATTTATTCATGAGAGGATCTTCCCTCTTTCCTCATCACTCCCTACTTTGCTTAAGAGCCTTTGATGAGGAGCATTGTCAAAGGCTTTCTAAAGGTCAAGTACACTATATCCACTGGATCCCCCTTGTCCACATGTTTGTTGACCCCCTCCAAAAATTCCAGTAGATTGGTGAAGCATGATTTCCCTTTATGAAAACCATGTTGACTGTTCCTCAACGTATCATGTTCATCTATGTGTCTCATGCTAGTTTCAGCCAATTTGTCTGGTATTGAAGTTAGGCTTATCAGCCAGTAATTGCCAGGATCACCTCTGGAGCTTGTTTTAAAACTCGGCATCACATTAGCTATCCTCCAGTCATCCAATACAGAAGTGTTTTGAGCAGTAGGTTACATCCCATGGTTAGTAGTTCTGCAATTTCATAGCTGAATTCCTTCAGAACCCTTGGGTGAATACCATTTGGTCCTTGTGATTTATTATTGTTTAATTTATCGATTTGTTCCTAAATCTCCTCTACTGACACCTCAATCTGGGACAGTCCTCAGATTTGTCACCTGAATAGAATGGCTCAGATGAGGGACTCTCCCCCATATCCTCTGCAGTGAAGATTGATGCAAATAATTCATTTTGCTTCTCTACAGCTGCCTTGTCTCCCTTGGGTGAGTGTCCAGGGGCCCCACTGGTCATTTGGCAGGCTTCCTGCTTCTGATGTACTGAATTAATTTTTTTTAGCAGCTAGTTTTTGAGTCTTCTCCTAGTTGTTCTTCAAAAAAAATTGTTTTTGCACTGCCAAACTGTACTTTTACACTTGACTTGCCGGAGTTTGTGCTCTTTTCTATTTTCCTGATTAGGATTTGACATCCTATTTTGAAAGAGTGTCTTTTTGTCTCTCACCATCTCTTTTTCTGTGTCATTTAGCCATGGTGGCATTTTTTTGGTCCTCCTCCAATTTTTTCAGGATTTGGGTACACATTTTGTTTGAGTCTCTGTTATGGTATTTTTAAAACGTTTCCATGCAGTTTGCAGGCATTTCACTCGTGTGACTGTTCCTTTTAATTTTCATTTAACTAGCTTCCTCCTTTTTGGTGCAGTTCCTCTTTTTACAGTTAAATGCTACTGTGGTGGGTTTCTTTGGTATTGTTCCCAAATAAGGGGAAACTTAATTAAGGATGATTTAACATATAAGAATGTTAAATTTAATTACATTATGGTCACTGTTAGAGTGGTTCAGTTATCATCATCCCTTGGACCAGATCCAGTGCGCCACTTAGAACTAAATAAAAAATTGGCTCTCCCCTTGTGGGTTCCAGGACGAGGTCCAGGAAGCTGTCATTAACGGTGTTGAAAAATTTCATTTCTGCATCCCGTCTGAGATGACATGTACCCAGTCAATATGGGTGCAGTTGAAACCCCCCATTGTTATTGAGATTTCTGTTTTGTAGTCTCTCTGACCTCCCTGAGCAATTCCTAATCACCATCCTAGTCAGGTGGTCAATAGTACATTCCTACTGCTGTATTCTTGTTATTCAAGCATGGAATTTCTGTCCATAGAGATTCTGTGATACTGTTTGATTCAGTTAAGATTTTTACTATATTTTATTCTATTCTTTCTTTAACACACAGTGCCGTAGTTCCTATATATTGTGTATCCTGGTATTACCATGTCCCATTGATTATCATCATTTCACTGGTTTTTGTGATGCCTGTTATATCAATAACCTCATTTAATGCCAGACACTCTAGTTCGCCCATTTTAGTATTTAGTCTTTTACAAGCACTTATGAAGTGTATCAATATTTTGTGGGCTGCCTTCCGGTGATGTAATTGAATAGGACTCTTTTTCGTTGACTGTTTCTCTTCAGTTGCTACCTGCACTCAATCAAGTGCCATCCTCTCCTCTTTACTAGGATATAGGGAATCCCCATGAATAGGTCCTCCCAAAGGGATATCTCTGTCCAAATCACATGCTCCTCCGCACCTGTTGGCTTTTCCCCAGACCTTAGTTTAAAAATTCCCTTGTGACCTTTTTAATTTTACCTGCCAGCAGTCTGGTTCCATTTAGGCGGTGTCCTCTTTTCCTATACAGACTCCTCCTTTCCCAAAAGGTTCCCCAGTTCCTAATAAACCTAAATTCTTCTGCTGAACACCATCACCTCATGTACACATTAAGACCCTGCAGTTCTGCCTGTCTAACTGGCCCTGTGTAGGGAACTGGAAGCATTCAGGGAATTCTACGATGGAGGTCCTGGACTTTAATCTCTTACCTAGATGCCTAAATTTGGCCTCCAGGACCCCTCTTCTACCTTTCCCTGTGTCGCTGGTACCTACATATACCACAACCACTGACTGCTCCCCCGAACTTCAAATAAGTCTTTCTAGATGCCTTAAGAGGTCTACAACCTTCGCACCCTGCAGGCAATTCACCATGCGGTTCTCCCGGTCATCACAAATCCAACTCTTTATATTTCTAATAATCAAATCCCCCTTACTATTACTTGTCTCTTACTATTACCTGGGGTCCCCTCCCCCAGAGGGGTATTCTCAGCATGAGAGGATACCAGGACGTCATCTGGAAGGAGAATTCCAACTAGGGGATCATTTCCCTCCGCTCCAGGTTAATGTTCTCCCACAGGACTTTCATCTTCCTCAGCAGCACAGAGGCTGTCTGACAGGGGGGAACCACTCTGCTGTGCCCTGGAAAGTCTCCTCTGTGTACTTCTCTGTCTCCCTTAGTTCCTCCCGTTCAGCTGCTCCAGGCTCAGTCTCTTAGGGCCACAAGCTGCTTGTACTGTAGGCCCACAGACGTCACCTGCCCACAAGGCAGATAAATGTATGTGCTGCATTCAGTGCAATAAACTGGATAACGCCCACTCTGCTGCTGGACTCTGCCTGCGTTATTTTAACTCTTGCAGGGTTTTGGTTGGTTTGTTTTTTGGGGGTGGGATATTACTGCCCTAAGTTTAGAGAATATTTGTTAGGTGTATCTGGCTCTCACGCTCCCTCTCTAAACTCCCTTGTAAATCTCCCCTTTTTGCTAGCTCCACCCTTTCCTTCTTGATTCTACATCCTTCCAAGGACTTGCTCCAGCTGTTTTCATTGACATCCCCTCTCTGCTGTTCCGGCCCCCTCTGTCCATCTAGTATCAGCTTCCTACCACTCCTGAGCCTTCTCCTCGGCAGCTCAGGCCATCTAGAACAGCCTCCCAGTACCTCATGGCCTCATTTTCCAAATCCCTTGCTTGTAGCCCCCTGGCTGTGTATGGGTTAACCTTGCAATATGGGCCCCATTGGGCATGAAAGCCACTAGGCTGTCGAGCTGCACGCTGAGGTTCCTTGCACTGATCATTGTGTTTATTAGTTGTCTAGAGTGCCACAATGGTGCGGCGTGTCAGCGACTCACACGGAAAGGCTCCCACCCCAGGAGACTTTAGCCAACGGTTCTCAGACTTGGATATTGGTAAAGTGAAGCATTTTCATCCAGAGCCAGGCACGTGGGTTTGTCATCCAGAGCCCCCATTGACTCCGGTGATCAGCTTTCCTTCAGGGACCGACTGGTGAAGGGATAAGCCTGGCTTTAGGCACCTGGGTTGGAGCAAGCTGGTCCGGAGACGCCCCGTACCTGCGGATAGTGTCTCTGTAGGGGGCATAAGTGAGGGCAGAGTAAGGGCAGCAGCTGCAGCAGATGTTACTGAGTCTGCGTGGGCGTGCTCAGTACAAGCCAAGCAGTTAAATCTGGGGAGGGCACATGACTCCCCCGGCCACACATCACCTCTGAGTTGGTCTTGGGGGCTACGTCAAGGCATCTCCCCTGCCCTGCGCAACAGGCATCCGCCCCGCGGTTAGGAACCATTTCCTGATACCCAGCTGCGTTCCCCTTTTCTCGGTGTAATCCTAATCCCCCCTGGAGAGACCCCTGCAGACCTTCCTGAAGAATCCCTCACCCTCCTTGGTGTTCACAGCCTGCAGTCTCTTGTAATCTCTGTGCTTAGCCAAGCCAGACACGTCGTCTGGCCTGTAAATCCTTCAGCTGCTTGTCTCCGTCTCCCTGGGTGCTGTGGGCTGATGGACTCTCCCCTCCTGCTTAGGCAGCCTCCCCCCCCCCGCAGTATTGGCTTTTACTGGCCCTCTCCTATCCTGCAAACCCCTTTCCTACCCACCCCCACCAGGCTGAGCCGGCTCTCCGCATGTCCTGCTGGCTCTGTTGCTGGGTGGCATTTGCTGAACTGACCCCTAACTGCTGGCCTGGGTCCTGTTGCAGGTGCAACACCCAGGATTACATCTGGCACAAGGGGATTCGCTGCGAGTCCATCATCACCGACTTCCAGGTGATGTGCGTGGCCGTGGGCTCGGCGGCGCTGGTGGTCCTGCTGCTCTTCATGATGACCGTCTTCTTCGCCAAGAAGCTCTACCTGCTCAAGACCGAGAACAACAAGCTGCGCAAGACCAAGTGAGTGGCCTGGGGAGCTGGCAGGGCACCCGGCGGGGAGAGAGCCCCCGTTGAGGGGGCTGGCAGGATGCAGGTGGTAGTGGGAAGGAACCCAGCTGGCAGCTCACAGGAGAGGGTCCCTGTGCCAATCAGCTGGGGCCCCACAGGAGATGACCTGTCTGCTAGCTTACAGGGCGTGTGCTGGTCGGGAGGGCACATGCAGCTAACCTGGAGGGGAACAGCCATTTGTCTAACCCATGGGGATGGAAGGACATGCCAGATAGCCCATGGGATGCCAGTGAAAAGTGGAAGGACACCTACCTGCTATCCAAGGGGAGTGACTGCCTGCCAACCCCCTGGAGGCATTCCTGCCCCCTGGCCCTGCCAGCTGTGGGGGCAACACTGTGGAACAAGAGGGCTCGCTGTTTTTAGGCCATCTCTGCTCCCACCTTTGGTCCAGTTGTCCCCAGTGTCGGTCCTGACCCACAGGTGTGGAGCAAAAACCGAGCATGTGTGTATACTTGCCTTTCCTCCAGCAAGGTCCCCACATGCCATGCACCTGCTGTTGAAGTGCAGCCATCTCTGGGGTGGGACACGGCAGTTATAGAGTTCGAGGCCAGAAGGGACCACTGGGTCGTCTCATCCGACCCCTGGTATGTCACAGGCCACTAGCACTGCCCTGCACCCACACACTAAACCCAACCACCAAAGTATGGCAGCCTTAAGCACACGCCGTGTGTGTCACAGCGGGGCAGCTGGAAGGTTAGACGTGCGGTTACCATGCTGCAAATTAGGACAGGAATGAAACTATCCCGTTGAAACGGCCGTGGCAAAATGTGAGGTTTGAATCTGGCCAGAGCGCTGTGGCTAGGGTGACCAGATGTCCCGATTTTATAGGAATGGTCCCTATTTGTGGGTCTTTTTCTTATATAGGCTCCTATTACCCTCCACTCCCATCCTGATTTTTCACATTTGTTGTCTGGTCACCCTAGCTGTGGCTGACTCCTCTTGAAGAGCCTGCAGCCAGCCAGTGTTTGGGCTGCACTGGAAACTCTTTGGGGGGTGTCAGGACTTTCCGTGCTCCTGGGAACCCCATTCCTAGTGAGGGATCAGTGTGAGCAAAGAGCAAGGCACTGCCCTGCGTCTGGCTCTCATAGCATATGCTCCTGTTGTGCTGACTAAGCCCAGCTAAGGGGGTGCTTGAGCTGTGAAAGCCTAATCTGGGTCCTGGAGTCAAGGAGCTTTGAGAGGAAAGAGGGAGAGTTCTGAACCTTCAAGCAGGCGTCTCTGGGAAGGAGGAGCTCACAGTTACGGGCAGATTCCCCTAGCAGGACTCTGTAGGGAACGGTGTAGCACCCAAGGGTGTAGGGAACTCCCCAGAGCCCCAGTCCTAGCAGGAATCAATCGGGAATGCTTGTAATGGGTTTGGTCACAGCAACCCCCCCTTGGGACTGTCACCTGGTGCACTGAAATTACTCTGAGCCCGTTTTCCCTGCCAGGTTGAGACTCCAGAACCCGGCCTTGTTGAGCCAGACCCGCTAGCCTGCTGCAACACAGACCCAGGTCTGAGCCATGCCCCAAAGCCGCAGACTAACTGAAAACCATTAAGCGGGTTACCTATCCCCAGCACCCAGATACCCAGTTCCCAATGGGATCCAAACCCCAAATAAATCTGTTTTACTCTGTATAAAGCTTATACAGGGAACACTCAGAAATTGTCTGCCCTTTAGAACACCGATGAAGAGATCTGCACAACTGTTTGCCCCTCCCCCCCAGGTATTAATTAATCACTTACTCTGGGTTTATCAATAGACAAAAGTGATTTTATTAAGTATAAAAAGTAGGATTTAAGCAGTTCCAAGTAATAACAGACAGAACAGAGTAAGTTACCAAGCAAAATAAAACAAAACATGCAAGTCTAACCCTAATACATTAAGAAACTGACTACTGGTTAAATCTCACTGTCAGAGATGTTCCAATAAGCTTCTTTCACAAACTAGACTCCTTCCTAGTCTGGGCTCAATCCTTTCCCCTGGTACAATCCTTGTTAGTTCCAGATCAGGTGGTAGCTAGGGGATTTCTCATGACTGATGAGTTTATGGAGGGGTTGGTATGATGGGATAGCCTAATTTTGGCAATTAACTGATCTTTGACTATTAGTGGTAAATACGTCCAATGGCCTGTGATGAGATGTTAGAAGGGATGGGATCTGAGTTACTACAGAGAATTCTTTCCTGGGTGTCTGGCTGGTGAGTCTTGTCTATATGCTCAGGGTTTAGCTGATTGCCATATTTGGGGTCAGGAAGGTTTTGTCCGCCAGGGCAGATTGACAGAGCCCTGGGGGTTTTCACCTTCCTCTGCAGCATGGGGCACGGGTCACTTGCTGGAGGATTCTCTGCCCCTTGAAGTCTTTAAGCCATGATTTGAGGACTTGAGGACTTCAGTATCTCAGATATAGGTTAGGGGTTTACTGCAAGAGTGGGTGGGTGAGATTCTGTGGCCTGCATTGTGCAGAAGGTCCCTTCTGACCTTAAAGTCTGTGAGACCTCAGCCCCCTTTGTTCTGTTCTACCTCCTTTTATAGCTTTGGCCTAAGGTAGGAATCTTTTGTCTCTCTGAGTCCCCACCCCTCCTAAATGGAAAAGCACCAGGTTTAAGATGGATTCCAGTATCATGTGACATGGTCACCTGTTACTGTCAGACCTCATTCTGCACAGGAAGGCTTGTGGGTACATAAATCCATTCACAACCAATTGTCCTAGTCACTGGGAGCAATCAAGATTCCAAGCCCCTACTAATGGCCCACACTTTGCATAATTACAAGAGAACTTCAGCGTAATACTACTTATTTCTAGCTTCAGATACAAGGATGATACATTCATACAAATAGGTTGAACACAGTAGATCATAAGATTTGTAATGATACCTTACAAGAGATATTTTGCGTAAAGCATATTCCAGTTACATTATAGTCACACTCATAAGCATATTTCCATAAACATATAGAATGCAACGTCACAATGGTGTCGCACAGTAGGGTGTAGGAAGTCCCCAGTGCCCCGATCCCAGCAGGAGTCTATCGGGAATGGTGTCACACAGCAGGGTGTAGGAATCACCCCAGAATCCCAGTCCCCGCTGCAGGCCCTTGCCCTGTTTCCCCATGCAACATGCCTGCGATCCACCCACCAAGGAATTCCCCACGGCGCAGGAGGAAGTGGCTGAGTTGGTAGTGGTGCTGAGTAATGGGACAGCCCCATGAGACGCAGCGTTCTGCTCCTGTCCGGCACAGCTTCACGCTCCAGAGACCTGCGGCATCCCTGCCAGAGCCCGTGAGTTATATGGGGAGCCAGTGTGCTGGGCAGAGCCTGTGAGTTATATGGGGAGCCAGTGTGCTGGGCAGAGCCCGTGAGTTATATGAGGAGCCGGTGTGCTGGGCAGAGCCTGTGAGTTATATGGGGAGCTGGTGTGCTGGGCAGAGCCTGTGAGTTATATGGGGAGCCGGTGTGCTGGGCAGAGGGCTGCCTGGCCAGTGAGCTGGAACAGTTTCGTCCGTTGCTGTTATTCTCGGCAGCTAGTAAATTTCCCGGGTGAAATCCCAGATGTGCGTAGCAGTGAGCGAGCCACAGGGGCAGGCTCTTACCCCTCAGTGTGAACAGCCTCAGCAGGGTGGGCATTGGGATCAGGAAGGAGGGGTCGTGGGGGGGGTCTCTGACTCCCTCTGGCTTGGGCTTGTTACCATCTCAGCAGGCTGAGGTCTCTGCCAATAAACAAAGTCTGGGAGGGAAACCTCCCAGAGAAACCCCAGTGGTGGGGGTGAGTCAACAGGTGGTGAACTTACCTCTGTGAAGTAATGCCCCGTCTTGTGCTAGGGGGCGCTGTGCTGCAGGAGGTGGCATCTTTTGAATGAGCCATGAAACAGGTGCTGACAATTTGTGGCTATTGAAGACCCTTGGAACATTCTGGAAGTGTTGACGGGTGACCCCCAATGTCCTAGTCGGAGTCCAGTCTGGATAATTAGATTCTGCCTCTCTAAATCCTCTGGCAGTGTTAACCAGAGAAAGTATTCTTCATGTCTTGTGCCAGGCTGTTGGGTAGTGTTGCTGTGTGCTGTTCATCAGCTGATGCCGCCCACCCCAGAGGTGGCTGCATTTCAGTGAGTGGGCACTTTGGAGTCTTGGGCTGCAAAGCTTTGTAAAAGTGTCATTCATCACTGTTGTCCTGCAGCATTTTTAATAATTTAACATTTTTTATAAACATTAATTCATTAATCTTCATGGCCCCCATAGGAGTTTGAGGTTATTGAACTTCTCTGGTCTAAATTATGCAGGAGATGAGACAAGATGAGCCCTTCCTACCTTAAGATCTATCATTCCCAATGTTAAAGATGGAGAAACTGAGGCACAAGGCAGCAAAAACACTCCCGCAGCAGTTTGTTTCGTTGCTGGGCTTAGAACCCAGGAGTTCCTGACTCTCGCTCTCAGGCTTAGACCTATAGCCCACACTGCCACTTGCTGCTTGGGCAAAGGGCTGTGTGCCAACTCATGCATCTCTTAGGGGCAGCTCTCAGCGTGTGTTAGCAGGGTAAAGGGATGGGGCAGCCTTACCACTTCCCTAGCCCCAGTGAGTTGTGGAGCGCAGGAAAACGGCCTCCCCAGAATGATCCCAGCTCCTCAAGAGAGACCCAGCTGAGCTTTGTCTTTGCACGCTCAGACTGTAGGTGCATGTTACTCTCTGCCCTGAAGAGACTGGAGAGGAACAGACTGAGCCAGCTGCTGGAGTCACCCCCCATCCCCTGAGCATCCATCTGTTGGCTTTGTCAACCTCTGATTATATCCCCAAGCAGTGCGGGGCTGGAGTGCAAAGGCTCATAGAATCCCCACTGCCCGTCCATGGACGATGGACCAGTTCAGCTAGATTCCCATCCCCCAGGGCCAGGCAGGAGGGCTCCCTAACGAGTGGTTAATTAATGTTTGTAAAGTGCCTAGTGTTATTATTAGGAAGTGCTTTGCACTGCCTGGTTTGAATGTCCCAAGCAATGGGGCTCCCACCTGACTTCCCCCCGCAGTCTATTCCACAGCCCAGTCTTGCTAGTCGGCCTGTCTCCTAACACTCACCTCGCTTTGTCCCTTTCTTAATTTCAACCCATTGCTCCAGCTCGTTCCCCATAGCCACGGTAGCCTGCTTATTAAGCCCTCTCCCTCCGTGGTGGGTGCAGCCTGTGGGGACATGCAGACTTTTCTCACGTTCCCCCAGGGCTAGACATCGATAGCTCTTTGTCCCGAACTGCCCAGCAAACTCGGCAGCACACAGGCCATGTTAATTGCTTCAGCCCTCCCAGAAATGCAACCAGCTCTGGAGTGATACCTGGTAGTTGTTAACAGAGCACAGCAACATGACACAACAGTGTAGCCCAGGCAGTGAAGAATTCTGCATCCAGTGAATCACAATCCTTGGCAGTTCATTAGCACTCTTTACATCTTCAGAGCACTTACCAGGCAGGAACCATTTTTGTAACCCCCGTCCCTGAGGTCATTAAAGATTATTCCCATTTTACAGATGGGGAAACTGAGACATGGAGGGGACATGATTTACCTTAAAGCCATGAAGAGGGTAATTTTCAGAGCAAGGTTTAATCCTCACGATTTCCTAGCTCCCAGTCTTTTGAGCAAACCCCTCAGCCGTGTGACTCTCAGCTTGCAGCACAAGAGGAGATTAAGAGTGGGATATACATTTTTTCCCTTTGAATTTGGCTGGGACACTTGGGTTCTCACCCCAGCCTCTGCACAATGGGACCCAGGGTTATTAATGAGCAGAAATGGCCAGGTCCCTGGGTTTTTGAAGCCGGCACAAGCTTACACATGCTTGACAGCCCTCATTCGGCTTCATGCTTAGATGCTCCCACCTTCTGCGGCCCTTTTGGGTGGGTGGACGTGACATAGTGGAGGTGACCTTGGTGTCTTGGGGAACGGTATCCCCTCTCCCCACTGCAGGGAGTTGGCTGGTTCCCGTTCAGGGCTTGGGATTCTCACTGGGATGAAAGAGGCTCTGTAAATTGGAGCTGCTCCTTTCAGATCAAAATCCAAGCTCTAAGGAAGCCCAGCTGCTGGGATCGGTGCCTAGATGCTGCCCCTCTGATCCGTGCCGGGGAGCCTGTGCAGCCTGGGAACTGCCTTGGACTCTCCCCCTGAATGACTAGGGGTCACAGGGCGACCTGCGTGTCAGCACGTGCGTGCGGCACTTTTCTCTCATTCGCCGGCACAAATGCAAACGAGCCAGGCCCCGAGCCCTGCCTGAATGCACAGCCACAAAGCGGGCGTCCTCTCTGCACCCCTCCCACCCCCCCGGGAAGGCGAGGGAAAGAGCTTTGCAAAGCCCTCAGCAGCTGCTGCTCTGCGTGGGGCTTCTTAGCCTGGCAGCAGCAGATGGTGTTTTGTCCGTTCCCAGGGCCAGGAGTCCCTGGGGACAGAGGGACGGATTCCGCCAGTCACCATCCTCTGGGCCTTAGGTCACCAGGGGCCGGGAGGGTGAATCAGTCCAGCAGCTTCACCCCAGTCGCTTCGCCTGATCTGTGTGAACGTGCATGGGGGGACATGCACGAGAGAGGGATGTGTGCACACTAGTGCAGGGTGGCATAGCAGGCGTGGCGAGGGTGTGCTAGTGTGCATGGAGCGGGGGGGAGGGGGGCGGGGAGCGGGGTGCGCACCAGTGTCCATGGAAGAGTGTGCAGTTTGGGGCAGTGGGGCATATGCTTATACCTGGGCAACTGCCTGTTGAATACCACCCCCCCTTGTGGCCAGAGGTGGTTTTGCAGTCAGCCTGCCTCTGTTTCCCCTAAAGATCTCCACGCAGTCTTTGTCATGGCTAGCGGCCCCCCCCCCCGCCCCCTCCCGCACGCGCACAGAAACCATTCAAAACAATCCACAGGCCACACTCAGCTCTGGCTCGTCTGCCCCACAAAGCGACCCCCCCCCAGCCCTTTCTAGCCGGAGCTCGGCCTTCCGACTTCCTCCTCCTGCCCGCCGCCCGGCCTGCTGGTCTGAGGGAGAAGGCAGGCAGCAGATCTCCTGCCCTCCCGCGGAGAGCTCCTCCCAGCTGGCCTGCCCCACTCTGTCCTGGGCCCTGAAAAGGGCAGTCTGGGTCCTGGGTTTTTCCCGTCCCACGACTAATTTCCTGGGGCTGCTTCCTCTCCTCCAGCATCTGCCATTTCCCAAGCCATTGTTCATTCCACTGTTCCTGGAACGGGCTCTTCTGGGCCTTCTAGGGGCAGTGTGCCCGTTACAGGGCCCATGAGCAGGTCTAGGTGCACTAGGGTGACCAAATGTCCTGATTTTATAGGGACAGTCCCAATTTTTGGGTCTTTTTTTATCTAGGCTCCTATTATCCCACACCCTCGTCCCGATTTTTCACGCTTGCTGTCTGGTCACGCTAAGGTGCACAGACGTGCACACCTGGTCTAATCGGTGGAGATGTGCATGCAGGGTAGCATTTGTGGGTGGGGACACTAGTGTGTGCATGAGAGTGCACTGATGCGTTCAAATTAATGTAGGATGGGGGTGAGCATATGGGCATGGAGGCTGGCTTGGGACTGTGTACACACCAGCGTGCCAGGTGAATGAATGTGTGCAAATGGGCCTAGAGATGAGGGTCTGAGCAAGTGTGTGTGTGTGTGTGTGTATCCACCAATGTGTGAGAATGTGCATGCATTTGTGCACATACCAGCGTAGCTGTGCACACAGGCCAGTGAGTGTGACCGTGCCAAAGGTTCACGTGGGCAGCGTGTGAGGACTCCAGGAGATGGTGCTAACATGGCCCCATCTCCGGCGCTGCCTGTGACAGCTGTCCCCCTCCCAGCTGTTGTGGGGGGTGTCCCTGGCTCGAGGCACCTCCTCTTGCTGTCACTCTGTCCTAGATAGACTGCATGAAGCAAAGGCCTCTGGGAAGGCACTGGGGACGAGATGGGGGCAGAGCCAGGGGAGGTGGGGGTGGGAGCTGGGCACTGGAGGGGAGGGTGGGCTGGGTCGGCAGGTGCTTCTTGCTGTGTCTGGACTGCGCTCGTGGGGCCTGTTGACTAATACAGTGACTAGCACATACGTCTGTATTATCCTAAGAATACTTCCCACACTATCTATATCCCAAGCATTTAAATATCCATATTGCACTTAGGGACGCCACTTGACCTGCCCCGTGTCCTAATCCTGACCACTGATGCTCAATATCCCATAACTCTGCATTGGCTGAGGTAGGCCATGGCTTGACTGGCTAGGCAAACTGTCGGTATCAGGACAGCTGATTCTGGCTTCAGAACAACAGAAGAGGAGCTGCCCACGCAGACCTCGGTGGCGCTTTCATCCCCCTTCGTACCTGGAACGAATGTACGCAACACAAAGCTAAGGGTACGTCCCTGCCTGGGGTACACGGAGCACACCAGGCGACCGGCACACACACACACGGCGAAAGCTGACTGACGGACGTGGTGCCTTTGCCTGGTAAACAAGTAGGGTATGACAGGCTGGCTTCGGGGGTGTGGCTTTGGGGCGCCCACCTTCTCTGTACGGTGACTGGAACATCGCTGACCAGGACGGCGCTTCTGGGGCCCATATCGCATAGAACCTTTTCCCCATACCAGACTCATCAGTATGTTATTTGGGCTCTAGTATTTTTCCTACCCCAAGTGTGGTCAAGCAATTAACAGTGCGACTGACTGGCCACCAGGCTGATGACCTCTCTCCATTTGTGTCTCCTCTCCCCGCTGGCAGGTACCGGACGCCGTCCGAGCTCCACAACGATAACTTTTCCCTGTCCACGATTGCCGAGGGCTCCCATCCAAATGTAAGGAAACTTTGTGGCACCCCATGTAACCTCTCCCCTCATGCCCGTGCATTGGCTTACGATGATAACATTATCTGTCAGGTAACTCGTCTTCTTCATGTCTCCTTCTGCTGCATGCCTCCCTCTCCCCACAGCCTGCGCTGGCCAGGGGCTGCTTCAGAGAGCGCATATGGAGCCAGGGCGCAGAGCGGGGGCACTGCGGCTAGTGGTGCCAACAGGCTGGCACTGGATGGGGCTGTGGTGAAAACCCCTTTCCCATCCGCCCAGGCCTGCCCCTGGGAGCAGTGCAGAGGGGAGCAGAGATGTAGGTGACTCCCAGGCCCCTCGGATAGGCTGCCTAGCAGGACGTGGCAACACATCAGGGACTGTAACCACACCGACGAGTGTTGCAGTGCCTGGCATCCTGCTCACTTGTGACACAGCAGCATCCTCCAGGAGCTGGGGTGGCATAGGGAGTCTGGGCAGGACAGCAGGTGGGAGCCAGGGGAAGTTGCAGGGCTGAGGAGGGGGAGTGCAGGGGCTGAAGATGTCCGAGGTTCGCACAGTTAGGAGGGAAACAGCACCCACGGGGAGGAAATGCAGAGTTCAAGGCCCTGCCGGGGGGTACAGAAGGGAGTTGCAGGGGGTGGTTACTGGCTCCAGTGGGGCTGTCCAGCAGGCCGTGGACTCACTCTTGGGACCTTGACCCAGACACAGGTCTGAGTGGGGCTGCCCCCTGCCCAGGTTTTCCCTGCACTGTCCTGGACCGCGTGGACGGGCACTCAGCACCCACTGCCAGCCAGCTAGTGTTGTGGGCTCGGACCCATCCCTCGTACTTCGTACCTCAGAGGTGGCAGCCGTAAGCACAAGTGAAGCCGCCGGGCAGAACATCCGGCTCTTCCTCCCGCCTTCTCGATGGCAGTGCCCAGAGCGGCTCCTCTCCCGGGGCAACCCCCCGCACAGCGATGGAGGGAGTGGGGAGAAATCCCCCTTCCCCACCCCTGTTCCCTGGACCCCCTGCTCGGCCTGCGCCTCGCACTCTGAAGCAGCCTCCATCAGTGCCACGACTGCTGCCAGCCAGGCTAGTCAGCGTCTTCTCCCCTGTCGCTCATTTTGGCTTCTTCCCCTGCCCTCCCTCTGTGTCCCTGCTCACATGCTGTGCTGGATGGCAGGACGGCGTGGCATGTCTGTGTGCGGGTCACTCTCTCCAGCAAAGCGCAGAGGGGCCTAGGAGGTTCTGAGGCCCTGTTTGGTGCAAACCCCCATCCCATGTCTCGGGACCTCGCTGGCTGCGTCGTGGGCGATGGACCCTGAGAAAGGGACAAAGTCCCCAAAGCTTGTGGGGACTGGGGGACTCTGAGCCTTGGGTGCTGTACATGGAAATAGGGGTCTCAAGCCCTCACGTGGGCAACACAAAGCCCCGAAATGGGAGAGGCTGAGCTGACCCATGACACAGGAGATGCTGTGTGTCCCAGCGCCCCCACTTGTGAGGCATTGTGGGAACTCTGTGTGTGGAACACTGTGGGCACTTTGCCCCCAGCTGTGGGACTTTGTGGGACCCTCTGAGTGTGAGATATTGAGGGAACCCCTGTCACCAGGTGTGGGACATTGCAGGGTCCTGCCCCTCCATATCTGGGATGATGTGGGTCCCTGATCCCTGAAATCCAGGGAGCATTTTTCCCCACACCCTTTCTCTGCCCTCCCTCCTGCTCCCTCCCTCTCTCTCCCATTTCCCCAGTGCCCCCAGCTCACCTCCCCACGTCCCCGTGCCTGCTCTGCCCCTCAGAGCGAGCAGGGTGCCTTGGGGAGTGAGTGATGCGGACGCAGCAGCATGGGAGCAGGAGGCAGCCAGACGGGACACGGCCAAGGGCAGGGTGCCTCAGAGCTCCTGCTGCCCCCCTCCAATTTCCCAGCAAAGGTGTCTTACCTGAGGAGGCCACTCTCGGCCTGTCCGCCTGGGCCCAGTGGGTTTGCACCATGCTGTGTGCTCCAGAGGCTGTTGCTTCCTCGCTGTGCCTGACCAGAGGCATCACCAGCTCCTTAGCCCATGTCAAAAAAGGGAGCCCACGAAGCAAACGGCAGAGCATGCCCGGCTAAGGGCAAGGACGGGACAGATGTTCACCCGGAGCTTCCCCTTGGCTTCTTGGTAGGAAGATGGTGTAAGGTTAGGGCATGGGTGCGGAGAATGCCGCCACTTGGGACTAAAACTATCCTGTGATCTGTTGGTCTCCTCTTCCCATCCCCCGACTCACACCCGAAAGTGAATCACAAGCCAAAGCCTCTGGAGCCCCGGGCAGCACCAATCGCAGACGGTTAGTAAAGGGGCAGTTCCAGTGCCAGAGCAGTGTCTCATGCTTTAGACAAAACACACTGAGAGCCTGCCGCAGGGAGCGGGTGACAAGAGGAGAGGAGGGCCAGGGTGAGCTGCAGCATTTACTGCAATTAATCTAGCTCTCCTAACGATCTGGACCTTTGAGTAGGACACAGAACGATGCTCACTCTTCTATAGCTCCCTTCGTTGGGGATGTCGAAGTGCTTGGCACACACTCCCACAGGACCCTGTGAAGACAGGGATGGATATACATGGATCACTTCACCCACCATGGAAATGCAGCCCTCTCTGGGGTGGCGCCCAGCACTTGAATGACCGCACACAGTAACACGGTGCAGTGCAGCTATTTGAGGCTAGAAAGTGCAGTGACCTCTCTGGCTGATGTTGGAACAGCACTGCTAGAATTCAGTCCATGGGGCTTTGCATTTGTCCTCTAGAGACTAGAGCTCAAAACCGCTTCTCCACAGTTGGAATAATATTGTCTAATGTTTCAGATGGGGAAAGTCAGAAACAGAGAGAAGCCAAGTGACTTGCCCAAGATCATGCCGGGAGGCCAGTATCAGGGGTGGGACAAGAACCCAATTCTCCTTCTCTCTCACCACTCTCAACCACAACTGGCCTTCCTGGGTCCATAGCCACCAATCTCCCTATTGTTAGGGCTGTGCACTAACCACTGTGCTGAATGGCTTGCGGGGGGCCGGGAGGAGAAATCCTGAGGACTCCACTAGAGAAATGAAGGAGCCATCAATTCCCCGTTTCCAGGGGGAAGACATTGGCCATATGGGAGAAACTTAGCAGCACTAAAATAGATTTAGCATCTGGATCTATGAGGCTGGGGGACCATCAACCATCCGTATAATCAAGTCCTCTGTCTTCCCTGGTCTGACCCATTGCTTCCCAGCTTCATCAGCTGCCTAAGTTGGCTGGGTAAGGAGCTGCGCATGGGAGATGACCCCCTTCTCCTGACTGCTCTGCAGATCAGCGTCCTCACTGGTCACTGTTCCATCTCAGGGGCTTGCTTCTGTGCAATGGGAGTTTGGCTCAGCGGAGAGGAAGGAGTGCAAGGATCAGACCTGGTCCAGCACCTCCCAGGTGTCTTCTCCAAACCTCCTGCTCCGGCTTTGAGCTGCTTCATTTGCTTTCTTTCCCTTCCCACCAACACAATGAAACCTTCCTCAGTGGCAAACTGGATGGTTTCAAGGATTGGTTCCAGATGGTGGCACCGTCCCCTTCTAGGGCATGACTTTGAATCTAGTCTAGTGGTCTGTGGGAAGCAGACTGGGGGTATCTGGGTTTCCCCATCTCAGAATCCACCACCACAGCGGATCATAGGTTTGAACTGGCCCTGGAGAATGAACTGCCCTCCCATGCCCAGAGTGGGGCTGAGGCAGGCAGACTGGCAGAGTGAGGGGTGTGAGAGTTTAGGGGGCTCACTGGGTGAGTCTCTGGCCTGTGTTACACAGGAGGACAGACCGGATGATCACAGCCTTAAAATGTATGAATCTTCCATTGAAGCTGTCCAGACTGCACCTGTCCTGTGCACACAGAGGGGATTTCAGTCTCTAGGGATATTACCCCCAGTACCTTCACCACGCTCAGTTAAATTGAGGGCGGGGGGATTGGTAAGGAAAAAGTGGCCTGAAGATGAGTATTTTGTACATGGGAGCTACCACTGGACAGATCTGATCAGGAGAACTTTGAGTTTCAGAATTTGCATCTCTTCGCCTCTCGCCGCACAGCTACATAAACACAGTGACTCGATGTGCAAAGCATCAGTGATTGGATGGCATTTATTTAAGCCCGCTGGTCGAACGTGCTACTTTGAGTGTGTCACGTGGTTAGCTAACCCTTCTCTGGGCTCTTGGCAGGCAGCCAGTTTCTGAGCATAGCACCCGCTAATAGATACAAATTCATTATTTGTTGCATTTGTTTTCTCATCTGTGGTTACTGGATACTAAAATACTACAACAGGCCTGCAACTGCCTAGGTTTTCATTGTGCTGCCTACCATGGCCATGCAGAACTTCACGGCAGCCCTGGGGACACAGCTCCAATTCTCCTCTTCCTCCAAAAGCATAAGCTCCTAGGAGTTGAGCCAAAAGAGAATCTGCTTTACCTGCTAGAAGTATAGCGCCTATGACACACAGCATAGCAGTACTGATCCCATCCAGTAGAGGGCAGTGCTGCAAATATGTTATTGACCTTTCACAGGGCTGGACTCATCTCGCCCCCTAGTGGCTGGAGATCTGGAAGTGATGTTAGTTGCTAGTAATGGCCTTTTCTCTTTAGTTCAAGTGAGCAGTCCAGAATGCTTTAAATTCCAAAGGTGCCAGCTCATGCCTTACTAGAGGCAGATTCCTCCTGATTGCTGGAGTGGGTCAGGGCACCATGCTCATGTAGAGGTAGCAACCCTCCAATCAGTGGGCTTGATTAAGTGTCTGGAGAATTATTGTTATATGGAGGGCAGCCTAATCCCCCAAATCCCTGAGGGAACTGATGGTGCAATGATTGGGCAGCACAGCAGAGAGGCAGCATGGTACCATGTCAGCGCGGCAGGATCATCCGTTAAAAGCTGTGTATCCAGGGGAGGCAGGGGTCGAAAAGCAGAGGCTGTTGCAAATGGGAGTGGAGGTGGCATGGAAGAGCGGGGCTGAAAGGCTGTGGGAGGCAGGACTGGCACAGCAGGGGGTGCTGTTGGTCAGGAGTGAGGCGCCTCGACCCCGAAGCGGAAGAGCAGAAGGGCTGCCGGTCGGGCGCAAGGCACATGGGCAGAGGTGTGAGCTAGCCCAGTGCTGCTGGAGTCTGTGCCAGGCCGTAGGGGATGCCATCTACATCTGTCTTTGAAATCCTTTAACATTCCTGTGATAATGCAGATTTTATAGCCCTGCGGGACTCCTGGGGTGGCAGCAATGTGCAAAGGGCATCTGAAGGGGCTTCAGCAAGTCGGTTAGGCTCTGCTGTTCGGGGCCCCCAGAAAGATCCCCAGAAGCTCTTCATGCTCCCTCCGAAACAGGAGCTCCCTCCCAGACACCCGGCTCACAGCCCCCCAGAGGCCTTGCCTGCACCATCCGTAATGCTGGAGCTCTGCCGTAGAAGCTCCCCCAGACCAAGGGGCTGTGAAGAACTTCGGCTGGTTTCAATGTGGGTGTGGCATTGGAGTACTTGTCAGCGGTGATTTTTTTTGGAAGAACATAAAAATGATCAGACCACAGGTCTGTCTAGCCCAGTATCCTGTCTGTGACAGTGGCTAATGCCAGGTGCTCTAGAGGGAATGAACATCAAGTGATCATCCTCTGTTGCCCATTCCCAGCTTCTGGCAAATAGAAGCTAGGGACACTGATGGACCTATCCTGCATGAATTGATTTAGTTCTTTTATGAATCCCGTTATAGTCTTGGCCTTCACAATGTCCTCTGGCAAGGAGTTCCACAGGTTGACGGTGCATTGTGTAAAAAAAATACTTTCTTTTGTTTGCTTTAAACCTGCTGCTTATTAATTTCATTTGGTGACCCTGAGTTCTTGTGTTACGAGAAAGAGTAAATAACACTTCCTTATTCACTTTCTCCACGCCATTCACAATTTTATAGACCTCTATCATAGCCCCCCTTAGTCATCTCTTTTCCAAGCTGAGAAGTCCCAGTCTCATTAATCTCTCCTCATACGGAAGCCGTTCCAGATCCCTAATCATTTTTTGGCCCTTTTCTGAACCTTTTCCAAGTCCCATATAAGAAGGGTGTGAAGGATGGTGTACGATACAGGGGCTGGGAATCAGGACTCTCAGGTTCTATTCCTGGCTCTGCCTCAGTGTCCCTATCTCTAAAAGATGAAGGTGATGACAGTGGTGGACTGGTCTCACCAGGGTGTTAAGAGATTGAATTCCTGTGGCTTACCTACCAGTACCAATTAGTGCAGGGGCAGATATGTTAATTGTTAGTTCCAGCCCCCACTTTGTAAAGTGCTTTGACATCTGCAGGTGGAGAGGGCTCAGTAGGATTGTTCATTACGGGCTGCAGGATCCTAAATCTTAATGTGGGAACAATGTCTGGGAAACCCCAGTGAACAATAGGTACCTACACCACCTACATCCGCAACACGAGGAGGAAACAAAACCATCTCACTCCTTCCCCCCGAAGGACGTGTGTGTGTATGTGTGTGTTAACGGGGACACAATTCTCCAGCCCTAGCTCTCGCCTGCTCATAAGTGAACCCAGCTCTGGCCGTCTCCAGTGCGTGTCAAGAGGCATGACAGCAGCTGGCCCCTAAGGCAGGCAGCGTCCTTTGTATCTGCTGGGTGGTTTTCAGTGCTGAGAGCGAAGCCAGGCAGGAACTCACTGAGAGCAGATTTAATTCATTGTGGGTTTTTTTCAAACCTGAGTCACGGGGTCTCGAGGCACGACAAGCCCGAGAGGATAGCAGGTGGGATGAGCTTGGGTGACAGGCCGGCTGAGAGCCTTCTACAGTGACTCACAGCGAGGGAGCCCCTCTGCTCCAACTTGCAGTGCTATTACTCCTGTATGATCACCCCCGGCTTTCTCACTGCTGTGCTTATAAAGAGGGGCAGGGTTTCTCTGGCTACTCTGGCCTCCATCACAGCGCCCCCGTGATCTCTCTTCTCCCTTCTTTTTTCCCCTCTTTCTTTTCTAGGATGACCCCAATGCTCCCCACAAACTGCAGGATTCTCTGAAATCCTGCATGAAAGAAGAGGAATCGTTTAACATTCAGAACTCCACGTCGCCTAAGCATGATAATGGGAAGGGTGAACAGGATGAGTCCGGTGTGAACTGTCTGCAGAACAACTTGACATGAGGGAAACTGAAAGGAGGAGGGAGGGGGAGGGAGAGAGAGAGAGCACACTCCATTTCCTATTGTACAACTCTCATTTCTAGTAACTGGTTGTTAATTTTTTTCCCCTGGCTCCATGGCATGCTTTGGTGTATTTTGTACAGAGAAAAAATAATACAAAAGAAGAATCAAAATGCTCTTCAGATGAATTGTGTCCATTGGGTTGTCTGGTCTGTGCTCTGTCTGTATATTGCTTGGGTTAGTTCCACGGCTGTGATTTCTAAACCTTTGCTGTTACTCGACTGACTTTTTTTGTACTTTTACCCAACTTTTTTTGAAATACGAGTTAAAAACAAAAAAAGATCTTGAAATAAAACATTTTTTTAACGTTAAGCCACGTGGTTGCCGCTTGCTGTCGGGTGGGCGCGCCAGATTGTAATCCCTGGTGCAGAGATGGGAAAGGTCAAATAGGTCATTGATAGGCCAAGAGCGACTCCTGTTTCCAAGGGACTGCCCATTTCAGCGCTCAGTGAGGTTCAATTACTCATCACAAACAACCATTATTGTAAATTTAGCCCTTGAGGCTATTTGCATGTCAACCGTGTTAGCTGTGAAGCTATTTGCCAAATGGATTATGGGTGATAACCCACACCTGTCCATAGATCCAGCACAAAGGCTGTGCAGCCCTGAAGTCCTCAAAGTAGTGGTGCGTTGACCTTGAATTGCACCCGATTTGAAAAAATGTTAGTGCATGGATTGGCAGTGAGTTCTTCACCGCATCTAGTTGCTCTCCATTAGTCATGGGCTGCGCTAACCCAGTCAAGTCACATTATATTGTTTCTGCCCCTTACTGGTGGACTGAAACATGTTAAAGAGAATAACAAATAGCAGCCAATGTCCCACCGAATGGTATGGTCTGACACCCTGCTGGGGTGTTAATTGCTGATTCACACAGAGCAGCTCCCCCTGCAGAATTCCCAACACAACTTCCTAATGCCACCTGTGGAGGGCTGCCCACCAAGAGTGGCCCAGCTGGTGAGGATCCTGGAGAACTGTTTTTTAGAAGCGGGTAATTTCCTGAAGTCCTTACTCAGAAAACGCTCTCGTTGGCTTCAATGGGATTTGGCCTGTTGGGCTTGCTTGGTTTGCTGAGTAATGCCAGGGTGAAACTGAGCTTCAAGTCACTTCATTGCAAGGTGGGGGCTCTATTGCAGCTTTATTCTGTCCATTTTGGCTAAGGTGGAGAGTGTTTGTGATGGCATTGGGAGCTTTGCCCTGCATAAAACCATCTGGCTAAGGCACGCGGAAGAGAAGCACACACTCATGTCAAGCCATTTCCCATATTCTCCTCTGCCATCAGGTGCTGGAGGGAAGGCTGGATGAAGAATGATACCAGGCCGGTGCTGATGAAACACTGCCAGGAAAGGCCATTAGTGCTGCACTTCACTGCACGCTAAGGCCTTGGGCATGCCAGGTGCCGCTAAAGAGAAGCAGCAGAAAGGGAAGTTCCAATGACACAAGAGGGCCCTGAGCCCAGTCAGTTCTCGTTCCCCTTCCACCATGGAGTCAGTCACACAGAAGATGACTCCAAAGCCCTAGCTCCACCAATAACCCCTTCTTCTTCCTGCTATTGCAGGTAATTGGGCCTAGAGGATACGGCTGGTCCAAAAAGACCCCGTCAGTGCTATCAAGGTAGGAAACTTCATGCCCAGGCTCAAGGCCATTGGAGTCTTCTTAAGCACAGTCTGGGGTGAAGTGTCAGGACAAATTTTAGATGCCGCAATCTTTGGGTGCCCAACTCCAGATGCCCACAAGGGCTGATTTCAGAAGTGCTGAGAGCCCAGAGCTCTTCCTGCAGTCAATGGAAGGTAGGCACTTAGGCAGCCCATGCTGTAGGCATCAAAACGATTTCTCTCTCGCTCCTGCCCCACACAGTACCTCTTTCATGCTCACTCCATACGTCCCTTGGCCCTCATTTGTCTTTTGTGGATGCTGTGCTTCCCTACTGGTGGCCTGCAGCCAGCCCTCCGCCTTTTCGGGGGGGGGGGGGCGTTCTCTGGCCTGAGTCATACAAGTGGTCAGACTATATGAGCACAATGATTCCTTCAGGCCCTGGAATCTGTGAATCTAGGCTGTGCAGGGGTCCGGTAGCGGTTAGGTGTGTTCAGAGCGTGCTTAAAAAAATCAGACCCTGCTGGCAAGATAGATATTCCTCCGACTAATTTGAGAATTCCGTGGAGGGGCCTTGGCGTAGGCTAGGACGCTCAGCAGCTCGTTAGCTGTGGGGTGGTGTCAGGATTTAGGCAGTTTTATAGAGGCTGATGAGTGGAAACTTAGACACCTAAGGCACATAGGTGCCTATGAGTTTAGAAGGCTGCTGAATGCCTAAATGGGGGATTCTGGTGCTTAATGAGTTAACGAGACACCTCAGTATCTTTGAAGATGCCTCAAGGTGGTCATCTAAAATCAGAGGCCGCTTGCTGTAAATGCCAAGAATAATCAGAATTCTAAGGTGACGCCCTTATTAATCCAGATGAGCACTAGGTAAGCTTCGGTTTTTGTGAAGTACTATGTACAGTGAAGATGCCCTGTTGCTAGATTTTTTAATTTTTCAAAATATTATAGTAAATTAGTATTCCCAAATATTTTTCTCTCAAACTAATCTTTGGAGAGAGAGAGAGAGAGAGAGAGGGAGGGTTCATAACTATTTGCACCAAGCCCAGGAGTTCAGTCAATGTCACTGTCTATTCCAGTGATAGCAGAGTCTTTCCAGGCAGCAGCTCACAATCTTCTAACATTGCCAAACTGTTACGGAAAAATAATTTTTTAAAAATGGAATTTATACTGCTGAGGGCCTAATCGTCACATTTCAATTATTAATGTCCTAGGTTTCTCCCCTCGGATTAAGTCCTTGGCATTAGGCAAATGATTGCGCCTGGATTTTTAGCCTGTTGATGCTAAAGGAATTCAACCGCTCGAGCAGGATAATGAAACGAAACCATGTTGCCTGGTGTTGAGAAATGTGATGTACATAATGTCCCATAGGTGCACTGTGGGGTATGAATAAGGAAGACGAGGTCCCTGCACCCAAGAGCTTGCAGGCTACATTAGACAGAGGATGTGACAAGAAGACTGACATCAGGCCATAATATGTAGGTTCTCTTGGTTATCGCTGCTGAACATAGAAACTGGACTCCGCAGTGGGGGACAAAAAAATAATATTTCCACTGCCTCAGGCTTCTTGCCTGTAAATCCCTTTCTGACTTGCCTTGACCTGCCTATACTCTGTGGATGCCTCCCCACACTGACCACTCACTTTCTCTCTGCTGACATCCTCAGCCGTCACTGTCTGTCTCTCTTCAACCAGCTAGGGCTTTCTTGCATGAGTGGGAAAACCTCTTGCAAAAATTGGCCACACTTCTACCTTCTCCTTCCAATCCCACCTGAGGCTTCTGTCCTGCCACATTACCTGCAATGCTTATCATACATAGGCAGGTGGGGCCGGATCCACTGAAATCAATGGCAGTCTTCCCATTGAATCCATTGGGCTTTGGATTGGGCCCATGGTGTGCAGAGACCACTGTTTGGCTGACTTAGTTTGCCTCATCCTCTCCCCCTCATTTGTTTGTTTCCGGCACCCGTCGTATATTGTCCTAACCTAACTGGAGAATTCCCTGGGGTAGAGAGTCCCTTTGTACTCCTGACTGTACAGCACCCAGCACTATGGGGCCGAGGGGCTCTCTTCTTTGATTCTCCTAACTGCTACTATAATAAGGAGTAACAATATATTGACCTGGTCTGTGGTGCTTACCCAGACAGCGAGGCTATCCTTCAGCATTGCCATACGTGATCCCCTATAAGCAAACCCTCCAAGCCAACTTCTGTTCTCAGTTACAGTGGAGAAGTCATAGGAGTTACTCTGGAACAGGGGTTGGCAACCTTTCAGAGGTGGTGTGCCGAGCCTTCATTTATTTACGCTAATTTAAGGTTTTGTGTGCCAGTAATGAATTTTAACATTTTTAGAAGGTCTCTTTCTATACATCTATAATATAGAACTAAACTGTTGTTGTATGTAGAATAAATAAGGTTTTTAAAATGTTTAAGAAGCTTCATTTAAAATTAAATTAAAATGCAGAACCCCCCGGATTGGTGGCCAGAACCTGGGCAGTGCAAGTGATGCTGAAAATCAGCTCGCATGCCACCATTGGCACACATGCCATAGGTTGCCTACCCCTGCTCTGGAATAACACAGTGTTAGCGAGAGTAGGATTGCTCCCAATACTTTTTTAATCAGACATTATTGTCTGATGTATTGTGGTTGTGTTGATAACAACTCTGTAGTTCAGGTTGCATTGAGATTTGCACTTAAATCAGCACTAAAATCACAGGATTACACACCTTAATGGTTGAACTTTGTCTTCCAAACTGGGCATAATGACTCTTCAGAGGACAGTTGCAACTGGCATTATTCCTTGCTTTCTATGAAGAAGAGCAACCGCACTGGAGCAATATGCAATGTAACAACCCTAATTCTAAGTTCACATAGGTGGGGTTTTTTGGTAGGTGCTGAATACAGAAGGTCCCAATCCTGCCGTCTTTGCTCAAGCAGACCACCTATTAACTTCTGTAACTTTGCACCAGATTCTGCTCTCACTTACATGGGTGTAAATCAAGACTAGCACAAATCTGGAATAATGCTCTTGAAACAAATGGAGTTAGAGTTATGGAGATTAGAATCTGGCTTTCTATGAGCAGGGACGGCATGATCAAGCCCAACATTTGCAAAGATCTTTCTCCCAGCTGTGGGGAAAACGAAGCTATGCCTGCTACACAGTACCATTCTCCAAGTGAGTGCCCAGAGCTATTGATTTCTCCTAAAGCAGGAATTCATCCTCAAGCCAAGCCTAATATACCCTTCGGAGAGAGAAAAACAAGCAATTAGCACACCATTAGAAACACCATTGTGTTAAGGATGAAAGCCTGCAAGCCAATCCCTCCAAGTCAGATAAAAGAAGTAAAACAATATTTCACTATAAAACTTAGAATGGTCCCTGGGTGCATAAACAGGGGAGTCTCGAGTCAAAGCAGGGGGGCTTAGATGGGGGTGGGCTCCTGTGGGTGGTGGTTAGGGTGGGGGGGGATATTGGGAGGGGGGTAGTCAGGGAACAAAACGGGGGCTTAGATGGGGGGGTGAGGTCCTAGCAGGTGGTGGTTAGGGTGGGGGGGAATCTCAGGAGGGGGCAGTCAGGGAACAAAGAACAGGAGGGCTTATATAGGGGATGGGGTTCTGGGGCAGCAGTTAAAGTGGTGGGGGTCTCTGGAGGGGGCGATCAAGGGCTAAGGAGCGGGGGGCAGTTGGATGGTTCGGGGTTTGGGGGGGCAGTCAGGGGGCGGGAAGTGGGTAGGGGTTGTATAAAGGGCAGGGGCAGGCTGTTTGTGGAGGCACAGCCTTCCCTACCCAGCCCCCCACACAATTTTTAACCCCAATATGGCCCTCGGGCCAAAAAGTTTGCCCACTCCTGCTCTAGAGTGCATTTGTAAGAATATACACCAGCTAGCTCCAGCATGACTCGCAGCTGACTTATCCTGTCCTTATCTCTCTGTGATCTCTTCTGTACTAGTTCTTATGCCAGCCACATCACCATAGTATCTGAGCATCTGCAATGAGGGTCTTTCAGAAACACAGTCCACTCACTTTGCTGCCACCCACATTTAGAGGAGTTATCAGAGCTAGGCACTGTGGATTTGACTACCAGATGATTCCATTTTGCAGGGGAGAGAAAACCTCCCTTTGTAGAGGGAAAACCAGTGAGTATAAGTAAGAGCCCCAGTAGCCAGAGGGACCCACTCTGACCCTGCGAAGCCCTAAGGAGCTTTCCAGTGCTGAATTTGTGCCAGGGCTTTCAAGGACTGAGCCCTGGCACCTCTGGGTTTATTAGTTCATTGGCCTGGCTCCTATGGGCTTGCCACCTTGGTTACAAAAGTAAAAAATTTGCGGGTGCCCCGCACCTCTTTCGTTACAAATTAAGCACTGGAGATTTCCCACGTGGTAGCTGGGCTGCCATCACCGTTTGGTTGTGAGAAAGAAGGGAAATGAACATTTCTGCCTTCGCTGTTTGAATTTGTTTGTTTAGCGGCTGGTCAGCCTTCCAGCAGCCCGCTGGCACAGCCCTCGTTAATCATGGTCTGAGCCATGGCCCTCGTCCCAGACAGCTGCTGCTCTCGGCTCCTTTGTGAGACTTCCAGGGCTTCTGGTGGGAAACGGTTTCAACTGTAATTGACCTTCACACTGGAGACGGCATGACCCATTTTTTATTCCTTTTCCTCTGGCTGCTGTTTGGCTGCTCAGAAAGCAGCTCAGGCTATAACAAGCATAGAAAATAGAGCAGATAACAAAATCCAAACAGCACCCATCCCTCATCGACCCACCTGTTTGAGTGCACGGGTGATGGTGACTGCCTCCAAACCTACTCTTATTCCAGTACACCCCAGAGATCCGATGCAGAGAATATGAGTAAGGGGGTATAAATGGTAGTGAACCTAAGAACCAAATTCTGTCCACTGTTACACCCATGTATGCCCATGGTTACATGGGTGTAACTGAGGGAAGCAGTCAGGCTGGAGTGTAAGAGTAAATCTAAGGGAGTCCATGTTCATGTAACTGACATGTTAAGAGAGCCACAAGATGTAAATTACTTCAGCTTAGGTTCCCCTAGACAATTCTAGTCTATTCTGGTCAGTTCTATTCTATCCAGGGTCTTATACCGTGCTCATCAACATAGTATCTGAACCACTATGTTTCCTATTCCAGCCAGATGCATGGAGTTCAATTGTTTTCCCACAAGGGAGACAAACTTCTTTTGCTAGCATCCTCCTTGTACCTGCCTAGACCCAAAGGTGTGGTAATACATGACTGGGAGCCAGGCATTCCAATCCCATCTTTTGCACACATTCCCTCTGGGGCCTTGGGCACGTCACTTTGCCGCTCTGTGCCTCGGTTTCCCCATGTGTATAATGAGGTTGATGAACCTTCCTTAGCTGATGTGAGGGCTAATGTTTATAAAGTGCTTTGCTAAGTGTTACCTACAAAGTTTTCTGTAGCCTTAGGTTTAATGATTCAGTGTATCTGCTGTCAATAATGGAGGGAAAAAGTGAGATACCCGCAGGTCTTGTGTGGAATGGAGGTAAAGCTAGTCCTCGAAAGGCCAGGAGTGACAGCCTGGGTAGTCAGGTACATTTGAGGGGGTCTGGTTCCTATCCAGGGCCTCACTACAATACAGTGGGACACTGAAGCAGGGAAGGGGCAAGAGGTGCCACACTGTGTTAAATTGGTCACTTGAATTGATTTCACATTCACAGCAAAGGAATGTGCCTCCCATTCAGCAGAATGACAAATGTGCTTTAATAAGATGTTTAATCACTTTTAATTTGAGAGGCTGCAGGCAGCTATTCAATTTATCTGCTTGGTTAGTTGGCCAGGAGGGAGACTGTCTTTTGTGACAGGGCGATGGTTGGCACAGGGGAGAGGGTAGAAAAGTGAGGGAACTGGCATCCAAACCAGGTCTGTCCTTCTCACTCTGTCTCTCTCTTTTCTGTCTTGGACACATGAGCAGATTAGAGCCATGAACCTCCAGACAAGGAGCCTTTCTCCTCTTTGACTAGCTCCGCTTGCTCAAAACAAAGTAGCACGGAGTTCTGATTCACCAACTAAAGGTCCGGAGCAAGGGACAGGGGGAAATAATAAAGGAGGGGAAAAGGGGTGTAGGGAGCAGCTTCTCTTCCCTCCATGGTGGGCAGCGTTGGTGTTTCAGTATCCCCCTTCTCTCAATAACAGTGCCAGCCCCCTCCATTGCACGGGAATGTTGCTCATTTCAGACCCAAATTTACCTCTCTCCCTCCCAGATCTGCTGCAGGTTTTTCTCCCCTGCTGCTTAGTATTGACAATGATTTGATAACTAGAGTTGGCAACCAGCACGAAGGTGATCTCTCTATGCTGTATGAACAGGACGGATCCTGCAACCTTTCTATATTCATTCCTTTGCTGGGAAGGGGGGTTACAGCTTTCATTTCAAGTCTGCAAAACCGCAAGGGTCTCCTGCTGTGACTGTGTAACAGGCTCCGCAACCTTCCCGCCTACACAACCCTCCCGGCAACAGGCTCAGGAATCCTTCTATGTGATGTTCGCTAATTAGGAGGGAGGCCACAAGGATGTCTAGCGTCCTCTTTAAGGGTGGCTGCTGAGTCTGCTCTACCTTCCTTTACCATTATCGTGTTCCTCCCCCTCTCCCCTTAGTTTACTCAGGGTCTGTCTACTCTTGCCGTGCTACCGTGGCACAGCTGCACCACTGTGGAGCTTCAGTGTAGATACTCCCTTCAGTGACAGGAGGAGTTCTCCCATAGGCACAGGTAATTCACTTCCCCAACAAGCAGTAGCTAGGTTGACAGAAGAATTCTTCCATCAATCTAGTGCTGTCTAGGTGAGGATTAGGTTGGCTGAATTACATCGCTGTCACAACCCTGACTAACGTAGTTGGTTTGATCTAATTTTATACATAGACCAGGGCTTGGTGTAGTCTCTCCTCTCACATCAGTCCCTGAGCCCTGACTGTCTGTCTTGCTCTCAGCTTCCTCCCGTTTGTCTTTCAGGTACCGAGATTCCTAGAACTAAACCCATCACTGCAGACACACCAGAGCTGTTTAGAGAGAGACCGTTCCTGTCCAGAAGTGGGGCATGGTGCCACTATATATGCAGCATCAAGTTGTCAGCCTTTTTCACTGCCACATAGCACCGAAAACTCATATCTAACCTTGCTGCCTTCAGGTTTCATGCTCAGCACCTCACAGAATCAAGCCTCACTGTCCTCCGTTATCACCCTCTCTCTCCTTCAGCATTACTGCTTCCCAGGACCCAAGGATGGGTGAAGAAGGGTCAGGGCTGTGGGACTAGTTCTGATTTCTTCAGATCTATTTGGGTCACCACTGGGAGCAGCTCTGTCTAGCACTACTGCAGGGCTGGCTGAGTGAGAGGAGGCTAGTGCATTTCACTGCACATCAGCGTTACTTTCCTGCCCTGGCATCATGACTTAAAGGAGATGCAGCATTGAAAGATCAGCCTTTGTCTGGAGGAGTCTGCTCCCTGTAGTGCAATGAGAGGGAACAGTTGTGAGCATGACATTTTTCTGTCATTGCTGGGTTGCCCTTTGAGAGTGTATGACGCTGAGGGAAACATTTGCCTCTCATTAGCATAATAACCTTTGCCCTCTAGTGCACAGTCAGACAGCGTTTTAGGATCATAATAGTTAGAGATGGGAAATGCCAATTAGACCAGGATCCTCTGTCCCCCCCTGACAAGGAATGTCTCAGATAGTAAAGTGATACTCACCTGGATCTAAAGATGGGCTTAGAGCAAATCCCTCATTGAAACCCTCCCAAAACTGGAAAACACTCCAGGTAGACAGGGCCAGTGGGCTTGATGGTTGTGGTTAAGCCTTGGAACCAGCCAAGAGGATTTTAAGCATGACAGGTCTTGTCTCCACTGTTTTACATTATTGTTAGTTATCACATTTTCTAACTTGATGCATCTTCCAAGTGTGAACAAACCCTGACAGACCTGAGGCTGGAGCGTAGGTGGCTCTGACCTCTCCAGATGATAAAGCTTTTTCCTTTACTTCTGCCTTTCCCCTGAAATGCCTGGACTCTGACATATTGTTCAGACTTCTTTCTTTTTTTCTGTCTTTCTGTCTTTTATGCAGGAACCAGAACCCCATTGTGCTAGGCACTGCACAGACACAGAACAAAAAGGTGGTCCCTGCCTCAAAAAGCTGACAGTCTAAGCATGAGACAAGAGAAAACAGATGGAGACAGGAGAATACAAAGAAACAATGAGACAATATTGGTCAGTACGGTAGGGCAGTGTTTTCAGCACACCAGTGGCCTAACCATTGTCAATTTTTTTGTAGGCGTCATGGCAAAGGAGAGTTTTAAGGCAGAATTTGCAGGAGGATAAGGAGATAGCTTTGTGGATATTTACAGGGAGGCCATCACAAGTGTGGGGGTAGGGTGACCGGATGTCTCAATTTTATAGGGACAGTCCTGATTTTGGGGTCTTTTTCTCTCATAGGCACCTATTACCCCCCACCTCCTGTCCTGATTTTTGACACTTGCTTTCTGGTCAGCCACAGTGAGGGCAGCATGAGAGAAAGCACAGAAGTGCTTATTTGAAAATTTGATGGAGGCTGGCACAGCCGATCAGAGGTGGGAGTTGACATTTGGTAATGAATGAGAGAAGGTGGTTAGAATGTGGATAGGCCCTGAAGTGGAGCTAAAGTAGCTTATGTCTGAGACAATAAAGAAGAGGGAGCTAGTGAAGGGATACAGAGAGATGACATGGTCAAAGCAATAGGCTAGGAAAACGATCTTCGTAGCAGGATTCTGAATGGATACAAGAAGAGAAATATTTTGCGTTTGTTCAGGCCAGAGAAAAGGATGTTGCAGTAATCAGGATGTGAGCTGATGAGAACCTGGACGAGAGTTTTAGCTCTGCGGATGGGTAAGGAAGGCTGTATTTTAGAGATGTTGTGCAGACATAATCAGCAAGATTTGGACATAGCCTGTATGTAAGGACCTAGTAAGCCGTCCGAATTGAAGGTGACAACCAGGTTATGGGCTTGAGTGGCAGGCAGGATGGTGGATTTGTCCACAGTACTCAAGGAGGCAATGGGATTTTTTGGAGGGTGGGGGAGCAGAAGATTAAGAGCTCTATTTTAGTCATGTTGTGCTCAAGCTGATGCCAGTTAGGCATCTACAAGGAGATGTCAGAGACAAGCCAAGATTTTAGTTTGGACAGAGAAGGAAACAGGTCTTCAGTAGAGAGGTAGATCTGTGAGTCCTCGGCGTAGAGCTGGTAGCTGTATTTTTGTTTGCAGATGAGAATATTCAGAGGTAAGATATAGAGGGAGACGAAAGGGGGACCAAGAACAAAGCCCCATGGAAGCTGCAAAGAAAAGTTGGAGCAGGGTAAGGAGGATCATCCAAAGGACATGATGAAGGAATAATTAGGGAGGAGGAGAGTCAGGAGGGGACAGAGTCATGGAAATCAAGGGAGGACAACAGTTCAAGAAGAGCTTGTCAAAACCGCAGGCAGCAGTGAGTTTTAGAGTGTGGATCAACTGCTTTGGGCTCGCCGGGCTCACACTATGGGACTAAAAATAGCAGTGTAGACATTCGGGCTTGGGCTGGAACCTGGGCTCTGCAACCCAGTGAGTTGGGGAGGGTCTTGGAACACTGGGGTCCAGCCTGAACCTGAATTCGTATATTGCTATTTTTAGCCCTGTAGCATGAGCTTGCCTCAGTTAACCCGGGCTCTGAGACTTGCTGCTGTGGGTTTGTTTGCTGTGTAGCTGTACCCACAGGTGGCTGAAGCTCAAGAGGATGAGAATGGGGGACAGGTTCTGATCTGTGGCTAAGAAGAGGTCACTAAAGCAGGCCACCCATGCTCCAGGCTGTGTGGTTAGGAGGCAGGGAGTGGGGGGGCTTGAAAGAGGGCAGGGGAGTTCAGGAGTAGTCAGGGGGTGGGAGTATGGATAGGGGATGGGGCGGTCAGAGCGCAGGGAACAGGGGGGTTGAATGGGGGCAGGGATCCCTGGGGGCCAGTCAGGAATGAGAGGAGGGTTTGGATGGGGAAGCAGGGGGCAATCTGGGGTAGGGGTTCCAGGAGCGGTCAGGGTACAGGGAGAAGGGGTGGTTGGATGGGGCAGGGATCTCGGGGCGGGGCCATCAGGAAGGAGAGGAGTTTGATGGGGTGGCAGGGGGTAATTAGGAGTGGGGGGTAGTTAGGTGCAGTCAGGGAACAAAGAGCAGAGGGGGGTGGATGGGGCAGGGATCCTGGGAGGGGTGTAAGAAAGGAGAGGGAGGTTTGGATGGGGCAGGAGTCTCAGAGAGGGTGTCAGGGGGCAAGAAGCAGGGGGAGTCAGATGGGGGCAGAGGCCGTGCCACTTTTAGCTGTTTGGGGAGGCACAGCCTCCCCTAACCAGCCCTCCACACAATTTTGGAAACCCTGTGTGGCCCTTGAGCCAAACATTTGCCCACCCCTGCATTAGACACTTTGGCCAGAACACTTTTACTGGAGTGCAAGGGGCAGAAGCTGGATTGGAGAGGATCTAGGACTGAGTTGCAGGAGAGGAACTCCAGACAGTCATTGTACACAGCACGGTCAAGGAACTCGGAGCTGGAAGGCAGAGAAGGGAGAGGGGGTGATAGTTTGAGAGACAAGTGGAGTCAACACCTAGTTTAAGAGGGGAGCAACTAAAGTGGTGTTTGTATTGTGAGCAGACAGCTCCAAAAGAGAGTGAGAGATTAAGGGGAGAATAAGGGAGGGGATGAGAGTGGGCACAAGGGAGACCAGGATCCGTGATGATGGGGTCTCTCACAGGGACAAATGGATGTGTTGGAGGAGAGCAGATAAGAAACTTCTGTGACAGGGAACAAGGAGGAGAGAGTTTCTTTCTGTATACATTGAGTCCCTTTTATCTACAATGGTCCTCAGAGTCTCTCCCATCCTCTGAACCCCTCACTTTAATGACTCTTCCTCTCTGACTCCTGCTCTTTTAGCTCACTTTCTCACTTCCACAGGAATTTTTCAATCTACCCTGGAAGATGGCATGGTGCCCCCTGGTGGAACATTGGCAGGTGTCTCAACTTCCAAGCTCGAAACCTGACCTGAAGGAGGTAGAAACATTGGATTTGTATTTTTTCTGCTTTATGATGAAAGTCCACAGGGTTTTCTGCATGTTTATCAGAAGTGCCAAGTTTTTGCCTTTCCTGAATTTGCTGGAGGATTTATTGGAAGTCTCAGAAATGAAGTTTATGGGCTTTGTCAGCCCTTCGTTGGAGGCAGATGGGATGCTGAATCATAAACACATTGGTAAAATATGACAGGTTTAAGATTAGCAGCCGTCTTAGTCTGTATCCATAAATAAGACAGTGAAGACTTGTGGCACCTTAGAGACTCACCAGTTTATTTAAATAAAATATAATAAATGAAATAAACTGGTGAGTCTCTAAGGTGCCACAAGTCTACATCATCTTATAGGTAAAATATATCTTTGCTACTCTGGTATTTGAATTAAATAGGAGTTATACAAACAGAAAGCAAAGAGTTTGAACATGACTGTATACAAATTGATGTTCTTCTCAGTTAATCAGCTTTATTTATGTTGTATCTGTGATGTCACAAACCTAATAGTTCTTCATAGAATTTTCCAGGAAAAACAGAGTAGACAGGACCAAAATTTCTAATGTAAAAAAACAGGAAGGAAAACCCCTTTAAAAATAGCTTCAGGCTTCTTTAGCCATCCAAAAGGAGGGGAAAAGGCTGCACACTCCATTTTCTCCCCTTTGCATGTCACGTTTAAAGGACAACTCTTAGGCTACCATTATTCACAGGGTGTTACACAGACAATGCACCACCAACAAAGGACTCTCCTGGCCTAGGAGTTCTGAAGTCCACTCAGCCTCCTGCTGGGTTCTAGGGCATTTTCACGTTTTTCCCAAATACTTCAGCGGGGACTTTCCTTTTCTGTTCCCTGACACAGCAAATTACGTGGCCTCACAGTGAGCTATTGAGGAGAGAATTGGTAGTCTGCAGGTGCTTGAGAAACTCAGTTTCAGCAGCCATGGTATTCCCAACCCTGGCTAAGACAGAGCAGTCGGGATTGTGAGGGATGTTCCTAGTTCTTCCTGAGCCTGACAGGTGGTTGTTTGCCATGTTACAATCTGAGCCTCCAATATGATTAAAAAATGTGCCTGAGCAGGAACATCTGTGTTTAGGTGAGCATGGGTCTTGTGACCTCTGATGGAGGGTACAGTACCATTAACCACATGGGGTGGAAAGAAAGGGTGGTGGGTACTATCAAAAGGAGTAGCAGTGGGCCCAAATGATATCCAGGGGAGTGGCACTTATCAATAGTGGCACCATTGGTATCTGTAACCAGTTGAGGTACTTTTGCTCATTTGCCATAGGCAAATTAGAGGCAAATAGGGCAATCGAGCAAATATCCACCCCACCCAGCTGACACCCAAAAAAAACCAAACAGAAACCAGCTGCTCTGCTTCCCTAGGAAACTGTTTGCTTTGCCTATAGAAAAGAACTGGCTCTGTTGACACCAGAAGGGACATTGGCAGAGGTTATGCCATCGTCAGAGGAAAGAACAGTGTGACTTATAGAGACACTGGTAGAAGCAGGGTCACTGACCATGGCATTGGACTATTTTCTAAGTCATGCAGCTTCCTCTTCACCACCTGCTGTCACACAGAGAGACCCACATGGTTGGCAATTCTGTTGAGTCTTGCTCCCACATTACTCCAGTGAAATTCTGCACCTGGCAAGCAGGCTCCCTTCCATTATTCCCTCCAGCTGCTTCTTTGTCATGTCACAGTGCTGCTCAAGTATTAAATTGACTGAATTTATTCCCACAACATGAGCTGAGTTAAAGTGTTAATTTGCCTGTTTCATTTCTTATCCTCAGCACTTGTTATCCAACCTGCACCAAACTGCTCCCTTGTTAACATTTCTTAGCTTCACAACACCCATAACCTCCTATGGCTTTAATGTGGCTTTACATAGCAGCCTGGAGGACTGATCAGCAATGACAGAGTTATCCAGTATGAGAAAACCCCTATATTTGGGATGTGAGGGGGGCTGCTCTGTTTGCAATGACATATTTCTGATTTGTTAATATCCTAGGAGACTGGAATATGTCAGTCAGGGCATCTCAATTCCCCGAGCTGGGAAATCCAGGGTGGTAATCTATATGTCTGTTTACCCCTCCCTCATATACCGGATGTGAAGGAGACCCATGCTTTTAGTTCAAATTCCCTGCCACGCTCTTGGGAATTATAATGAAAGCCATGAAATCAAGCTGCTTAGTATTCTTTATTCATTGCTTTGTTTTCAGGATAGCCCCTTGATTGTATGCCGCATCGTGACCCTATGGATTCTGTATGTCTCCACTTTTGATACTTCTAAGGTTTGACGGGTTGTAAGTATAACAGATAAGCGTGAAGTGGAAGGAGGAGCTGGAATAAGCTGGACGTGTATTTTCACTGGTTTAGCACAGCAACGAACCCCAAAATGTGAGGAGAGAATCTTTTAAGAAAAGCAATGGGTACAACAGCGCTCTCCAGAGTGGTGTGGCAGCTGGGACTCTGTAGGACAAGGATGACTCATGGTAGCTGGGATTACTCCTGAAGAAGGGTGCTGGCAGGAGGAAGAAGGGAGAGGAGATGGGAGGCAGAAATGGGAACATTAACTAGCACACTCAGACTTTGCAGAGCTCTACTTGGAGTAACCTGCGCTGGGCCCTCTTCAGCTCTGTCCTGAGTTATGAGCCCCCACTATGTTGTTGTTATTGCTGTGCAGCTAGAGGCCTCACCCAATTATTGAGGGCTGTGACAGGAATTGTTGCCCCATGCGGGGCAGTTGCAGGGATATTGAGGGGAATTGTCACCCCATGAGGGGCTGTCGTGGGGGTCATGAGGGGAATTGTAACCGCACGAGGGGCTGTCATGGGGGGTCGTGAGGGGAATTGTCACCCCATACAGGCTGGTCGCTGGGGGCTGTGAGGGGAATTGTCACCCCACGTGGGGCTGTCATGAGGGAATTGTCACCCCATGCGGGGTGGTCGCTGGGGGACGTGAGGGGAATTGTCACCCCACGTGGGGCTGTCATGAGGGAATTGTCACCCCATGCGGGGTGGTCGCTGGGGGACGTGAGGGGAATTGTCACCCCCCGTGGGGAGGTCGTAGGGGTTGTGAGGGGAATTTTCGCTCCACCTGGGGCGGTCGCTGGGGGCCATGAGAGGAATTGTCACCTCACATGGTGGGGTCGTGAGGGGAATTGTCGCCCCACTTGGGGCAGTTACGGGGCCGTGAGGAGAGGTGTCACCACACGAGGCTCTGTCGTGGCCGACAGGGGAATTATTATCGCCCTAAGTGGGACGGTCACGGAGCCTGAGCCAGCACAGCTCTAAATTCGACAGGGCGGGGCGCAAGAGAGGCGCATGCGCCTTCTACAGGGTCAGCGCCACGAGCTGGCGCGCGGCTTCTGAACGGCTCCGCGGGTCCCTCGGCGGGCACCGTAGGGGCTGTGGCGAAGGGAGCGGCGGAGCAGAAAGCCTGGGCAGGATGTTCGTTGAGCTGAGCGAGCTGCTGAACGCCTCCCCGGAGAGGCCCGAGCAGGTGAGGAGGGGCTCGGTCCTGGCTGCCGCCCGCCACTGTCCTGATGGGAGGTGAGGGGCCCGATCGGGACTACGACTCCCAGGATGCACCGCTCGGTCACGGACGAGCAGCGCCTGCGGGGAGCTGTAGTCCCTGTCCCTCGGCTCAGGAAGGAGCGTTGCATGCTGGGAGCTGTAGTTTGTATGGGCCGCGCTGCGGGGTTCTGCCATTATAGCGGGGCTGCCCCGCCCTCTCGGGGAGCGTTGGATGCTGGGAACTGTAGTCTCCGCGAGACCTGCTTTGCCCACTCGGGCCAAAAGGGGGCGTTGAGCCTGCGTGGTACCAGCTGGCTTGAGGGATCCCTGTGCGTGCTTGGTGGTGGCTGTGCCTCCTTCTCCAGGTCCCCTGGCCAGACAGACGGACGCCCCCCCTCCCCCCCCAGCTCCGCCTCCCCTTGGGGCTGCAGGTCCCAGGGGTTCCCAGACTTTTCCCCCTATGGCCCACCTGTGCAGCTGCAACAGGCTCTGTGGCCCGCTGTGAACACGGGTCCATCAGGGAGAGGGGCTCTGTGGGGCGTGCGTGGCCCTCGCCTCAGCTGGGACCAGGGCCAGCGAGAGGCTGATGGGGGCCAGGCCAGCCCCCGCTGACACCCGCTGCCTCAGCAACCCGCCGACAGCCTTGAGCTAGTCAGCTGGCAGCCCTGCCCCTGTGGCTCACCCAGCACTCCCTGCCTGGGAACGAGGTAAGGGCTCAGGGGCAGCCACTGCCAGGTAGAGGCAGGTGCTCGGGCCAGACCTGCCTGTTGTCTTGACGGTCCAGATCATGGTGTTGTCCAGGCAGAAACAGGGCAGCACTGCTGAGTGCCAGTCCCTGGGGGGCCACTGGACCGATACTACAAGGGGCCTGAAGTGACAAAGAGTCTTTAAGGTGCCACAGGACTAACTAAAGTATTAGAGCATAAGCTTTCGTGGGCTAATACCCACTTTGTTGGATGTATGCAGGGGCATACAAGGGGCCTGACAGCCATGGTTTGTGGGGAATAGCCACGAATCCTCCAGCTGCCCTGGGAGCTGCTGCCTCTCAGGGTTGGCTCCTTTTCCTCACCCTCCACTCAGCGGCTCCACTTTTCCCTCTGCCGCCCACTGGAGGTGCTGGGCTTCTCCAGCCCTGGGTGGGGGCCATCACTGGCTGCTTCTCTGCCAATGTATACAGATGGGGTGAGGGTTGGAGGGACCCCGTGTCCCTCCCAACTCTGCCCATGGTGGATGATCTGGGACTGTGTTGTGGTCCACGATTTGGGAACCCCTGCCCCAGATGACTCTGACACCCCTTTGGTGCTGCTGGATGCCCCTCTTATCATTGGTGCTGCCCCATCCCTGGAGCTGCATGTCCCCTCTGCCTCCCCTTTGCCTCCCGCATGTGTTTCCTTATGGCTGTGGGCTCCCCGTCATCCCCCACGTGTTTCCCCCACGTGTTTCCTTTTGACTGCAGGTCTGGTCTAAACATGCCCCTTGGAAAGGCAGTATGCAGGGCCCAATGCCCTTTCCTGTTTCTCCAGAGCTCCCCCAGCCTGTGGCATGAGGTTCTCTGAGAGGGGCTATGACCAATTTCCAAACCATGTTCTGAAGTGTCCCAAGCCTCTGTTTGCCAGAAGGCAGGAATGAGTGACAGGAGATGGATCACTTGACTATTCCCTGGTCTTTTCATTCCCTCTGAAGGACCTGGCATTGGCCACTGTTGGAAGACAGGATACTGGGCTGGGTGCACCATTGGTCTGACCCAGCATGGCCGGTCTTATGTTCAGATTGTTTGATTATATGATTGCATTGTCTGCAATAGTGGGGATTTGACTTATTGCTCCAGGAGGCTTCTTCCAGTCCTGTGTTCTTACCACATTCTGCTATGCAATCCTCTTAGCCCAGGGGTGGGCAAACTTTTTGGCCCGAGGGCCACATCGGGGTTGAAAACTTGTACGGAGGGCTGGGTCAGGGAAGGCTGTGCCATGCGACCCCCTCCCTCTTTATGCTCCCCTCAGAATCCCAGACCCATCCAACTCCCCCACCCGGCTCCTGCTCCTGATTGCCCCTTCCCAAGACCCCCCCACCCTAACCACCACCTCTGAGACCCCACCCCCTAGCTAAGCCCCTCTGCTCCTTGTCCCCTGACTGCCCCCTCCAGAGACCTCACACACTAACTGCTCCCCCAGAACCCTACCCCCTTCTCAACTGCCCCAAGCCCATCCACACCCCCACCGCCTGAGAGACCCTCCCCCCCGGGACTCCCATGCCCTATCCAACCTCCACCCCGTTCCCTGTCTCCTGACCTCCACCCCGTCCAACAGCCCCCTGACTGCCCCTGGGACTCCCTGCCCCTTAAGCCCCGCCCCGGCTCCCTTACCACGCTGGCGGCCAGGCTGGAACGAAACTGCACTGCTCTCCCGGAGGAGCGCGCAGCCCCACGCGGCACGCTGAGGCTCCGGGAGAGCGGGGAAGGCGGGGGAGGGGCCACGAGCAGCCTCCCCCGCGGGGAGCTCAGGAGCACGCCGCTGAGCCTACGGGAGAGGGCCAGGAGCTGTTTTCCTCCCCCCCGGCCGGAGGACCTCCTCCCCCTACCTCCCCAGCATCTTCCCCCGCTCTCCTGGAGCCTCAACGTTGGGCGTCTGAGCTCCTGGCAGGGAAGGCTGCTCCCAGCACCATCCCCCAGGCGCCTTCCCCCGCTCTCCCTGAGCCTCAGCGGCGCTCCGGGAGAGCGGGGAGGGGCTGGGAGCAGCCTCCCCCGCCGGAGCTCAGGCGCCCGACACTGGGGCTCTTGGAGAGTGGGGAGGGAGGGGGAGAGGCCGAGAGCAGCCTCCCGTGCTGAGCCCTGGCAGGCCAGTCAGGACAGGTTCACAGGCTGGATCTGGCCCACGGGCCGTAGTTTGCCCATCCCTGTCTTAGCCCTTGTGACACTCCTGTGCCTCACATGCAATTTGGAGAACTGAACATCCAGCATCCCTGTCCTCGTGGCTATGAGTTGAGATATCTTCCCCCTCCACTTCTCTAGATTCCCCCTTCCGCCATGCAGGGAAGACCAGATGTTACAGTTGTGATATTTCCTTGGCTACTTCCCCTCCAGCCTCCCTAATCCCTGCATCACCCTGTTCCCATCAGTACAGAATGCTGCAAGATCATCTTCCTTGCCAGTTCTGAGCACATCATCCCTCCCAGTAAATCAGGTACCTGAGACTGAATTGTTGTGGTTTATTTGGCAATAAAAGCAAAGTTTTTTGAATGATAAGCACTCTTTATTTGTTTCCACACAAAGTATGATACCATAGCACCTGCAAATCAACAAGCACTTTTATTAGTTCCTTACACTGAATCCTAGGCCTTAACAATCACAACTGCTTCCTAGCACACCAAATGTAATTAACCATTGCAGTCCCAAGCATAGCAACAACCATCACTGGTTTTCAGCTTCAAAGGGTTGGGTGTGATCTCCCAGCCAGGAGCTCCTAGCTGCTAGTTCTGGCCAGCTTGGGAGGGACAAGACTTGTGCTTCCTCTGCATGCCTGCTCTTGGGTACCTCTCGTGGCTGCAGAAAGTTCCGCACCCCCTGCCCCACACTAACTTCTTGTCCCCATCGCTCTGCAGCTACAGAGGGAGGGGTCACTGTACAGGGATGTGCCCCACCCCTTTCAGATGCAATTATTAGCTTGTTTCAATAAAATAAAAGTCATGTGAACCTGGTGGGATTTATTGATTGACACGTTACAGCAGCAAATAACACTCAAGGCTCAACTCCCTGATTGGTAGATACGGGCATCTGAGACAGTTTTGTAGGGTAGTGATCTCAGTATGTAGCCTCACACTTGTGAACCACAGCCTTAAGTTGAAAGATCTGGTTTCAAATGTCATAAATTGAATGTCAGCATGGAGCATCCAGCAACTGTCTCTCTCTCCATTCCCTGTCTCTGTGCTGAAAACACTTGTCCGTGTTTAGACACGGCGCTCTCTGCCTCCACAGAGTTCGTTGGAATTGTGAGACAGTGCCGAGCTAGCCTTGCAAGATGGGGGATTCTGCCTTTCACTGAGTTCCAAAACTGTAGCAACGGCAAATGACAGTCCTCGTCTTTTGCAATATTTGCGTAAGCAGGCATCTCCAACCTACAGTTCTTATCAAAGCCAGGAATTGCATTAAGCGAGGTGAAATCCACCATCAATGGGTGCATTTGTGCAGGGTCAAAATATGCACTGTTTTTAGGAACCCAAATTTTTGATCCATTTTTGCTACATTGTTTGACTCTTCTCCATAGCAGTAGCATTGTCTGAGCTTCTTTGCCATGCAAGAAAACACCTGCTGAGCACTGGCATTTAACTCAGCATTGTCAAAGTGATTTTTGTTTGACTCTGCTTCAGCCCAGAATAGTACACTCATTTCTTTGTCGCATTCTTGGTGAGTTGTGACATGCTGAGATTCAAACCAAGTGATTAAGTCCATGAGTCCTGTGGCATTTTTGGCAACAAACTGAATTTCCTCATTCAGCTGAGCATCATTGAGAAGGATTGACAGTTCTGCTAAAACCTGCATTTTCGGTGTTGTGTCAGCTCTTCTGAGATGAACTCTGAGCAGTACTTCAGGTGAGCTGCATGGTATTGTACAGCTCGAAATCAGGAATGCCAAGGAGTCATTACTGGCTCTGGGGGAAGTGCAATTTTTTGTTCCCCAATTTCAGTCATTTCAGTTGTGTTTGCATTGTGTTGCCTGTATCGAAGTTTGCAGCTAGGGCAGCGTTTAAAGATTTTTTTTTTTTTTTAAGGTAGCTGACCAGTTTATCAGCTTTACCAAACTCACATCTCCGCAGCTCACTGACAAGAGAAGTGATATGTGCATTACATGTAATATGGACAGCATTTGGCCCTAGACTTTGGAGAATCGATTTGAAAGGTTTTGTCATGTAAGTTGCATTGTCACTTATGAAAGCAGATACTTTGTCAAAGTTCACACTGTACTTTGAAATGGTTTTAATTATCACTTGAGAAAATGTAGTTAACAGCACCCAAATAAATGCAGTCAGTGAGCACTAGTGTTAGCTTGCCTATCTGTACGTCTTTGGCCTCGGCAGGAATAAAAACAAACAGAACATGCAGTGCATAGTTGTCTTGTTCATCTGCGGACTCCTCCACGATAATTGCAAAAGACACACATGAGTTAATTTGAGACTTTATCTCCTCAAACTGTGTAGCAAAAACCTTTGGAAGGTAGTCCTGTCGTAGCTTATTCACACTCGGTAAGCAACTGACATTTTGTACATTCTGTTGAATGAACTCAAGCAGCTTTGGGTGATCCGGTTTTTCCAACGGTATATTAGCACTTGTGAATGCATCTACAATTTCTATTCTAGCTAAATGCGGGTCTCAGAACTCTCTGTCGTCCTCTTAAAAAGAGAAGAAATTGTTTTTTGAACTTTTCGTTTACCAGCAATGGACTCCCTGCAGCCTCTTTCTGCTTAGACTCGAAAACCCATCAAAGTGGCATTGACCCGTTTTCCAACGTGTGGGATCCAAGGAAACATTGTAGATTGTACAAAATAGCTTGTCATCATCGGCTTGTAGAATGTGGCTTCGAAATTCTTTCACGCAATCTGCTGCAGTAATCATTTTTGAAGTTTTTGATTTACTTTGCACACCCATTTTACAGTAATTGCATGTGTCTTCTGGTAGTCAGTCAATTGAGATCACTACACCACAAAACCTCCCAGCAGCATGGAAGATTGGACACAACTCTACAAACCTCCTCCAGCTGCAGGAACCTCAGGCTGCTGCCCAGTTCCAGAGAGTGTCCTGCAGCAGGGGGAGGCACCCAGAGGTGGGTCTGGTCTCCCCTCACCCCCCAGAGCAGCGTGCAGGGGAGGGACAAGTCCAGTCCCTCCCTTGCCCAGTCAGAGCTAGGAGTCCCCTTTGCTGGGACGCTCCCAGGAACAAGGGGACAGCAAGGACTTATTTCACAGTCCCTGATTCATTTTTCACGCCATTAAATTGGAAGGATCCTACTTACCTGATCATGCCTTTAGGCAGAGTTCCTCTGGGCAGTGTCCACTGACTAACATCTTTGAGGAACAGGGGGCGCTATCTGGGATTCTCTGCTTGGTGTCCTCCTCTGGATCCCTAATTTTCAACCTTTGACTTTGTTCCTGTGTTTTCATTTGTTGTCCCTTGTATTGAGTTGTGGCCTGGGTCCAATGGCTCCTCTCACTCAGCTGAGGGGGAGGGCCTAGACCCTCTTGTCCCTGTAATGGCAATTTATGCTACAGTTCATCCCCCTTCCCCTCCAAATTTCTCACCACCGCTACCACCAGTGGTAGACTGGCATCTAGTGTTTTACAATCATGTTGTCTAGACCTGCTCTGAGCATACTTAGACAACACACAGTGGTCAAAACTTCAGCAGCCCCCTGCATCTTACCTACATTAATGTTCCTGCTATTGCTACTTACAGTGGAGCTGCACCAGCAGTAACAATAGTAGGAAATTCTGGAGGGCAGAAGGCTAGTGTGGACATAGCCACAGCATCCAGACACTATCCTTTTGTAGTGTAGATGGGGCCTACATTGATAAGGGTAGTTGACTAGAACTCTGCTAGTGACAAACATGTTTATCCTGGGCTTGATGCAAGCCTGAACAGGATGTTAGTTTTCCAGCTGAAATCAACCTGCTACATCCATCCTGGGCCAGAAGAAAATCTTAAAATAAATTGCAGACAAAGCTGCACAGTGTTTGAACCACATTTCTGTACCATGTTACAGTTTTGGACTTGGCAGGGCTGTAGCACAATCTGGGAATACTTATCACCATTTGGTCCCATTTGTACAACACCAATCCATGCTGGGAACCAATCATAGCTCTCCTCTGTGGTAGAATTTATAGAGGTAGATGGGGCCTGAGTCTCTTCCGTGAACCTAAGGGTTTGGTGCTAATTGTAAAGGACAAATCTACAGAGGCAGCTTGAGGACCAGTCTGTACTGTGTAGGACTCTTCCCTTCGATTCTGCCGCCTTCGTAGCTGTGATGGGGGGAGGCAATCAGCATTTAATTTTGTCACTTAGAATCACAGAAGATTAGGGTTGGAAGAGCCCTCAGGAGGTCATTTAGTCCAACCCCCTGCTCAAAGCAGGACCAATCCCCAACTAAATCATCCCAGTTAGGGTTTTGTCAAGCCTGACCTTAAAAGCCTCTAAGAAAGGAGATTCCACCACCTCCCTAGGGAACCCATTCCAGTGCTTCACCACCCTCCTAGTGAAATAGTGTTTCCTAATATTCAATCTAGACCTCCTCCACTGCAACTTGAGACCATTACTCCTTGTTCTGTCATCTGCCACCACTGAGAACAGCCGAGCTCCATCCTCTTTGGAACGCCCCTTCAAGTAGTTGAAGACTGTTCTCAAATCCCCCCTCACCTCTCTTCTTTCTTTAAGGCTCTGCTCATTGTTTTCCAGGGGAAATTCACATTGCTGCGCGACACCAAGACAGATGGCAGCTTCCTGGTGCATCACTTCCTCTCCTTTTATCTCAAAGGTATGTGAGAACATGGAGCTCTGCAAAGAAGATGTGACTTGCTTGGCCCTAGTAAAATCATCCAGCTGACACATGAACTATGTCTGATGGGATAGAGCTTGGTTTTAGAGAGACTGTGTCCTCTTATGATTAGAGCAGGACACTGGGAGTTGGACCTCTATTCCTAACTTGTTTTGGGTCTTTCTTTGTGACCTTGGGCAAGTCACTTCATCTCTCTGTGCTTCACCAGCTGTAAAATGCATAGCATACTTAGATGTAGGGATGCTGGGAAATTAAATGAATGTTGTAATACACTCTGGCTTGTTAGGGCTGGAAGTTGCTATATCCCGTAAGCTCATTCAATTCCCACACGTTTTGAAATGTAAAAGGAATATTATGTTACAAATATCAGCAAACTTTCTGGTACCCATGACTGCATTTAAAAAAAGAACAGACAAAAACCCAGTCCAAATGGCAAGTTGAGTAATAGTATCTCTCCTGCTAATGATTCATCTGCTACAGCAGAACAGGCCTGTCTAGTTAGATTGTTTTAAACACTATTGTGAGGAGCCCTGGACTTTTCCAAACCTCTCCTGGCAAAGCTGCGGTCCTGGATAAATCGGTTTGGATTGTGACATAATGTGGCTCTCAGGAACCAGCCTTCTGAACCTGCATTGATGTTTAGCACATAGGTGCTGGTGCATCAAATTCTGTCCTCCATTGTGCTTGCGTATCCCTGTTGCACTCTGTGAGGTTGCAGGGGTGTCCGCGGTGGAAGGATTTTGCCAAACTTTTCCTTGATTTGTTTGAACTGAATGTAAAATATTGTGTGCTTTTGATAGTGAAGGATGTATACAGCTGCATATTGACCGAGGGACCATGCAAGCTTCCTATTCTGGGTTTCTAGTGGACTTCAGTTCTGATCCTCAGCACTCCCTTATAATGTAGTACTGTGCCCTGACATGGATCTGCCAGTGCACTGCATTCCAGGACCCTTTGCTGTCCTGGAATCTCTCACGGCATTCCATCCATGCACCACAATCCTGTCCTCCCTTTAGTCCTGAGACCCATCCCAAAGCTACCATGCTTGCTCATCTGCTTTGGCAATGGGTGCTATAGGGACTCCCAGAGAGAGAAGCTCTGCCAGTGAACCTCAGTCCGGCCTTGCAACATCCCCTGTTTCCCCCTGTTTCATCCCCTGTTTCAGGGTCCCTACGCAACTCTGCCAGTGATCCTCAATCCTGATCGGTAGCATATTCGTATTGTTTGAGTAAAATGTCACGGTCTAGCAGAAACTGCCAGACTGGTTGGTAGCTTTCTCTGAACATTCACTGTAGGCTAAACTGACCCAACTGAACACAATCTCCAATTGGGAGAAGCAATTGCATTGAATTAATTCCATGTGCCCCAAACTCAGACCGTGTTTCTGATGGATACTGTGTTTTATGTTCCTCAAGCAGCCAGGGCCTTTATTTTCCAAAACCCATATGTATCTTTCTTAAAGAGACTTCTTTGATGAAACTTCTCATTTATCATTATGTCCAAGCTTGTGAATCTGTCAAGACAAGGACTAAACCATGTGCGTGCCCCATGATAGCCAAATGAAAGGGTCTTTTGATACTCCAAGAGATGTTAATAGAATCATAGAATATCAGGGTTAGATGGGACCTCAGGAGGTATCTAGTTCAACCCCCTGCTCAAAGCAGGACCAACCCCAACTAAATCATCCCAGCCAGGGCTTTGTCAAGCCTGACCTTAAAAACTTCTAAGGAAGGAGATTCCACCACCTCCCTAGGTAACCCATTCCAGTGCTTCACCACCCTCCTAGTGAAACAGTTTTTCCTAATATCCAACTTAAATCTCCCCCTCTGCAACTTAAGACCATTACTCCTTGTTCTGTCATCTGCTACTGTTGAAAACAATCTAGATCCATCCTCTTTGGAACCCCCTTTCAGGTAGTTGAAAGCAGCTATCAAATCCACCCCCCATTCTTCTCTTCTGCAGACTAAACAAACCCAGTTCCCTCAGCCTCTCCTCGTAAGTTATGTGCTCCAGCCCCCTAATAATTTTTGTTACCCTCCTCTGGACTCTTTCCAGTTTTTCCACATTCTTCTTGTAGTGTGGGCCCCAAAACTGGACACAGTCCTCCAGATGAGGCCTCACCAATGCTGAATAAAGGGGAATGATCATGTCCCTAGATCTGCTGGAAATGCACCTACTTATACAACCCAAAATACTGTTAGCCTTCTTGGCAACAAGGGCACACTGTTGACTCATATCCAGCTTCTTGTCCGCTGTAACCCCTAGGTCCTTTTCTGCAGAACTGCTGCCTAACCATTTGGTCCCTAGTCTGTAGCAGTGCATGGGATTCGTCCGTCCTAAGTGCAGAACTCTGCATTTGTCCTTGTTGAATCTCAGATTTCTTTTGGCCCAATCCTCTAATTTGTCCAGGTCCCTCTGTATCCTATCCCTACCCTCCAGCGTATCTACCACTCCTCCCAGTTTAGTATCATCTGCAAACTTGCTGAGGGTGCAGTCCACGCCATCCTCCAGTTCATTAATGAAGATATTGAACAAAGTCGGCCCCAGGACCAACCCTTGGGTTAATTTATCAGAGAAGACCATGCCTTGGTGCGGCCCATAGCCCTTATTTTAAAGACCCTCCAGTAGTAAAGAATGCTTGGGGAACCCATGGCAGCAGGGAGGGTAGACATAGGTGGCTTTCTAATTTATGGGCTTTTTTTTAACAATATATATATATTTTTTTTAACTGAACAAAGTTTTCTTTAACTGGGGGAGAGATCATCTGTCTAATGGTTTAAAATAAACTTACATTTAAATCTGAGCCAGCGACTCTGTTGGGTGGTGAGAGTCTTTTCCCCTTGGGTTCTTTTTGACAGGCTTTTGATGTCTGACTCTTCTTCATTGAAAATGCCTTGATCGTGGGAACTTCCAGCATTGAAGGGATAATGTGTCTTGTCTTATTTCCCAGGTGGCTGTAAAGTCTGTTTTGTGGCCCTGCTCCAGTCCTTCAGTCACTATAACATCATAGCACAGAAACTGGTAAGTCTCTTGGAATATGATCATAACCATCGGTGCCAACTTTCCCTGGGGCCGGTGGGTGCTCATGCCCTCTGGCCCTGCCCCAACTCCGCCCCTTCCCCACCCCCATTCCAACCCCTTCCCCAAAGTCCCTTACCCCCCCCACTCTATTGGACCACTTCCCCAAATCTCTGCCCCGGCCCCTCCTCCTCCCCGGAGCATGCCGCATTCCTCCTTCTCCCCGCTCCCTCCTAGCCGTGCAAAACAGATGTTTCACGGTGCAAGCGCTGGGAGGGAAAGAGGAGAAGCAGGATGCGACGGCGTGCTCAGGGGAGGAGGCGGAGCCAGAGCAGAAGTGAGCTGGGGCGAGGTGGGGGGCTGCCGGTGGGTGCTGAGCACGCACCAGTTTTTCCCTGTGGGTGCTCTAGCCCCGGAACACCCACGGAGTCGACGCTTATGATCATAACTAACATTCACGCTTGAGTAGTGGGGTTAGGGTCTTTGGAAGCTACTGCCTCTTGAGGCATAGGTGCCGACTTCCCCCATGTCCGATAGGTGTTCGACCACCCTGCCCCTGCACCGCCCTTCCCCCACCCCCATTCCACCCCTTCCCCAAAGTCCCTGCCCTACCCCACCTTTTCCCAGCTCCACCCCTTTCCACCCACTTCCCCCAAGTCCCCGCTCCTGCCCTGTCTCTTCTCCGCCTCCTCCCCTAAGCATGCCGTGTCCTCATTCCTCCTCCCTCCCTCCCCGAAAGGCGGGGTGGTGGTGGAAAGCGCTGGGAGAGAGGGGGAAGAGCGGGGATGCGGTGTGCTGGTGTGGGGAGGAAAAGGGGGAGCTTGGCTGCCGGTGGGTTCAGAGGACCCACTAATTTTTCTCCATGGGTGCTCCAGCCCTGAAGCATCCACGGAGTCGACTCCTATGACCTGAGGGCAATGCCATTTCAGTTCCATGCAGGTCTGATTCTGGTCAATAATGTAACTCGGTTTTTGTCCAGTAGAAAGCTGTAGATGACACAACAGGATTTTCTGTATGTAACTTGCATGTTCATCCCTCAAACTCCGAGTCTTTTACAAGGCATGGGTCTGATTCCACGAAGCACTGAGCATACTCAACTCATTTTGAAATCAATGGAAGCTGTGGATGTTCAGAACTGAGCCTGAATTCAGGGCTTGCTTCTCCCTCCATTGAAAGTAGATCTTTAGCACATGGCTCCTGGTACAGGATTAACTCTTTGATGTACATTGTTATCTTTTCTAAACATGGTCATTTTGGGGAGAAGGGTGCTTGAAATGTGCAGGGAGCTAGCAGACATTTCTCAGAAGAAAGCTTTTGATTCAGTTGGGGCAGATTTAAAACACTGATTAATTCTATTCAAAATATAGTAAGAGACTGTATCTAAGAACCAAAGTAAGCCTAGGTGTAAGAGGGCGCAGCTCCACTGGCCTCAATGAGCATTTAACACTCACTCCCAGGTTCAATTTGGCCCTAAATACTGGAATCTAAAGCACTTTTCAGGTCTGGCAGATTGTTACCAGCTGTCCAAGGTTAGGAACCCTTGAGAACTTTGATACTGGGCTCAGTGATCCCCTTATTTGTTACATGGAGAGGGGGACAGGTAACCAAATCCACGTGGCCAATCTCCGTTTATGTATAGCCCTGCAATGTGCTGCAGCTGAGTAAGACCTAGGCTCAGGGCTGTGCTGAGTGAATATGGCAGTGGAACGGAATGGATAACATAGTATTCTACCTACTCTGTGGTTTGTGTGTTAGGCCCAACATAAGGCAGAGCAGTGGCTGTGTATATGAGGTCTGTGGAGCATCTACTCAAGGCCTCGGGAAAGCTGGCCGGTCACTTGGTGCTAACTCTCCTCCTGGTTTCTGTCAGCTACATAATACTAAAAGAAGCTAAACATACATTAAATCAGGTAAGCAACTGGTGTAGTCACATTCTGGTCAGTAATGTTGCCGCAGTGTTGTTATGCAATTGCAAAGGGGTGGGGAGACGGGACCATGAAACAATCTTTTTATTAAGGCATAGTCTGTGCTGTGAAAAAGGTTCAGAATCCCTGAGATGGAGCAATCAAAGTGACTGACATGCGCCTGCAGACTGGGCTGGAAAGCCATTGTTACCTTAGAAAAAGATTAGTTCAACCATCATGTCCATCCCTGAGCCACCAGCGCAGGGTTACTCTCTGCAGAGTGTGCTTCAGGCCTAGGTAACTCAAGTCTGGGGTTTCTTCTTGGGGAAACTTGGTTACACAGGTGATTGGGAGGGTGGAGGAGGAGCACTAGAAATATCTGGAGAAACAGAACAATCTCAGAGAGTCCAGTTAAGAAGTCCTTAATATTCATTCTAAATATCATCCTTTGCTGAACTTCATCCAGTTACTCGTAGGTAAACCTTGTACCACCTAAAGACATTCCTCTGCTCTTTGGTGTTTACACCCTGCCCATACTTGTGTGCAGTTTTCCTGTTTCCCTCTTAGTCAATGCTTAGCCAAACTGCATATATTTAGCGCTCTCAGTCTTCCTTCATAAATGTGAGTCCCTCCAACTTAATCATTTTTGTTACTCTTCTCTGAATTCCTTCCCTCGCCTCTGGCAGCAGTAAACTAAACTAAATCTAGCTTGGTAGGTGCAGTTTCACTAGTGCTATAGCGAGGAACACTTGCTGCCTCACTGTGTAACATGATGCCTTTGTATGCAATTCAAGGTTTCATGGGCTTATTTGATTGCATTCTTCTTAGCGTATGCGCTACATGCTTCAGGTGACCAGGATTCATCACCGAATTTAGTCCACTGGTTGGATCATTAGCTCCCCTGGCTTGGACCAGGTACTGACAGGGTGTCTGAGAGGAATGCTGATCCATGCCCCCTTTGATTGCATTGAAAGTCTGTATCTAGTTTTCTGTCTGCTGTCCCAAGACTATGGATCTGTGTCTACGTTGCTGTCAGCGGCGTGAGTGCAGCACGTGGAGACATACCCAAGCTGGCTTTCAGCTAACTTGCTGGAATAACAACAGCAATAAAGCTGCAGCAGCAGGGAACATACAAGCCTGCCCAGCATGCTGTGTTTGTACTCAACAGGCTAGCCCAGGTTGTCATAGTTTCACTACTAGCTAGTACATCTACATGTGCTGCACTCACACGTCTGATTGCGGTGTAGACAGACCTTATGTTGTGATGTACCACATTGGTTTCTAACAATGAGTTAGAACACCTTATAATTTCAGAAGAACATAATGGGATGAAGTGGGAATATTTTGTAGTATTTTTATGAGGTTGTGCCTCAGTTTCTCCTATATGCTGAATTATTACGCCATGCTGAAGAAACCCAAGACTTGTCCAGCACTCAAGAGGAAGCGGACACAAGGATCCTGATGCATGTTGTATGTGCCATTATGGTTTTTGGGTCTTAATGTCCTGATACAGACATTTTGGTCCTTGATGTTCAGTACTTTCCAAAAATAGAACACACACAACGGTTTGAAATAGGCATCATTACCAACACAACTGACAAGCTGTTGCTTCATACCTGAGCATGCGATTTGTGATGCACTTACTCCTGACTTCTGCTGTACATGCATTAACAGGATGTGACGATGTGTCATCCCTATTTGATATCGGGGGGGAAAAATCTGTGTTTAATGTTGTCAAAACATGAAAGCTTACCACTTCAGCGATCTTGCCAAATTGGGAGAAGGTGACAGACAAGCCGCAATTTCTGCAGCAAGTAAGTTGGAAGCAAGGCTGTCTGACCAGAGTGGGAAAGAAAAGGAGACCCATAGAGATCTGAATTCCTTGCACCTCAGATCAAAAAGGACCAGTCACTGGCCAAATTTCCACCACGTGAGGATAGTTTTGAAGAGCATGTCAAAAGAGCATCTTGGCAAACAAAAGTTGGATGTCTTCCTGCATAGGTAAGCAGATACTGGATCACCATTGCAACACGGAAGGAAAAATGTAGATGATGAACTATTTCCTGGATTCTTCAAGGCCAATGGCATTGGAGCTTCTACAACACCTTATCTGTGCCTGTAGCAGTAGAGATCAGTGCTCCAGCTGCCCTGTCAGGTTCTCTGTCAGCATAAATAAGGCAGATCCCGGACAAGCCCCCACTCGTAACAGGGCACGGCCCTCTGCTCCTGTCTTCTATAAGTGTCTGGGACACTTCTGCTCTGTAGTCACCACTGTGAACTTTATTTGTGTTCTGTTTTTATCAGCCACCATGCTCTTTCAGTTCCATGCATCAATTCTCTTTACAGGGTCATATAGGCATAAGAGAGGGAAAGAATCTCTCCACGCAGAGACCTCCCTTTGGCCCTGCCTGGCCCCTGACTTTCTTCCTATGCTCCTTTTCTACTCTTGCAGTTAACTGACTAATTAGCTCCTCAGATCTCCCCAGCCCGGGCTGCTCTAGTCATTAGTCACTCCTTCCCTCAGTCAGGCCTCTCCAGGGGGACTAGTTGGATTTCCGTGACCAGGGTGCTGGTTCAGCTGGTGGTTCTCCGCACTCTGTCATACGGAGTGAGGGAGAGAAGATGCTTGTAAAGCTGATGTGTTCTGTGCCGTGGCCAGTGTGTTGGGTTTGGTGCTTTATAAATCAACTGCATTTTGCTTATTTCATTTATTTATTTATTTTTTATTCCCAGTGCACACAGAGGCCTTAGTCATAGACCCGGATCTGTGGTGTTGGGCACTGTACAAACAGAACAAAAAGAGGCTTACAATTTAAGTATAAGGCACGAGACAAAAATTAGTGCACAATTAATCCCCCATAACAGGAGATAAACAGGCTGTGACCTCAGAGCTCAGTGGAATGAGTTTTCCTTGGTAAGATGATGAGGTTTTATTTTCTCCTCCCATTCACACATTCCTGGGAGGATTTTAATAAGTAAATAGCACCTACAAATTAGATTTCCACACTTCAGCCCAAATCAGCCTCTGGTGGACTCCGCTGGTTCTGTGGCTGCTGTGACAGGGAGCAGTTCTCACCACAGCGGAGGCGGCTGGAGTGGGGAGATTTGCAGCCAAGTTGGCAACTCTGTTTACCTTGGGGAAAATGCGTCATGTTAGAAACTGTGTTAATTAACATGATGTTAAACATCAGTTAGCAGCTATGGTAGACAGTGCCCTGGGGATAACCATGTTCAGCTGTGAGCATCCTTGTTTACAGTAAGGGGAAAATCATGTTGGTTAATATGATTTCTAACCTGATGCAATTTCCTAGTGCAGACCACAGCTGTGTGTTTGTTATTAATAGGTGTTGCTGTCATCTCTCTCTCCTGGGAGACTCTGAAAAAAGTGAGAGAACAATGAGGATTAGTTGGAGCATGTATATGATGCAAATTGAAATGTTTTGTTCCTCGCTGCTCTGAACAATGTTATTGTCCATAAAGGGATGTGTTGAAAGGAACAATCCAGTTCTTCCTTGGGGAAGTCCAAGAGACGGTTGAATCTATTGATGCCTGTCAGCTGACCTCCTGACTTTGGGCTCACTGCTCTGAGTTAATTTATATTATAGCTTCAGGATTCTCTGTTTGGATGGCAGTCCTCGAATTCCTCAGAGGCTCTTTGACATTGAAGGTTGTGCCATAGGTTATTTATACCCCCCTAGACTTGTAATAAGATCTTGGATCTGACGCAGAGGTTACATCAACTTCTGTCTAAATTAACACACTGTCAATCTTAATACAGGGGTTTCTTGGATGGATAGATTCACTGTTAGACTTGGGCCTTGTTTACAGTGGGGATTTTCCCCAGTTACAACTATCAGTGTAACTGCACTAGCACAAACCGCTACTGCAGGCAGGCTAAGCTGCAATCGGACGCAGTTTACTCCTATTTTGCTCACCAGTACAAATCATAGCATGTATCGTGTTTGTGCCTGTCTGTGTTAGGCTTTTGCACCTCTGGTGGAAATTCCCAGTGTAGGCAAGGCCCTTATGTTGGGGAAGAGCTATTATAAAAAGCAGTACCCTGTAAATCAACATGGGATTATTCATTTTACTTAAGAATCAGTCCTTCCTTAGATCCTATAGCCTGTATGTGAGCAGAGTCCCACTTAAGTCCATATGAGTAAGGGCTGCAGATTGGACTCTAGCATTGTCTATTAACATTTGATGATCTTATGTATAAATTATGTTAATTTTAACGAAAAGTGGAGCCTTTGGCCCACTGACACTAATATTTCTTAGCTAAAATGTTCCAGGCACAGAGGAGCTGATTACTCAAATGATAATCCAATTCTATTTAGCAGGATTTGGAAGTCCAAGGCATAATAATAATTGCATTGTACACTTATGAATGAAGCTTCATTTCAGAGGATCTCAAAACACTTTAGAAACGTAAAGTGATTGTTATTTATTTCTGTTTCTGCTGGAGGCTGCATTTTACTAGGTTCTGGACAAAAATGGTCCAGAAGAACTTAAAATCTAAAGGGATGGCTTTACTCACTACGGAAATCACAGCTTTAGCACAGAGCAAGGAATTCTCTGCTGGTGTAAAGTTGGCACAGTGGCAAGTTACACCATTCGAAAACTTGGCCCACAATCTTTTTTATTACAGCCTTAGTGCAGTGATACTGTACTCTGAAGTGACTCTCCAACGAGAGCCTGGTGTGTTTCCCTGTTTCTTGTTTCATTGACTCCAGAACAAAGTTTGCTCAATTTACAAGATAAAAGAAGTTTAGCTTTCTTTTTTCTAAGTGCCAGCACTGCTAAGTCAAAGCTGGGTTCCTAGCGCCTGCTCTGCTAGTGATGACCTTCCATCAGAACTCTTAACAGTTCCACTGCCATTGCACAAGTAACAGTAGAGACCTGCTCCCTCTCCTTGACCGGTATTGGCTTTTTACCAGAGAAAAAAGTCATGGAAACTTGATCTGGCCATTTAAAGTCTGCAGACGAGATTCTGAATACATCCAGGGGAGCAGCGTCATTGAAATCAGTATGGTTTTGTAAGCTGTTTGGGGGGAGGAATTGTGGTTTTGTTTGTGAGGTAGTACCTCAGACAATGAGACTATGGATTTTCAGACCACAAAGGACCATTAAATATCGCATGCCATTCAATTTTACCCACGTATCTCTATGTTGAGCCCAAAGATTTTAATTGTACTAAAGCTTTTCAGACCCCTGAAGACAGGCAGAGAACAAGAGAGATCAAGGTGCCACCGAGTGCCTGAGGTCCCTGCAATGGAAGGGAATTGATTAGGTGTGATCTGCCTGGTTATCCCAGCTGGCAATCCATGGCCCATGATGCAGAGGAAGGCAAAACCCCTGCAAGGTTTCTGCCAGTCTGACCTGGGGGTAAATGGACAGATTTGGATTCGGGACGGCGTTGGTTTGACCCTGAACATGTGACAACAACATGCCAGCCAGGCATCTAGACAGAGGATTCTCTGTTCCAAATCAGGGCACTGGTCCACCCTATCCAGTCTCCCATCTCCAGCTGTGGCCAATCTCTCATGCTTCCGAGGAAGGTGAAGAGGAACAAACCCAGAATACATCTGGCTACTTGTGCTTCAGGAAAAAACTACTTTCCTCATCCCTGCAGGATGAAGCCATGATCTTTAAGCAGAGCTACAAACATTATGAGCATGTTAAGGGCAATTAAGGCAGTTCTGTTCTCCCCTGGCCCATAAAGGAAGGCGGTGAACAAGAGGATTCATAGATTCCAAGGCCAGAAAGAACCATCATGACCATCCAGCTTCTCTCACATTGTAGGGCTTGTTTTCCAGTCCCCGGATAATTTTTGTGACCCTCTTTCTTGAAGTGTGGACCCCAGAACTGGACACGGTATCCTAGTAGCAGTCTTAATAATGCCGTGTACAGAAGCTAGATCTCTTCTCTTCCCCTACTTGATATTTCCCTTCTTACACATCCAGGGATCGCATTAGCCCTTTTTGCTCCAGCCTTGCACTGAGAGCTCCTGTTGCGATGATTATCTATGATAATCCCTAAGTCCTTCTTGGAGTTACTGCTTCCCAAGAGAGAGGCCTGATCTACACTACAAAGTTAGGTTGACATGTCGCCTTGCATCGACTCAAGTTTGTCTCCTGTCAGTGTAAGTGCCCTGTTACAGTGACACAGTAAAACCACCTCCCTAAATGGCATAGAGCCATGGTTAACTCAGTGGGAGTGTAGACATTTTCATGACCTATGTCGACCCTAATGGTTCTCTGACAGCTGTTCCGCAATGTCAGACAGTGACTGCTCTGGTCGCAATTGTGAACTTCACAGCCCACAGGGGTCACCAGGAGCCCTTTCCCCTGCCCCATTTAAAAACTCTGTGAATTTTTTAAATGCCTTTTTCTGATTGCCCAACTTGGTGAGACCAGCTAGCAGCTCTTTTTGTTTTTTGTGCAACTGCCCACTGACCATGCCGGCTACACTCTGTAGACATGCTCTTGTCTGGAGAAGACAGGAAATATGGGATCTCCTAGGCGTGTGGGGAGAAGAAGCTTGCAAGTGTGAGTATGGAATAGTTATAGAAACATGGACATCTACGAGCAGATTGCAGGGAGAAGGCAGATGAAGAGATATGATAGAGAACAGCAGCAGTGCCATGTGAAAGCGAAGGAACTGCAGCAGGTGAACCAGGAGGTCAGGGAAGCCAACAGTCAGTCTGGTGCTGCGCCACAGACCTCCTGATTTTATGACAAGTTACATGCCATACTTGGTGCAGGCCCTACTAACACCCTGCAGAGCGCCATGGATTATTTTGAGGAGCCTGAGATGCAGACTCCTGCTGTGAACAGCGAGGAGGAGGAAGAGGATGGGGAACTTGTGACCAGAAGATCCAGCTCTGCTGAGAACCAGGATCTGTTCAAGACTCCACCACAGCCTAGCTAGTCCCAACAGCAAGCCCAAAGCAAGGGAAAGAACCTTGGGTAGGTGTGTGAATGCATTGTCCATTACAATGTTTAAAAGTATAATTGGCTCCTGACCCCAACTTAGCAGAACACAGGGTTCAACTTTTCATGAATTTGTTCCTAGTTAAAGAGGTAGCAGTACAACAAACAGAAGAAGAATTTTCTGCTTTTTGTTCCCCTGCGGTGTTAGGCGGAGGGAAGGACATGCAGAACAGTTTATGTGCACAGCGATGTCCCTTGAATCCTCAGAAATTGCAATGAAACTTTTATGGAGGTACTCTGCTCCTCTCCTATGGGTGGCAGCCTTGTTTCTTCCTCTGTGGTAAGACGCTTTCCCACACCACTCCGTGATGACTTAAGCAAGCAGCGTTGCAGTAAGCAAGCTAGTGGCCTATGGGTCTGGGGGGCTTCGGGACACCACCAGCAGCTGTGTTCTCTGTGCCTTTGTTACCCTCAGGAAGGAGAAATTGACTAAAATCACCACTGTAGTGCTGTGCTGAGGTGCTCCATAGCTGTGGTGTCAAGAAACATGTCTCGTTTAAAACTTTAGGGGAGCGAGGCAAGGGAGTTCAGAAACTTAACTTTCACTTTCTGCTGTGACTATAGATATGATTCTTCTGCCTGCATTATCTATAGCTCCTGCCATTGTTGCCTTGAGGGGGATGCCACCTCCACAGCTGTGGAACACCTCACCATGACAAGGAGGGGAAAGAAGACGACTTTGGAGGAGATGTTCAGCAAGATCTTGCAAGCCAGTGCTGCATCAGGGCTGGGGCTCGGCATGCAGGTCCAGAAATGTGGCCTTGTGCGTCTGAAAGTTCTGCAACAACTGCTTGTCATCCCAAGCTTGCATTTCAATGCAATCCCACCAGTCACTGCTGTATCCAAGTATGCTTTTATCAACCGGACCTGTAATCCTGTCACCTCCCCCTCACCCACTAGCATGTTTGTTTGATAAGACCTACCTTCCATGAAACCGAGCTGACTGGCATTAATTGTATTTTTACCCTCCGCCCTCCAATTCTTTGTTGATAGCATCCTAAATTAAACATTCCATTATTTTACCCAGGATCAACATTGGACTAACCAACATATGATCACTCAGGATTTTTTTTAATGCAGCTCAGCAGTTTATCAAGTGGGTGGCAACTAACTACGTTTCATGTAGGTTTTTTGGTTGTTTCCATCTGTCATATAATAGAATGTTTGGGGGGTTTGGGGCCTGGAAATTGTTTTTTTCCTGATGTGACTTCATAATTGCATAACAGGCTTCTGTAAGATTTCCATTCCCACCCTGTTTTCTTGGCAGGATTCTAGTGGGTAAATATCACCTGCAAGCTTGATTTCCCTACTTTCTGAGCGCAAATCAGCCTCTGGTGGAAACTGCCAGCCCTGTGGTGGGTGTGACAAGGAGTGATTCCCAGCCAAAGTGAGGAAGTCTGCAGCTGTGTGCCAGCCACTGTGCGTGTGTGTGTTTCTGTCTGCTATTAATGAGAGTTGCTGTGATCTGTCTCTCCTGGGAGAATGTGAAAAGTGAGAGCACAGTGATTAGATGAAGCGTCTGAGATGGCCGAAGACAGTATACTGGTCTAGATAGAACATTGGTCTGACCCGGTATGGCCGTTCTTATGATACAAACGGAAACATGTTGTTGGTCAATCCTGCATAGTGTGGCTGTGCTGAAAATGAAAGGGCCATGTTGAGAAGAACAAACCTGTTCTTTAAACAAAGAGCCCCTTCCCTTTAACTGATTGCAGAATCACAGCCAAGATTCTAGCCATGGGTTTGAATGATTTATTTCCAGAAATTTGCACAGGAAGATTAGCTTATCTTAATGAACGGCAGAGTCTGGGCTGATTTAATGCAAGGAAAAAGATTACTCTGAATCTGCTACTTACCGGAACACCTTGCCCCCTCTCTCCCTCAGTAGCCTTCACTAGATTAAGGTATTTGTCAAAATTTCCAATCCTGTCAACTGGCAGTTATGGAAAATGTTGCACCAAAGCCACATTTTCTATACTGCCTTGTACAGTCCTTGTCTGGCATCAGCATTGATGAATGACATTCTCTCCCCAGCATTGCAGCTGGGAAAGGAAGCTGTGCAGATCTGTGTCTCATGTGAAGAGCTGTGCACGTGTGGCAGCTGATAAACTCTGAAGGAGTGCATCCACAAAGAAGGGAATGCAAGTTTAGCCTTCCTGGAAATGACCTCCTCCTTATCTGGCAAAACCTTGTCTTTTCTCTTCCACTGCTGCTGTCTGTGATAGGATGTCTCAGGAAAACGCCAAGCTTCCAAAACAGCTGGAACTAGTCACTTGTAGTGAACATCTTTTAGAGACCAGAAATCACACTAGCTTTTCCAAATAAGAAAGTGAAAAAAAGCTGAAATCTACCATGTTTCAGCCTAAATTTTGATTACCTAATAAGAGAGGGGGTAGATGTAGCATGGTGCTAGAAATCAGGAGATTAGGGTCTATTCCTGGCTTGGCTCCTCACCCTGCTGTGTAACCTTGGACAAATCACTGCATCCCTCTGTTTGCTTCCCCATCTGTTAAATGAGGATAGCTTCCTAGGAGTGTCAGATGATGTACAATGCTGATTAAACAGTTAACTAAGGAGGTAGGAACATAGCTAGTTTTACCCTTCTCCCTGCTGCACACACTAGAAACTTCACAAATTGAATATTTGCCTCTGGATCCCATCTCTCCTGGGACTCCTGCCTCAGAGGATTTCAGCAGTTCTCTCCGGTAGATATACAGACACACTTAGCAACTCATCTAAGAAAAGAAGCAATCTTCTGCACTACCTTACAGTTACCATTGTTATTGTCAACATATGCCAGGCCTGCGGGTGTATCTCTCTACTAGCATTCAAGAATGAACCCATCCTAACCTGGCCTGCCAGTTGTGAATATTGAGCAATACCATATTGAAACAAGGCTTACCACACCCTGTGGTAGACTTCCTATCTTATCCTTTCTCCTCTAGCTGCCTATTGTACTGGTTAGCAACCCAATCTCTAGCGAGCCAAAACACTGAAAAACTGTCTGCACTCATTTTACTCTCACTCCCTTGTGGAGCAACCTTCGTTTCAAAAGTATAGTCAGATCAGTGCATAAAAATCTTATGGCCTGAAAAGGTGCTCCTGAAACAAGATGATAGAAGAACACGTGTTACTGAAATAGTTTTGGTTGATTATGGCTATAACGAGTGCCGGATTTTCCCCCGGAACAGAGTGAACCAGAGATGAATACGCAAGGCAGCTACAATATACTCAACAAAAGAGAGCCATTTTGATAAAGGGAAGGGGGATGTTGTAGTAGTTAAGCAATGGACAGGGACTCAGGAAACTGGGACCTTTGTCCTGGCTCTGGTGTTCACTTTGACTTCATGGCAAGTCACCTGAGGCCTGACTTTGAAAAGTGCTGGGCTTTTTGTAACACCAGTTGATGTCCACGGGAGCTGCAGGTGCGCTGCACACCTAAAAATCAAAGTCTGGATGAAATTCACTCCTGATATGGAACTCCCGTGAAACCAGTAGAGTTATACCTGAGATCAGTTTGGTCTCTGCTGTCTCAGTTTCCTCATGGTAAAATGGAGATATATTTAACACAGGTTGTTGTGATGCCAAATAGTCAATGTTTGTCAAGCACTTTGAGATTCTTGGAAGATACCAGAGGAGAAATTTTACAGTTGAAGTAACATAAAATGTTGTGCGTGGGAACCCATGTAAATGGAGACTTAATTGTAATAATAATTCCTCTCTAGAAGCTGCCAGGGATCTCAAAGTGTTTGAGGCAGGGCTTGAGTGGTAAAGCACAGGACTGGGTAGGAACCCTGAGGGGCAGGGAACAGCAGAGTAATCTCTGATGTATTTTTACTTTCTATAAACTGCCCAGCTACTGGGTTGGCCTGTTTACAGTGCTCTCCGTAACTGCAGACACGCCTTGCTTGTGGGTGGTAGCTACAGTGGACGAATTAATGTTGCCAAGTGACTCTTGTTGCTACAGTGATGGCTAAAATTTTTTAAGAAAGAGGCAATCATAAATCCTCCACCATCCTTCCAGGCCAGATGTGAACTGTTCACAGCAGAGCACATGGGGGAAATGATTAGCTCAAACGTGGAAAAGTACAATATCAGCTCTTGGATACCATGCTGCTGTATGAAGCCCTGAGATCACATGTAGCAAGGTGACTCACCGGTGCGGCGCCTCCTGCTGGTCGTCTGGGGAATTAGCTCTCCAGCCCTCAGAGCACCTCCTGGTGGCCGGTGTGTCGCCTGCTGCTGGCCCCTGTAGCCCTTCCGGACCCCAGTGCCCTTTGACTTCGGGGTTCTGCCTCTCTGCAGTACCCCCACACTCTGGGTCTCCCCTCCCAGGGGAACCCCCAACCCTCTAATCCCACCTTGCCTCAGCGGGTACTGCCAGTCACTATCTAGCCCCCACTCACTGGGGCAGACTGCAGTCTGTAACGGCCACTTATCATTGGCATCATAGCTGCCTTTGCCTATCCTCAGGCTGCCCCTCTGCAGCCCCAGTGCCTTTTTGCCTTAAACAAGACTTGCAGCCTGGGGGTTTTCCAGGCTGGAGCTCCCCAGCTCCCTTTGCCCTTTTCCCCAGCACTGCTCTGCTTCAGGTACCTCAATCCCCGGTAGCTAGGTCCTTCTTTCTCCAGCTTTGGAGAGAGAGGCCTTCCAACTTCTGGCTCACAGCCCTCTTATAAGGGCCAGCTTCCCCCTGTCAGCTTCCTCCCTCTGTTCTCACTCCTTCCCAGCTGCAGCCCTCTGCAGGGCTGCTTTTATCCTCTGTTCTGCAGAAGTGAGGAAACTGACCCACTACACAGCCCAAAAGATCTACATTCCCTGACCTTGTTACTGCATACAGTGGCTGCCTCCCTTCAAGATTTACTGGCTTGTTTCTGGAGCCCTGATGGAGTGCAAGGTTTGCGCGGTACACATCTGGCTGAGGGGACAGTTACTGAGTGCTGGGTGTAGGGGAAAGTTTTGTGACCTTCTCAGTCATTCCTCCTCTCTCCCCATCCCAGATTCTGTCTTGAGAAGTTTAGAGACTGCATGACACCAGATCTAGTCGGGCTGGGTTCACAGAGAGCTGTGCTAAAATGCCCTGATCCTGCTGCCAAAAAGAGAGGTACAAAGAGCAAATGTTCTTGCATGTGAAGCAGTAGAGAATCCAGAAGGAGAGCCTGTCTCAGCACAGGATGGGGAGCCAGGCATGCCTAGATTCTTCTCTGGGCTTTTACACACACACACTCTGGTTTTGGACAAGTCATTTCACTTCTCTGGCTTCCCCAGCTGTAAGATAACAATGATGCCACCTGGTTCCCTGGGGTGATGTGAGGACCCATTTAATTAGTGTTTCTAAGGTTCTGTGAACGTGAAAAGCCACAGAAGAGTTCAGTGTCTGGGTGTTGCTATTCCTGACTATTGTTTGGGACCATCTGCTGAAAACACAGGAAGCTAAATGTGTCCAGCAATGTGTAAAACAGAGCTCTGCCTGAGTGGCTGTGCACAATCCAGCTGGGTATTAACTTTATTAACATGTTTAGATTAGACTTTATCAAAACAGGCCACAGATCCTCTTGGGGCTCCACTGGGATCATTCTTCTGCAGCTGTTTGCTTGTGTAAGATGATATTTCCCCCTCCTCCAGGGAGTCAGTCTGACTGCGGCAAAAGAGCGGGGACAGCTTGTGTTTTTGGAAGGCCTGAAATCCTGCTCTGACGTCCTGTTTGGTGAGGAGCAGCATGTGGGGCAGACCAATCCCCTTCAGTTTATAAGGTAATGCTCTGGTGCTTCGGAAGAGGTACAGCCAGTAACTCTTGGAATTCAAAATGTAGCCACCTGTTGTGATGCTGAGCTCTCAGTCTAGTTCCTGGTAGCGGTGTCTGCATCACAAACAGCATGATACCTAGCACTAACTAGCCTCACATTGCATTCAGTGAGACTGAACTCCCAACTCCCCCTGTGCCGGGCAGGACTGAGGCAACAGTAGCTGGGCAGTGCGTGTCCAGGCTGTACCTGTTGTGTGGCTAAATAGAACAAATTGGTCTCATGGGCTGTCAGTCCAGCAGTTCTCACTGGCATTAAATTCACACTCGCAATTGGAAATGAATCCAAACCCTGAAATAACCACACTGCTAGGATTACTCCTTCCCCCTCTCTTCTGGCTGCTGAGAGAGGAACTGTGCTCCATCCCTCCCGCTACTGAGGTCTAAGGGAGATCATCCTCACCTCTGTTCCTGCCCTCTTGGCACTCTCCAGTCTGACAGTGAGCTGTAAAAGTGCTGAGTGAATTACTGAAACTAAGGAGCTAATTAGAGGGGAATCTTTCTCGGATCTGAAGCTCAGCTGTATTAGCCGCCAGGGCAGCTAAGGACAGAGCCTTGCAGTAGGGATCTGCTATTACTGCTTTCTGATATAAAGGCCGGTTTCTGTAAACACTTGACTACACACTGCATTTGTCCCATTATGTTAGTTTAGAAGCAGACTAAATTAAGGTAGTGAGACCCCCAGCTAGTGTGGGTACAGTTATAGCAAGGGCCCCACCAAATTCGCAGTCCATTTTGGCCAATTCTTGGGTCAGAGGATTTAAAAAATCATAAATTTCATGATTTCAGATATTTAAATCTGAAATTTCACAGTGTTGTGACTGTGGGGATCCTGACTCAACTCTGAAAGCAGCAGCGCAGAAGTAAGGGTGGCATGGTGGGGTATCGCTGTGCTGCTACTGGTGGGGTGCCACCTTCAGAGCTGGGCGCCTGGCCAGCAGCCACGCACGCTGGCCACCCAGCTCTGACGGTGGTGCAGAAGTAAGGGTGGCAATACCGCGATCCCCTACAATAACTGTGCGACCCCCCCGATCCTTTTTTGGGTCAGGACCCACAGTTTGAGAAACACTGGTCTCCCCTGTGAAATCTATATAGGGTAAAAGTACAAAAAGACCAGATTTCACAGGGGGAGACCAAATTTCATGGTCCATGATGCATTTTTCACAGCCTTGAATTTGGTAGGGCCCTAGTTACAGCTGTATAAAGGTGCATGTATCTGTGCAAAGCACATTGATGCAGGTATAACTGCATCCACATTAGGCAGGCTGAACTGCTCTAACTCTGGGCACGTCTACAGAGGAGCTGGAGGTATAACTTCTAGCTCAGATAGACCGACCCGTGCTAGCTGTGCCTGAGCTAGCATGCTAAAAGCAGTGGAGCGGAGTCTGCACTGGCAGCGGGATGGGCTAGCCCCTACCCCAAGTACAATGTCATCTGAAACCCTAGGCATGTACTCAGGCGGCTAGCCCCTCTCATCGCCCATTCAGCTGCAGCATCACTGGTGTTTTTATTATGGGCGTGTCCAGCTCCAGTGTTGACATATCCCTTATCTGCTTCTAGACCAGGCCTGCACAACATGCGGCCCGGGGGACACATGCGGCCCGCATGGGCTCACTGTGTGGCCCGCGGGGGATGAGTAGGGGTGGAGCAAGCCAAGCGCTGGGATGGAGGGAAGCAGATGGAGGCGGGGCTTTTCGGCCCGCAGCTGTTTTTTTTGCAGTAATATGGCCCTTGCTGTTTTCCAAGTTGTGCAGGCCTGTTCTAGACCAATAACCCCACCATTAGAGGTTGGACAAACACCTGTTAGGGATGGTCTAGGTGTACTTGGTCCTGCTTCAGTGCAGGGGCCTGGATTTGATGAGCTCTGGAGGGTCCTTTCCAGCTCGACATTGCTGCGATTCTGTGCTCTAGCTAATGCAGTACAAAAACATGCTGAGACCAGGCCAAGTGAGAATCTCCTGTTTCTCTTTCCAGCCAAGATGGCTCCAACCTGAAAATCATGTATGAGTTTGTCCAGACATCCCTGATGGCCTCTGATAGTGATTCCTGGAAATGCCCCGTGTTGCTGGTGGATGATCTCAGTGTCCTGCTCAGCCTGGGTGTGAGGCCGGTTGATGTTTTGGATTTCATCCATTACTGCAGAGTTGCAGTGTGCTCCCAGTTAAAGGTACTGCTGTGTCTCTCTGTGTAGTGTTCCCACAGTTCAGTAACTTTACAGCCTGGATCGCTAGGTGGTGCTCTTCCCTCTGAGTCAGTGCTGCCAAGCAGGGCTGAGCAGGCACTGTGCTCTGTGGGGATGGGCAGAGTTCCCGACTGCTTGTGGCCATTAAAGATCCTGTGGCGCTCCCTGTATGGGTCAGGCCCTGGGGCTTTCCCCTTTAGGATCCTGACCAGATTCTATCTCAGGTAGTTACATGCTATCTACCCAAATTCCCTCTGCTGTTTCAATTCAGTCTAGATAAAGATATTTCAGAATGCGCAGCTCTCTAGTACTTAAGTGCCAGGATACAGTGTTCATATCCTGTCCTAAGGTGCTGTGTAGTGTTTGTTTGCTATGTCCTACCCTAGAGGTGTTTGCATTTCAGTAATCAGTAAAGTGATGAGTAACCCTTCTTCCTCCTAGGGATATTGAGACGTAAGGAGTAAACAGTTGTACAGTGCTTTGAGTTACTTGAATGGAAGGATGAAAAGTTTCTATTCTCTTCATTTGGTAATCTGTCTCTTATTACAGGAGTGAGGTGTCCTATGCTGAAGCTTCTTGATGTTTTTTGACATAGCAGGACCCCAAAGTAAATGAAGCCCTGCTTTGTCACTGACCAGAGTGGACAGTAGTGGGAGTAGGGGGAAAAAGTCCTAGCAGGGGGATTTTTAAAGGGATAGTATCTTCTGATGGAAAGACTGGATTCACTAGGTGAAAGGGCCGATTGGGAGCAGAATGTGAAAGAGGACAACTTGAGGATGGAGGTTGGGGAAAAGAAAAACCCACACCCACTGCTTTTTAAACAAGTCAACTTTGTAATCACTGAA
>ML677391.1:4896173-4911037 GCA_007922305.1 Dermatemys mawii | reverse complement strand
ATAATATACAGTTTGCAATCAGGGATTTCATAGTTTAAGAATGAAGTTATAAAACCAAAGGCAGTTGGAACATAGTCCAGATTTCTCTCCTTTTATAGACACACCCAGTGCATCATCAAAGGAAAATGCAGAGTTTTAACAGTGTGTTCCCAAGGACCAGAACGTTCAGGATCTTTGATCACTGCTCCAGAGCAATTCTTCCGCTAGTCCTGAAAGCATCTGTGCTGATCCCTTCAGATATAATTTCAACAACTGGTCTCACCCATGTTGTTAGCCAGAGAGGAATTCTCTGATCTACACTACTTTCAAACTGGGTATGAAAGGTATAAAAGATTGATTCCCAGAGCTAGTGTTCCTTGAGAAAATAGCTCCTCATTTCACTGCAAAGTTCAAGTGGTGAAGGGAGAAAGCAAGATATTAATCAGAAAAAGGTGATTTTAATGTTCTGATATCTAGTGACTTTTTAGAACAGTGTCTTAATTTTTAGTTCTGGTTTTTAGTGGCCTATTGGACTTCAGATCCATCACTGCTCCCTCAATTTAGCAGGGCTTTTTAGTTATTATTGAACCTAGCAAGTGCCAGGTCATGGACAGGTATCACTGTCAATTCCAGGATAACTCCCATTGATTGGGATGGGAATGGAACAACCACTTGCACAGTTCTGAAATGTTACCCCAACTCACGCATACTGTCTTTTGAGTGTGTGTGAATATAATCAACTTCAGAAGTTTCCTTATCTGTGTACAAGTAACTCCTAAGAGTATTACTGCTGAAAGAATTTTAAAACACCAAATTCAACTTCTACTGTTTATGCAGTATTTTCCCCTTCTCCCCCTGTTTCCTATAGCTTGGATCACAAAAATAGACTAGTCAGTATCACCTTTTTATTCTCTTGCTGGCTGCTAATGCTGCAATGTTTGGGATGAAAATGGTGCCAGTGAATGTCTGCTTGTTTGGAATAGTGTTTCCAAAGTAATTTAAAAATAAATAACTAATAGTTTTATTTCTGTACAAGGTAATTTTGAAAAAGTTTAAATTTGGGCTGGAATTTGACTTGACTTTAAATATTCAGTGGACTGAGGTTTTTTTTATTTTTATATATTTTTAATGGAACTACTTTGGGATTTTATAAAACTTTGTTCTTTTCTTTCACAAAATGCAGACATTGGACATAATCCCCCAGGCAATGCCTCTTCAGCTAGTTCTCTATTAGATGGTTCTTTAAAGTAAAGCTCACAGATTAGATGTCTGCTTGGCCAGACAGATCAGTTTAACTAGCGTTGACTGTTTTGTAATAAAGGTTTGATGTATTTTTATGCTGCAGAGATATATATAATCTTGGTTATTCTCCCACTCGGCTGATTCACAACCCAGCTTGACACTAAGTGGCTAAGTAGCTTAGTTAGCAATGTGTTTGTGAGAGCCCCCATCTCTGATCTCTTCTCATAATCCAAAATTGATTGTCAATGGATCATTAATTCCTATGTGACACTTTCTGTTCCAGGGGAACATAGTGGTGCTAGTGCACAGCAATGATGAGTCAGAAGATGAGGAGAATGAACTAGTTGTGAATTCCCTCTGTCACCAGAGCAACTTGATCCTTTGGGCAGAGGGGCTGGCTACCGGGTTCTGTAAAGATGTCCACGGACAGGTAAATCTTGTGAGAGCATTTTGTCTGCTCCCGTTGCTCTAATAAGACATGGTAACTTATTACATTCACCAGTAATGCCTGGCTAGAGCCTCAGATACAGCCAGTGTATGTTCTGTACAGTTCAGGTGGTGGGGTGCACATGGGATTTTAAGCCCACTTTGTAGCTCCTGATGCAGGCACCAGTCTGGCCACAGCATAATTCAGAGCAACCTTGGGGTTAACCTATACCTTTCTGCCCCCAGCAGCCAAGGATGTTAGAGCACTGTATCATTGTAATTACATTCCCTTTCCTCAGCCACACCGCCTGGGGGCTTCCAGTGGGGATGACAGAGAGACACTGCATTGGCTCTCTGCCACCTGGGGATTCTCCCTGTGTTGGGGAAATCAGCGTAGTGGTACAAAGCACTACAGAGTGGTGCAAAGCAGCCAGAGCAGGGTTAGGATCTGGCCTGTGGACTTCACAAATGTCTGAAGTGAAGTCCATGTTTTTGTGAATCTAGTGCTGATGAAAGGGGCTGGACAGACAGCCCTGGAGACTGACGTTCTTTACATAGAACAGCTGCAGCACAGGCTGCGCTCGTGCAAGCTTGTGCCCTGACACTAAGGTGATGGGTGTGCTATAAGTAGGAGTATGAAGCTTCTCCAAACTCCCATTCAGCCTGTCTCATCCATGATGTGGCTGGATCCCCTTCTAGGGGGGAGAGAGCATGGCAGTCTTGAGGGCACATTTGCTGCCTGGCCTCTCTGCCAAGGCTGCCACTGAGAAGGAGGTTTAGTGCTTGTCAAAATGGCTGCATTGGGCTTTCCAAAATGGCAGCGTCGAATCCTCCAGTCAGGTCAGTTGAGGATGTTTAAGGTATTTTAGAACAAACACCACATCACCTGCTCAGGCCTTCCCTTTGGATGGAGGATGCTGTGATTTCAGCCACAAGGAAGCAGCTTCTCACTTTTTCCTTTTCCTTTGCAGTTAAAGATCATTCAGAAGGGGTCATCTGAGCTGAAAGCAGAGCGGAATCTCCTCCGAATCTACCAGTATAAAATTCAGGACAAGAATGTCACATTTTTTGCCAGAGGAATGTCAGCAGCTGTTTTGTGAATTCCAAGGCACAATTCAGCGCAGGACCTGAGGCCAAGGGAGAGTGGTGCTTGATACCTGGGGAAAAACAGGAGATGCCAGCAATACAGCCTATTTTTTCAGCACATTCCAGGGCCAATCCAGTAAATGTGGTGTGAGCAGGATTCTCATTGGCACTAAATGGCGTTTAAAGCCCAGTTCTGTAGTGAACTCTGTGCACATGGAGAGATCTACCTGAGTTGAGCTTCTTGCAGGTTTGGGGCCTAAATCAGTTCCCCTCCCTTTACTGTCCAGCAGCATTCCACTGTAATATACAAAGGGTTCGAATTGCAAAAAAGAGCAAAATGTAATGAATTTTAAATATAATTAACAATCTGGCAGCTGCCATCTCGATAGCCTGATACAGCTCATTATTGTTCATTTATTTGAAAGAAAGTAGACCTAGTCCATCAAGATTGCAGTTCCATTGTGCAGTACCTGCCCTGAAATGGTGAAGAACATAAGAACGGCTATACTGGGTCAGACCAAAGGTCCATATAGCCCAGTATCCTGTCTTCTGACAGTGGCCAATACCAGGTTCCCCAGAGGGAATGAACAAAACAGGTAATCATCAGATGATCCATCCCCTTTTGTCCATTCCCAGCCTCTGGCACACAGAGGCTAGGGACGCCATCCCTGCCCATCCTGGCTAATCGCCATTAATGGACCTATCCTCCATGAATTTATCTAGTTCTTTCTTGAATCCTGTTATAATCTTAGCCTTTACGACATCCTCTGGCAAAGAGTTCTACAGATTTAATTGTGTGTTGTGTGAAGAAATAGTTCCTTTTGTTTGTTTTAAGCCTGCTACCTATTAATTTCGTTTAGTGACCCCTCGTTTTTGTGTTATGAGTAAATAACATTTAATTTCTCCACACCAGTCATAATTTTATAGACCTCTGTCATATCTCCCCTTAGTCGTCTCTTTTCCAAACTGAAAAGTCCCAGTCTTATTAATCTCTCTTCATACAGAAGCCGTTCTATACTCCTAATAATTTTTGTTGCCCTTTTTTAACCTTTTCAGAGTCCTATATCTTTTTTTGAGATGGGACGACCACATCTGCACACAGTATTCAAGATGTGGGCATACCGTGGATTTATATAGAAGCAATATGATATTTTCAGTTCTTAATTATTCCAATTAGACAAGACAGAAGGTAGCAGGGAAGGACTCTGTGCTGGTGTTGGAAAGACCTGGCAATCAAAGTACTTGCAGCCAGGCCTCCTCAAGCCTTGATTTTGAAAGACTGGACTAGGTCAGTATTTGGATGAGAAACCTCTAGGGAAATGCAGGTAGTGTTGATTCAGTAGGTGGCACTCATCTGAATCGGCCCTAAACCAGTGTTGAAGGTAGGGTGGCCACTCACACATCCCCAGAACACTGGACACTCCAGTAATTCTGGGAGCAGCCTGGGCTGCTCCCTCTTGTGTGACCCCAACTCCATCAGTGTGACCTCACACGCATGGTGCGTGCGAAGTCAATCAAGTGGGAATGGGGTGTTATGCTCTTTACAGTGGTGTCCTCTGTCCACGATACCGGACAAAAGCACATCCAGTTTTGCCTCAGTACTGGACAGGAGGAAATCATTTAAAAACTGGACAAATAGCCTGCCTAGTCATAGTGCTGAGGTCCCGTGTGTGCTGCTGGAAATGTTGTCTTTCAAGTCCTGATCACATGTGGTGGTTAACGATCCCATGTAACTTTTTGCAACAGTCGGAATATTAATTAACCCCAGTCTTGACCACATGTTAACTTGGGTAAGGGTAATTGCATTCTGCCTCTCTCAGTTCCCCTCAGACTTTCAGCTGGATAATGATATTTGAAGTATGTCTACAAAAATGACAAGTATTTAAAACAAGACACTATTTAAACACTTGCTTACAGTGGCAAACCTGTAGCAATGTTATAACAGATGCTACATCCCCGGATTAGGGGAACTCCCTGAGCGAAGGCATAAAATAATGTAAGCAACAGGAAACTGTAGGACACAGAAGTTAGTGGTGTGTGGAATGTGGAATTTTTTAGCCTCACCTGAGGAGATGGGGAACAAATGTACCTCAAAGGTAGAGTACTGAAGAGGTACATGGTACCTTTTCAATTCCATCTTTTCCCTCCGATTTCTCCTTTGTTTCAATCTTCTTTCCTCAGCTTCTCTCTCCTCCACCATGGCCTTCCTTCTGTTCCCTGTGACTAACATAATCCTTTCACTGTGTTCATTGTCTTGTGCAGGTAGGGCACAGGAATTCCTTTGTTTTATGTGTGTGGCTTATATGGAACCTCTGCTGCTGCCTCTGCGAGATATTCTTTATGGGACCTGCATGACCTAAGTTATCTGCTACTGGCTGAACTCCAACCCTACTCTCACACCAGTGGCACCACATTGGTATAGAAAAGATGTTTTACTTTTAAAAACCGGTCCAAAGACAGTAAGGGAACATTGCCAGTTTCTTGCAATTTGGCTATTTCCTGGAGATCATTGGATAGCTGCACTTTGCAATGACCTCCTGCACAAAGTCCTGGGAGGTCATGACAACCCAGTCACACTGACATAGTTGCACTGTGCTACAGCAGACCTGAGCTATGAGCCGGTAACTTGCAGGCACCATGTGCAAGTCTGACCTCCTGAAATGTTCTAATAATCCTTACTGGTTCAGCTTCTCTCTCACAACTGTAACCTCATCTCCCAGACTGACCAACATAGTGTGAGAGGAAAAGTCAGACCCTGCCTACATGAGTTCCAGCTAAGGCTGTACTCCTGCATACATTTACACACACACAAGATGAGGGGTCTGAGAGAGTCCCTTCATTCCATCTCGCTGCCTTCCCAGCATGAAACTAGCTTCCCTTCATGAAGTAGCAGTAGTTGTCAGAGCTGACATCCCTTGGAGCTGGATGGGGTGTTCCCTGGAGCTGTCCTTCGGGAGACAGCTCCCTAGCAAGTCATAGTGGGGAGTCTGTCTTTACAACCATGAGACTCTGGGAACATTTTCTCTTTTTTTATGGTAGTTTAAATTCTGCAGAAACAAACAGGGACACTGTAGCATCACAATGTACCGCCCTTGCCCAGACTCTACCTTACCTGCCCATAGCTGACAATAATGACAAATTGAAAACCCTCATATTTCTCTTGGTGCTGACTTGGCCCCCCTCCTGATTTCTCTGACAGCAGTGGAGGAAACATTGAAGAGTGTGTGTGTGTGTGTGTATATATATATGTATGTATGTATGTATATGCAAAATTATATACCCCTAAGTAATATACATGGCCTTATTATTTACCATTACTGCTAGTGGGAATGCTTCTGTTCCTCCTAGACTGTATTTAGCCTCCCCTTTGTGCCCACACCCATAGCGCCCATGGCTGCAGCACTACTTACAAGGACTGAGAGCCTGGAGGCCATCCTATGAGACTTAGAACATTTTGAGATTAGGCATTGACCTAGTCCCTGACAGGCTATGGGGTATTACTGTGTGCTGACCTAAGCCAGCCTGGCATTGATCCTTAGACTATGGCCCAACCCAAGCAGCTGGCGCAGCATGGCATGATGAGCTGTCCTGACCTGGTCTCTGTACCTGCCATGAGGTGGTACTGCACCACATCCTCACCTGATGTGTGACATCAGAGTAGCAGGTCACTGCATGGTCTCCAGCTCTCAGTGCCACATGGTATCCCATCCCTGACTGCAGTGCTACCCTGCATCCCAATCTGTAGCTGATCCCAGAACCTGCCCCTGTTCCCATGTGCTGTCCTGTCCTCCATCCTGCATGGTATCCTCTGAGCCTGGTGCAGTGGCATCTGTGCCCTGGGGCACCCTGTCTCTGCTTGCAGTCAGAGGTGGTCCCTTGCCTGTTCCTGGCTACAGCAGCATCCAGGCCCCAGCTGGGGATGCGGCCTAGGCCTGTTGCCCCCCACCCCCCCACATGCCCATGCTATGCAGTGCTCAGCCTGGGGGGAGGGGTGCCGCTGTGCCCGGGGGGAGCCTGGCCAGGGCCGGGTGGGGAGGGGGCACACTGGAGGCTCTGTCTTGGCCCAAAGCCCCGCCCCCTGCCCCCCCCCCGGCACTGACAGGGGCGCCGGGGCCCCGCCTTTCCCCTCCGAGTACCCCGCGCAGGCACGCGGCCTCAGCCAACAGCCGCGCCAGGAGGGGCGTGGCCGCGGCAGGAGGCGGGGCCTGCGCGGGTGGGCGCGGCTCGGCGTCAGGGTGAGAGGGGAAAGGTCAGAGGTGAGGCGCTGGCCCGGGCTGGGAGCCGAGCGGCACGAGACCCGCCTCCCCCATAAGGTGAGAGGCGCGCGCGCGCGCTTCCCCCTCCCCCCCCCTTTTTCAGGCGCGAGGCGCCCGAGCGCTCTGAGGGGGGCGGCGCCCGCCCAACCCCCGGCGCTGGGGCTCTGACACGTGGGGCCCGGAGGAGCCCCCCCCACCCCCCATGGCGAGCGGCCGTTAAAAGGGGGCACCGCTCGTAGGGGAGGGGCTGGCCGGGCCGCGCCCCCGAGTTCCTCCCTGGGCGGGGGGGGGGGGGTTGGCGCTACCGTCCCTGCGCGGGTAACCGCCTCCCGTGGGGAGCCGGGACGCACCGGCCTGTGACGTGCGCCGGGGATGGTGGGGGGACGCCGGCTGCCTGCTTCGCCCGGGGCCCGTCCCCCGGAGGCGGGCGTGTTTGTTTGGGATGCCCCGTAACCCGGGGGAGGAGACGGAGCTCGCGCCCGGGATCCTTCGGCTCAGGCGGAGCAGGCTGGCGCCGGAGAGATTCTGTTCCGAGTCGGACTCTCGGTTCAGGTTGCCCCCGTTTCTGCTCCTGGAGCCTCCGCCTCCCGCGAGCGGGGAGAAGGTGCCTGGAGAGTCGTACGAGCCGTCTGTAAAACGCCTGTCCGGGGAAGGAGTTAAATAATAAGCGAGGAGGGGAGGGGGATGAAGCAGCGCAGGGAGAAGAGACCAGAGAAGCGTTCTGCTAACCTGGCCCACGGTGGAGAGAGCTCAGGCGGCTTCTCTGGACCTTAGGACTGGCAGAGGAAAGGGCTCCCTTGCCCCCAGTGGCCGGATTCTGAAGAGATAAGAGGCAAGTAGTAGGTATGGGGAGAGTGAAGAGGTTCAGTCACCTGGGTCGTTTATAGAGGTTTCTAAAAAGTAAGGCGTGGGGGGAACTCCCTCACCTGTGTCAAGTGGAAGTTGGGTATATGCTGAGGAGCCACTGCTCAGCCCACCTGCAGGAAGAGGGGATGGGAAGGGAATGTGGGGAACTGAGCAGCCCACCGCTCATTCTTTTAGAGGTGAGCAGGGAGTGGTGACTCTAAGCCATTCCTCCTTTTGCAGGAGGCCCGGGTGGGGAAGGCGTGGGGGATAAATAGGCTCTAAGCAAGCACATGAGAGAGAGAGAGAACACAGAGAAGGTAGGAAGAGACCACAGGGTGGTGTGGGAGTGGAAATAAGAGGATGGAGGGGGAGAGAAGAAGTTAATTGGACACTGAAAACCAAGAAAAAGATGCAATCTGATCAATGAAAGGAAAGAAAAGAGAGCAACATGCAGTTAGGAAGGGAAAGAAGGTCTAATAACTTACTTCATGTCTGACTTTATCAGTTAAGTAGGCTTGATTGACAGGTGAGAAGTATTTGATTGGCACATTAAGAGAGCAAAAGTTTACATTCCATTGCTTTATGATGAGGGGTTGTGGTAGCATAGGGCTATTTCACTCTGACTAGTAGCTTTGGCCTTTCAGCTTGTATTAGATCAGTGATTTTCAGCAGGTGGTCGGTGGTCATAATTTTCAGCAGGTGGTCATAATCACAGATTGTGCCTAAGATTTCCAAAAGGGTCTGCACCTCCATTTGAAATTTTTTAGGGGTCTCCAAATGAAAAAAGGTTGAAAACCATTGGGTTAGAGAAACTTTTTCAAGCTCTGCAAAAGAGAAGAAGGGTGGCTTCCAGAAGGAATGGGCAGCAGAGAAGCTGTTTGAAGACTGTGGCCCGGTCTGCATTACGGACCTATCACGGTGTAACTACATTACCAGGGGTGTGAAAAATCCATGTGCCCGCCCTCCCCCCTCCCCCCGGCCCTCCGCCACTGAGGTAGTTCTACAGACCTAACCCGCTGTGTGGACAATGGTATGTCAACGGGAGAGCTTCTCCTCTCAGTGTACCCACAGCCTCTTGGGGAAGTCCTAGTAGTGTCTTCAGTGAAGTGCTACAGTGACACAGCTGCAGCGCTGTACATGAAGAAAAGCCCCGAGGTGATGTGGTTGTTTGTCTTTGTGTGTGGTGAGTAGAATAGTTGGGCCTTTGCTGGGAGTTGGACTTTGGGAGGAGAAGCTGCACCACTTGATACCTTTTCCCAAAATCTCTGGATGCAGCTTCTATTTATTTCTAGAGGGTTTTAAAATACAAATGAGCTTCCTCTTATCACTTATCTTGCTTCTTTATTAAGGTAAGTCCTTTGAGAAACCAATGACTTCCATAGCAACACACAAATACAATAAGATTAGGGTTACACAAACTATTGTGTGATGCAGCAGGTGGGTCAGTCGGTGTATTCTTTAAAAAAGGGAACACTGTTTGAGTTTATTTGTCTTGTTATAAATAAACCATGCTGAAAGTCATACTGTTAGTCGCTGACTCCCTTCACAAGAATAGTTAGTTTTCAGTGGTTAATTGGAATGGCTGATATTAATTCTGCTGCTTATCTTGAACTATCATGTTTCAGTGTAGTAGGATGCTTATTTTTTACCTTTCCAAATATGTGGCTTCAGTAATCTGATGCACTAAAAGTATAGAAGGGCAAAATACAATCAGTTTGTCTTTAGAAACATTGAAGAGATTCGTCAATGCATTTGGTCAAGTTAAATCTTTACTGTAGACAATTGTTGGAAGAATTTTTAAATGTTACTTTTATAGAACTAAAGGGGTTGCTGGACATGCCCGGTATCAAACTTTTCATGAAACTTCAGAGAAAAATAAGACTTGATCAAAAGGCTAGAGAAGAGTGATAGTCTTTGTTATGAACTAAAGATGTGTAGCTTGTCTAAGGGGTGGGGTACACTGAAAACTATTGGCATAGGTATGTCTCAGAGTGTGAAAAATCCACACCCCTGAGAGAGATGGATGTGATGCTCAATGTTGACAATGCTAGGTCAATGGAAGAATTCTGTTGAGCCAGCTACTGCCTGTCAGGGAGATGGATTGGCTATAGTGACAAGAGAACCCCTCTTGAATTGTGGACACCAGAACTAGAGTTGGTATTCCTGCACCAGCACCAAATACAGAGGTAAAATAAGCTCTCTGCATCTACACTGTTCCCCTTCAAGCATCCCAGAATTGCATGAACTCTTTAGGCAACAGTATCACATTGGGAGCTCATTTCAGCTGATTATCCGCCACAACCCCCAAATCTTTTTCCAGAGTCACTGCTTTGCAGGATAGGATCCCCCATCCTATAAGGATGGCTGGCATTCTTTGTAGGTATACGCGTTTACATTTAACCTATTAAAAACATGTATTGGTTGCTTATACCTAGTTTACCAAGTGATCTAGATCATTCTGAACCAGTGACTTGTCCTCTTCATTATGTACCACTCCCCCAATTTTTCTCTTATCTGCAAGTGTTATCAGCGATGACCTTGTTTTTTTTTCAGGTCATTGATAAAAATAGCATAAGGCCAAGAGCTGATCCTTGTGGGACCCCACTGGAAAACACATCTGCTCCATGATAGGTCTGAACATGTAATTGTAAATGTGGAACCATCAGTCAGTTTTTAATCTATTTAATGTGTTGCATTATATGTCTGCATATTAGACATGCAGATTAATTACAGAATAAGGGGATGCAGCTCAAATAAATTGTGAATAGGGTGACCAAAGGAAAGCTTAGGCTGACTATTCAGAAACCTTTTTACAGTGAAATTTCTGGACTCCCTGCCTTTTCACTCTTCTATCCTGACCAACAGATGGCTGTGAAAATCCTATTCCTTGCCTGTTGCTTTCACTGTGTCCAGCCTCTTTCCAAATCCCATCACTGTCTTGCTCCCACCTGTCTCACATTCAGGCTTCTTGTCTTGAAACTACTACTTACCCAACTTATCCTCCATCTGCCACCTTGCTTTCTTCTCATTCTACTAAATCCATGCAAGTAACCACCCTTTCATCTCCTCATTGAAAACAAAGAAAAGTTGTTAAATCTGGTGCAGGGTCTCTGAGGGGGCAGCTGTGGGGGATTCTTCAGGAATGCAGCTCTGTGGCTTATCATCCAGGTATTGAAGCCCCTCTAGCTCAGAATCCGCACTGATTCCTGCGCATCTGAAAAGTCCAAATCAAAGAAGAAAAAGCAACAGAAGGGGACTATGTACTGTGTTGAGTGTTCAGTGATTATTTGATGCCAGCCCTGAGGTTGGGGCACCTGCTCCATTTACATAACTCTTGCCATTTGTCATCTTGTATAATCAGTGTCTCTTGACAAGGAGCAACAAGAGTCCTCCTTCTGGGACCATGGGCTTCATTGTGAGGGAGTGGGCAGCCTCCGAGTGTGGGAAGGGGAGAGGCGTTGCATTTCTTCTTTGGCAGTGAATGAATAAATCTTGCATGGACCATTGTGACAAAGATGCCTGGGGAATAAGGGTCTTGTTCTCGGTAGCAACAGTCTCAAAGTCAGACTAGTTATGTAACAGTTGCTTTAGGAGGTGTTTCACCAGTGGATGGGGAGACTTGAGTAGTGGCTTGCTGCTTTAAAAAAGTCTAATCTGTAATTCTTTTTTTCTGTGATTATCATATTGTTCAGAATTAAAATAGAGGATCATCTGCTCCTGCAGGGTGCTGGTGTCAGCAGGAGTTCTGAGCTACTAGCACCTTGTGTATTGAGGCCTGTGAAAAAGTATTTTTGTAATCTAGAGTCTGTTTGAAAGTAATCCATTGCTATTGTGAGTCACCTCACAGATACCTGCATTTCAGTGGAGTGTGAAATAACTCAATATGTCTGTGCAATTGCTTAGTAAGTTTGTAGAGTGCATTGAAATTCTATTTTGTTGAAAAGTGCTGTTTAAATGAAAGTTCATTGTTATAATACTGTTTTTTAAAAGTTTTAGTGTTTGAATGCCTGATGGCTTGAGATAATATTACAGGGAAATCCAATGCTGAAGGCTAACTTTTTACTTTGTGGGCTAAGAGGTCAATGTGTGCTCAGCGTCTCTTTTCCTTCTAGCACAGGACATTGCTCTTTCTCTGAGGAGAGCACCTGTTCGCCCTCTGTCAGAGCTGAAACTTACAAGAGTGAAGAAATGTGATTTGAATAACTTTGCAAGTCTAATACCTTTTTTACACTTAAAAGGATTTGTCAGTACGGCTATACTAGTAGAGCTATTATCAGTAAACTCCCCTAGTGGAGACGCAACTTATACTGGCAAATGAGTTCTTTTTGCTCATGTAGCTTATTACATGCCAGCTCTCTGAAGAGAGTAAGCTGTACTGGCAAAAGAACTTTCTTGTTGATTATAACTGCATTTATACACTAGGGCTTTTGCTGGTATGGCTCTGTCATTGGGGTGACTTTATTTTTCCACACTATTAACCAAAATAGCTATGCTACCAAAACTTTTTTGTGTACCTCAGGCTGAAGTACATGAGTTGTGCTGGGTCCAGCCAGAGGAAATCTGTTACGTGAGACAGCAAAAGGTGCTTTTTTTTCCTGCATTGCATGATACAAGGGTTTTTAGAAACCGTAGGTGCTTTTCATATAAACTTGTTAGAACTTCAGAAGGTTCTTTAGATTCAAACCATGATATTGCACAGTCCTGAAAAATATAAGGCAAAATGTATAGAGCAGTTGGTTGAAGGGGTCGTGTACTCTAATAGCTAGAGCCAGACCTCTGACTCTAGGTTTTTAACTCTGCTGGGCTTCATGTGTGACCTTGAGCAAATCACAGTCCCTTTCCATGTTCCCATCTATGAAGCTGAGGCTTGATTAGTGTTGGGGAAACTGTTCACTTCTACAGCACCTTTCATCTGAGGAACTGAAAGTGGGTTTACTAGAAATACCTGAGTGTGTGCACATGTTCTTGTTCTAACAAACACCAAGTTGGGATGGCTTACTCACAAAAAAAATTAAATCATTTAAAGTTGCATATTCTACAAGGCAAACCACACAACTGAAAGGCTAAGGTATGAATAAGCTCATAGGGTATTCCACTCAGTACCAACTGGGAACATTGCCAAAGCTGACTAGTGAAATGGTGCACTGAGGCAGAAAACAAATGTTGGTGGCTCAAAACCTGATTCAAGTCTACTTGCCAGCAGCACAAAGACTTTCTGTAGGGCTCTCCTGTTTCAGATACAGATCTGAAGATAGTCTTCTATCCCTCCTCCATCAAAACCATAAAATAATGGCTAGCAGAGTTATTCTGCAGAGTGAACCAATTAATTAATCCAGATGGCTGAAATCAGTCATTGGATCCAATCACTGTCTGCTTGTGATTAGCTTTCATCCTACTCTGAAGAAAAGCCCTTCTGAATACAAGAGGAATTGGTCAAGGCATAAAATTCAGAAATGGACCAGCCCAAATTAATTGCTCGATCACTCCCTGAAAGGGTTAGATCTCGTCTCACTGTAATAGCTGTTGTAAATATTTGAGCTGGTATCTGTGAAACAGGTGTCACTCTTGGCTGGTAAAAGCCCATGGAGAATAGTGCTTGCCACTAACAGAAACTACTGTTTTTCCTCCAGAAAAAATTAACATGCCAAATGCTTTTTAAAATGTAATAATCCACCTGATCCTCAGAGAGCGTGTCCAACCCACCACTTCTAAGCAAAATCAAGAGGAGCCTCCTATTACGATGGGAGGGAGAAAACTGAGAAGTGTGATAAGGACTTTGCTATGCAGATCTAGTTTGCATGAGAAGTGCTTTGAAAATTCTGGGCGTGGTTGGGTCATTACAAAACCTAAACCTAATTTTCCCCCATATTAATTTCCCCCTACTGTTACTCACACCTTCTTGTCAACTGGTTGAAATGGGCCACACTCATTACCACTACAAAAGTTATTTTTCCTCCTTTGGTATCCTATTGTTAATTGATTTGTCTGGTTAGACTGACCTCACACTTGGTAAAGCAACACCCATCTTTTCATGTATTTATACCTGCTCTTGTATTTTTCACTCTATGCATCTGATGAAGTGGGTCTAGCCCATGAAAGCATATGCCTAAATAAATGTTAGTCCCTAAATTAGGTGCCACAAGGACTCCTCATTGTTTTTGCTCATAAAGACTAACATGGCTTCCCCTCTGAAACCTGAAGTGTCTATGTAGACCCAAGACCGAGCTTCTGATCTAGAGATAAGTGTGATAGCAATTTCCTGCATCCTCACTTCCCCCTCCAGTAGAACACATTTGAGTGTTGCATTAAACCCTCTTTCTCTTTATCCACCAAAAAAAAAAATTGCCCTTGGAAAATGGAAGAAAAAGAATAATGAAATATGGATGTTCTCTCCTGTCATGGTGAAATCCCCCTTAACAAGGCTGCAGCAGTAGAAAATGTGTGTTCAAAAGTGTACCCAAGGCCACTTCTAGGAAAGAGCATGACATGCAGAAATGACTCTTTTGGCCCACAGATTCTCCCCTCTGGTTTTTTTTTTTCGTTGGTGGTTTTTCTTGTTTATTGCCCTCTAGTTTCAAAAACAAAGACCATAGTTCAATTTTATCTTGAAGCCCTGATGCAGGAGGAAGCGTCCTTCATAATGAAAGGAGCTGTGTGCTCAGGGTAAAGATACAGAGGCATTGCCAAACTTTTACCCGAAACTGGACATGGAAGTAAACAGATGACAGTGCAGTTGGGGAATTTTTAAGAGCCGAGTTAATTTCTTCTGGGTACACTGTGCATGTAATACATAACCGATGTGTGTTTCTATTAGTTACAATAAAAACCACCTTTACGCTGACAGTGTTATCCAAAGATTTCAGAAAGGAAAGGGGAGGTACAATGATCCCTGTGCATACAGGTGGGGAAATGACTTGTTGAAGGTCAGAGTGAGGCAGTGTCAGAGCAAGGAATAAAAGCTCAGGTCTTGTGCTTTAACCACTAGATTGCAATGCTGCTCTGGCTAGTGGGGCAGTACGCAGGTCCTCC
>ML677391.1:4821986-4895773 GCA_007922305.1 Dermatemys mawii | reverse complement strand
ATGCATCCGACGAAGTGGGTATTAGCCCACGAAAGCTTATGCTCTAAAAAAATTTTAGTTAGTCTTTAAGGTGCCACAGGACTCTTAGTCTGGAATTGCAGAAGTGACAAACACGGCTACCCCTCTGATTCTCGTTTCCTTATGTTCCCTTGTCTCTCTGTCCACCTGTTGTCTCTCGTCTTGTACTTCGATTGTAAGCTCTTTGGGATAAAGATTGTCTCTGTGTGTGTTTTTAGATAGCACCTAACATGATGGGGCCCTGGCCCATGTTTTGTGTCCCTAGGCACTAGTGCAATACATACAGTAAATGATATGGGTGCCTCAGCTCTATTACAGCCTATAATTTCTCTTGTTTGTTGAAGACTGTGTGGGGAAGGGACATAAGATACTTTTTAAAACTAGAGGGAGAAGATGCTGTACTCTGTTTCAGCATAATAATTGGTGTGCAAAAGTGTGTTCATTGGTTTTCGATGGTTCTGTAATTCTCTCTCATCTTTCGTGGTGGATGTGCTAAATTGTACTTCCTGCCTTCAGTGAATGGGGTGGGGTGTGTGTGAACAGGATGTGGGAGTAGAAGGGAGTGGAAGTGTTACCTGACCTATCCATACCTAACCTAAAAATACTTCTCAGTCAGAAATGCTAATTGGTCTTCCTTCATTAGTCTCATTTATCAAAGGTCTTGCAAACTGAGGAGAGTTATTGTCTTATTAAATAATTCTCAAAAGTATGTTAGGTGCTTCACAGCACAAATAGAAAGATATGCCCAGAAACTTACAACTGAAGTGTTAAACTTGAAGTCATGGGGTTAGAGGGAACATGAACAAGAAGATGAAATTTTTAGCTTCAGTAGATATACGTTATTTGTAGACTATAAATAACCTGAGTGGAGCAACCAATGGTTCAGGGATTGATTGACTGGAAAGAGCTAAAATGGTATAACTTGGTGACACTATATCCAAGAGGGGGTTAGAAACCTACAAAGTGGTGGTCTATATTGAGGGGATAGAGTTAGTTAAGGCCTACAACAGGATAAAACGCAGCAATAATACTTGGCACTTCTAATCTCTACAGATCATTTTTCATGGAAATATATTTTAAACTTTTTAAACTGGGGAAAAATACATTTGCAAGACAGTATGTATTGCTCTGGCATTTTGGGGTGTAATTGGAGCTGTATGCTTAAACTGTGGTGACATTTTCTTGCATCCAGGAGACCATTTTTGCTTGACTTGACTACCATAGTTGGAATTTGGAAAGAACTTTGCGTCCCTGCCCACAAGGGCATGTTAATGGGATTCTTGGTGGTTTTTATGCTTTCCTCTATCGCACTGAGCAGGTATCTGTTGAATATCACATGGGCCTGTTTCTTTCCATGATCAGTTGCAGAGGGCAGTGGTAGACCTTGCTCCTTATCGCTTGTAGGTTCTCAATATGCTGCATTCCAGTGTGGAGTGCAGAGGATGTAATTGCATGTGGTTGTTGCATCATCCTTTTTGATTCTTATAGGGCAGGTGCATTCCCTAGCCATTTGTTGTGAAGCAGCCAAATTGATAAACAAGAGGAGGCTGATTATTCCATGAGTGGTAACATTCAAACATTATAGAGCATCTGTTAGGTGGTTGGTAAAGATCTCCCAATAACTTCATAATTGCAGAATCCTTGAACAAAACCACTTCTCTGTGTTTTACCTTCTGCATGGTGTCTATGTACAAAGTCCCTTCAAGTAATGTCCAGGTCTGCCCATGCAGATGGTGCCCCCTAATGAAGGAAATGAGACCCAGAGTTATGTGATAACATGATAGGCCAGTCAGGATCCAGTAACTAGAGCTGATATTTGTGTCAATAAGCCTTAAACTTCTGAGTGAGGCTATCGGCTATGGCAATCCCAGGCAAGTTGTGCTTTTGCAGTGGTGTTAGTGGAGAGAAATGGACTTGGCTAAAACTGCCTTTTACTACCAGCCTGTACTACCAGGCATGGCTAGTTAACTTCAGGACATGAACAGTGAAAGAGGCTGTCAACCTGGTGTGGACTGATAAAATGAATGTTGGCAAACTACTCCAGAATGCATCCGACAAAGTGGGTACTAGCCCACGAAAGCTTATGCTCTAAAACTTTAGTTAGTCTTTAAGGTGCCACAGGACTCTGTCACTTCTGCAATTCCAGACTAACACGGCTACCCCTCTGATTCTACTCAGAATGGTTCAGTGGCAATCATGTTGAGTGAAAAAAATCTCTTGGCAAAAAGAGCAATGGGACTGTTTTCTCAAGGGCTTGAAGACCTTGAGAACCACTTAAAATACTAATTGAAGAGGCGTGTCCTTGTGGTACGGTGCAGTGTATCACTAACCTGATACATAGCTCTTTCTGATGAGTCCTTCAGTAAAATGTGGTGGTCTGCATCTCTTCTCTACCAAGCCATTGAACTTCTCACCAGGGTCACTTTGCTTTCTGGGTGTCTGAAGCGTGATGCTTTGGGGTGCCCCATTTTTTTCTCTCACTGTGACTTCAACACCTGGCTTAATCCTGCTTAAAAGTCAAGATTTCTCCAAGTCAGACTGGGTTTTGCTTTACGTAACTAAGATTTTTGTAGTTATAATTTAGCTGGTAATTTGATATATGAGGCAGGATAAATTCCAGCTTGCACTCCCACATCTCTACATGCTGTCTAGGACGTACAATAATGAAAAGTTTACAGTGTTGTAAATGGCTATGACTCCAGCAAGACATGCTGGAAAAAACTGTCTTGAGTAAGAAAGGCACCATTCTACACAGTCATTTTTTCTTCCTGTTAAATGTGGTTGTAGGAAGAACAGAGGGCTGCTAAGTAGGCCACTTCTGAGGAAACTTGTCCAAAGTTGTAGCTTTGTGGAAAAGGGATCTGTGTTGGAAAAATAAGTCTTCTATTTCATGTGATGTGGATAGCGATTCTGTTAACCTCTCTTGGCTAAATCCAAAATGTTTAAAAATTTACTCCCCAATGTAGATGTCTCTTTCAACTGATCCTTCCATTTCTTTACTGTCTTTCATCCAGAATAACTGGATTTCAGGGCATACCTGAATGTGTGTTCATGTCATCCACCCCAGTCAGAGCAGCATTGTATGCTATTTTATGACAAGAAACAAAGAACATCTAGTCCAACTGAAAATACAGAAAGACGTTCTGGCAAATGAGAACCAATGTAATTGCTATATTTAACTCATTTGTCATGGACAAATTTCAGCTTAATGCTCTCTTTCCCCAGGATGTCCCAAAAATGAGGGCTGGTGCTTGACTTTTGTGCTACCACAAAGGAATCAGCACTTTGGGCTGTTACTGAGATCATTAAGCCTGTTTGTAAGATCGAGGGTTGCTGGTTTCAGTAGCTCCATTTTTTTCCTTTAAAGCCTTTGTGAGGCCAGCTAACTTTTCTTGCTTGTGTTCTCAAATCCTGGCTATTTTGATACTGATCATTATTTCTCAGCACCACAAGATGTGGTAGGTGCCTTGCAAAACAAGCAAAGCCATGGTCCATACTTCAGGCAGCTTGTAGTCTAATACATCCCAAGACTTGACTAATGAGTGTAATAGGCAAAGGGATAGGATAGAGAAGGGTGGCAACAAGAGTGACTACCCACTGAGACATGCATGCATCTTAATGGTATCGTCCCTTAATTTTTTATAGTTTCTTATTCACACTTTCATGGTAGAAATGACTTTATTTTTTAAAGAGATTTGAATAAACTGGGGGAAGTGGTGTGGGGAGCAATTCAAAGCCCCAGAGGCATGGTGAGAAAAGTGTGGAGACACTTTGGAAAAGGATAAGCAAAGAAATAGCTGGTGTTTGTGGGAAGTGGTTGCTGTTTGTTGGTGAACCGCATGAAAGATGATCAGGTCAATATATAGGTGGGGCAGTTTGTTGTTTTTATCTTCAAGACTCTAACAGTTAAAGCCTTAATTTGATGTTCAGTGTGATGAGGGGCCAGGAAGCTGGCTTGCTTGACGATGTGGTCAAAGATAGTGATATGTTTTTGACAGAAATGTTTTGAATTGGAAAGGGATGGTCTGGTTCCAGTAGTTGTAATGTGTATCTAATGTGGTGAGAACATGGGAAGGGGCCCAGTTCAAATCTAGGTACCGAGTTGCTCACATGGCTGATGTTGTTTTCTGGGGGTAGGTGGGAATGATGGATCTCTGTGGTAGCGGGTGTTAAAGGGAACACTCTCCTACACAGAATACTCTGCACAGAATAGATTCAGAAGCAAGGCTCCAAAATGTCCAAAGAGCTGAGTCAATATTCACCCACACGAGACACCAGCCCCCAAAGGGTCAGTGCTTGGGTTGTGATTTTCCCACAGGAAATGTTCTGTTTCACTTGGCCTTTGTGTCTCTGCACTGCACAAAGCACACTGTTCTCCCCATGGGAATAGAAGTAGAGAACAGCAGCATGGTGTTATGGAGATGACTGTCTAGCAGGCTCATGAAGGGAGATTAATGGCTTCAGCACATACTTGATTTTTCATCTCTGAACCTCTCTTTAGAGAAATGGTTCCACTTCCCACCCACCAGCCCGTGTTGGAGCAGATGTCAAAATGTCAGTTCAGTCAGGAGACTTTTTTATTATTATTATTATTGGGTGATTGGCAGGTTGGGTCCCATAGGTTCCTATTTCATTTCCCCTCTCTCTTATTGTTGCTGCTATTGGAGCATCTTTCATAGTGGGAAAGGAGCGCTTCTACTGCAGCTGCTCTCAGTGCTCCTCCATGGATCTGCTTTGGTAAGGGGAGGAGAGAGGCCATAAAGTCTAGTAGCTCCAGATTACAGATCAGCTGAGCATCTTGTGTAATGGCTGCTTGTATAGAATGCTGACCTTGGGCCTGAGACACCTGCTCCCTGGGATGTATCTGATCTAGGGCCTAGAGACCTCCTGTGTTTCTTGTATTGGTAGCAGAATGTGGTGGAATTCATTTTCATCTGTTTCTTCATTGTGAACTTTTTCATGTTCTGAGTTTCAGGTAACTTGTACAGCAGCCGGGTCCGCTGAAATCCTTGGTTGCTCAGTGAAGAGTAGAGTTCAGATAATAGTCCCTGGTGCTAGAGGTGCCACTTGGAGATGCTGTGTGTCTCTCTGGTGTCCTCTGTGCAATCTTATCTTGTCTGTACAGTATGTAGAGATTCATGTCAAATTCTGCCAAGTAAGGAATGCTCTCTGTCCTGTAATGGCTGTCCGTTTACCTAGCTGCCTTTGGCTGGAGAGAGCTTTCGGCACCTGTTACTGAACCTGTGATTCCCATGTGACAGTGAAGTTTTGAAATAGGATGTTTCATCCAGCCCAAAACAGGATCAATCCTGTTGTTGCCTCTTGTTTTGAAATGACTTTGAAAGTAGAAGTTATTCTGTAGTCTGTCCTCAGCTGATCTCTGGGGATGAATGTTGCTGGGAAGGTTATCGGTCTGGTAAATGCACTGCAAGCGAATGTATCATGAAGAAGATGAATCCCCTTGGATAGTCTATGTGCCCTGTTTAACCTTCAGAGCTACTTTATAAGGGAATGCTAACCAGCTTTTTCTGCTTCATATTGGGCGAAGGGGGAGAGAAGTGGAACAACCTGTACAGAGCTGCATTTTTTTGGTGTCCCTCCTTTTACTGAAATAGTATGCAGCCAGAGCAACTAAGCCAGCAAAAGTCCTAGAGTATTCTGCTTCTAAGCTGAGGGCTGGTCCTAATGGAAGCATGTGTTTCCATCATGCAAAGTAGAAGGGGGATGTCAGGTCTCGGTCTACCTGCTCTACAGTACATGCAGACACTGAATATATTTAGGATACATTTTACTCTCCAGTGGGGATTCTAATAGTCAGCTGTTTAACATTATGTCTCTATTCACCACTGTGGGATGCACTCCAGTCCCAATCTTGTATCACCTATACTTGGTGCTTTACATAGATGTTGGCAAGTTTAAAAATCTTATTTAAAGCAGTATCCCTTAGCTATGTTTCTAAAAAGAGTAAGATTAAGTGAAATTACTTCTCTAAAAAAATCAGTGGTGCTTATTAACTGCTTTTCTCTAAGCTTGAACAATGAATATAGAGTACTTAGTTTCAGTGTCTTAGTAGTCCAGTGCTCTGGTATGTTGCCAAGACTGCAGAGGAATACTTACATTATTCTTTGTTACATTATGGAAAAATTAGTTGCAATGAAGTTTTTTTTAAAACTTAGTTTAGGTTCAACTTTTTTGTTTTTAATCTGCCAGTGTCCTGCTAACCTGGCTTAACCTTGTACTCACAAAGATATGTCCAGAGAGGAAGGTTCAGTGACCAAAGCATCAGGTTTGAAATGCGTAGGCGGTCTGGAATTCTTGGGATCAAATCCCAGCAGGGTTGATTCACCTTGTCTTCTCTCTGACATAGGTAATCAGAGTTCTGTGAAGTTTGCTGCGTGTGGCTCTTTCATGTGGGACCTTAAAACTGCGTTGGTTTTAAAAAAAAAAAATATCACAGGGTGATGTGTTCCCTCGTGTCTTTAGTAAAATATACTCTGCCTCTGCTACTGAGTTTGTGGTGCTCCAGTGTACCGAACTGCACCCATCCATGCCCAGGACAGCTGCATTTCAGTGGTGAAGGGATGCCTTTTATATACGGTGTTTGTAAAGTGATTTTCCGGGTGAAAGGAAGAAGTGCAGAACATATAATAATATTGCTGCTCAGTGAGGAGAGATGATATATGTGCACAGAATAGTCACCCAGCAACTGTTTCCTCCCTTGAGGAGAAATCCTTTGAGTAAACTTGGAATCTCTCACTTCCTACCCTGGTCAATCTGACATTGCAAGAATTTGGAAACCTTCAGGCATTGTCTTGATAATCCCAAGATTAAAGTTAGCCAAACAAGAGTGTACAAGCCACATCAGGCATCTGAAATGCTGCAGAGCAACACAGTGTACTCCCTTGCCTGCTAAGCCACGCTTCGGTGTTGGTTTAGTTATGGCGTTTATGGCCAAAAGAAATAGCCTGTTCCTCTTCTGTGCTTGGGAAGTGTTGCGAGCCTGATGGTTTATTTAAAGTATGTGGAAATGGGAGAGAGGTATTTTACAGTGCAAGACTTAGGCCTACACTGAAGTCTCAGTCTCAGGTCTACACTAAAGTTAAGTTGATCCAGGTAAGTTTCTCAGGGGTGTGAAAAGTCCACATCTCTGAGTGACATAGTTAAGCTGACCAAACCTCCAGTGTAGACAGTGCTAAATTGACGGAACAACACGGGACCATCCTGCCTGCCTGGCATACTCTTCACTAAACTTTGTACACTACAGCTAGCTTCAGTGAGGCTTTTTAACTGTTGATTGTCACAGTTCAGGGCAACTGCACTAGTATTCTCCCTTTGTGGTCCACCAGGGCATCCAATTAAAGGTTTCTGGCTTCCAACTGTCAATTCTCTTGACCAGAGAGATCTCTCTCCCTCAGTCTGTGGAACTCTTTGCGAGAGGATATTGTGAAAGCCAATACTAAACAGGGTTCAAAAAGAACTAGATAAGTTCATGGAGGATCGGTGTATCAATGGCTGTTAGCCAGGATGGTGTCCCTAGCATGTCTGCCTGAAACTGGGAATGGGCGACGGGATGGATCACTTGATGATTACCTATTCAGTTCATTCCCTCTGGGGCACCTGGCGTTGGCCACTGTCAGAAGACAGGATACTATGCTAGATGGAACTTTGGTCTGACTCAGTATGGCCACTCTTACGTTCCTGCCTGGGGTTTGCCCAGGCTGCAAAATTCCCCTCCCTATGCTGTGGTACGTCCAGCGAGACAGACTGCCCAAAAAGCCAGCATCTGCACTTTGCTTTCTCTCCAGCAGTTATGAACAGTGTATTGCCAGCAGTTGCAAGTTACGATATCCCTCTTTCTAAGGGTATGTCTTCACTATGAAATTAGGTCGACTACCTTGCAGTCAATTTTTGGAAGCAGACTGTATAAAGTCAATTTTGTGTGTCCCCACAAAACACAAGAAGTTGGCAGTGTTTGTCCACACTACCGTGGCAAGCGTTGACATAGCTAGTGGTGCACTGTGGGTAGCTATCCCACAGTTCCTGGAGTCCCCAGCAGACACCATTTTGAGTGGTGCACTGTGGGTAGCTATCTCTATTCCCTAACCCCCCACCAGTACCCCTCCCGCTATGAAAGCAACTGTAAACAATTATTTTGCGCCCTTTTTCCATGCTGACGCCATAGCAGTGCAAGCATGGAGCCTGCTCAGGTCACCGCTGCAGTAATGGCAGTTGTGAACACCTCGCCCATTGTTGTGGAGTTTATGCTGCATCATATGCACAAGAAGGTGATCAGGAGACGACTGTGCTATCAGGAGAGTGACGACAGTGATGAGGACGGGGACATTGACTCTTTTGAAAGTATGGGTTCCGACAATCTGGACATTTTGGTGGCAATGGGGCAGGCTCATGCTATGGAACGCTGATTCTGGGCCTGGGAAACAAGCAGTGACTGGTGGGATCGCATAGTGCTGCAGGTCTGGGATGCCTCGCGGTGGCTCAGAAACTTTCGCATGCGTAAGGGCATGTTTATGGAACTTTGACTTGCTTTCCCCTGCACTCCAGCGCAAGAATACCAAAATGAGAGCAGCCCTCACAGTTCAGAAGCGAGTGGCAATAGCCCTCTAGAAGCTTGCAATGCCAGACAGCTACGGGTCAGTTGGGAACCAATTTGGAGCGGGTAAATCTACAGTGGGGACTGTTGTGATGCAAGTAACCAGCGCAGTCATTGATCTGCTGCTATCCAGGGTTGTGTGCCTGGGAAACATGCAGGCTACAGTAGATGGCTTTGCTGCAATGGGATTCCCTAACTGTGGTGGGGCTATAGATGGGACTCGTATCCCTATCTTGGCACCAGACGAGGGTGGACAGTACATAAACCACAAGGGGTACTTTACAATGGTCATGCAAACACTGGTTGACCACAAGGGACATTTCACCAACATCTGTGTGGGATGGCCGGGGAGGGTTCATGATGCTCGTGTATTCAAGAGCTCTAGGATTTTTAGACAGCTGGAGCAAGGGACTTTCTTCCCAGACCAGAAAATTACTGTGGGGGGTGTTGAAATGCCGATCACTATCCTTGGGGACCCATCCTACCCCTTAATGCCCTGGCTTATGAAGCCATACACAGGCACCCTGGACAGGAGTCAGGAGCAGTTCAACTGTAGGCTGAGCAAGTGCAGAATGGTGGTAGAGCGTGCATTTGGCCGTTTAAAGGCACGCTGGCACACGTTACTCACTCGCTCAAATCTCAGCGAAATAAATATGCCCATTGTTATTGCTGCTTGCTGTGTGCTCCACAATGTCTGTAAGAGCGAGAGGGAGATGTTTATGGTGGGGTGGGAGGCAGAGGCAAATCTCCTGTCTGCTAATTATGAGCAGCCAGACACCAGGACAAGTAGAAGAGCGCACCAGGAGGTGCTGTGCCTCAGAGAAGCCTTGGGAACCAGTTTTGTGACTGGCTACAGTGCCATTGAAAACCCGCTCCCTTGCTCTGCTCAGCCTTAAGCCTGCCACTCTCTGCCCCCATAGAGCTGTTGAAAATCCGTTCCCTTGCTCTGCTCGGCCTTAAGCCTGCTGCCCTCCCACCCTCTTCTCCCCTCCCCTGTAACATTTGCAGAGGAAATAAATTCAGTTTTTAAAAAATCATGCATTCTTTATTGATTCGTCACAAACACAGGGGATGACTAGTAAGGTAGCCTGGAAGGGGTGGGTGAGGAAGGAAACCACCACTTGGGGTGGTGGATGAGTGATGGGGGGCATAAAGACACAGCACATTTTAAAACTTTTTTGATAAAGTCAGCCTTGTGCTGTCCTGTGGGGTGGAGTGGTTTGGTCCCTGGAGCTGCCTCCCCCGCTCCCCTGTTCTTGGGAGTCTGGGAGAGGAGGCTATGGAACTTGAGGAGGAGGGGAGGTGTTTACACAGGGGCTGTGGCGGTGATCTTTGGTCCCGCTGAAGCTCCACCAGACACTGGAGCATGTCACTTTGATCCTCCATTATCTGCAGCATTACATCCATCCTCCTTTCATTGCGCTCCTGCCATCTCTCCTTCTGTTCTGCTTCTGCTGTCCTGGACTCTAAAAGGGTTTGCCTCCATGCATTCTGGGACTCTATAAATGTTTCTCTCCATGCACTCTGCCGGGCTTCTTCAGTGCAGGAAGAATTAATAAGTTCAGAGACCATTTCATCGTGTGTGCGTTTTTTTCCTCTTTCTTATCTGCACTAGCCTCTGCGATAGGCATGAAACGGGGAGGACTGGGAGGACCGAGATATTTGCAGCAGCTGCGGGAGGCAAAAAAGGGAGATAAGGTTATAAGAGAGACATTTTACAGAACAATGGATATAATCTTTCACGGTGAAACAATGTATTCACATAGCACATGTGCTTTCTGTACAAGGTCTCATTTTGCACCTTAAATTGAGTGCCTGTGGCTTTCGTGTCAGAGACATCAGACATGCAGGGCCGGGCAACAGAAATCACCATGCAGGCAGCCATGGTAAGCCATATTTTTTTCGATTTGATCCACATTCTTTACAGCAGCACTCTCCTTTCCCATACTAACCACCCCGCCCAATGGCATGGCTCTGCCCCTCCTCCTATCATGTGGCTGCTATCATGGAGGATCCCTGCTAGCGAACTGCAAGCCCCCCAGCGAGATTTCTCTCCCCCGCACCCAAACACACACATACCTCTTGGGATAACGTGGGGAGGATTTCTTTACAGCCATATCTATCAACAGCCCAGTGGGAACGTCTGCAAATGACTGTTCCCTTACTTACAGTCCTGTATTTCAAACAGGCTACCATGGACGATATCACTGTGCTGAGGATTACACAGAGAGATAAAGAACGGATGTTGCTGGAATGGCAGCAAACCCCGGGACCATATGCTGCCATGCTTTGCCATGCTATGATACCAGACCACTTGCTACTAGCCTGGCGTGGGAAAGCCTCCTATCATGGAGGATGAAATAAGGCTGCTCTCCCCAGAAACCTCCTGCAAAGGCTTCTACAGTATCTGCAGGAGAGCTTCATGGAAATGACCCTGGAGGATTTGCGCTCCATCCCCGAAAACATTAACGGACTCTTTCAGTAGCTGTACTAGCCATGAATGCATTCCAAGTCCTCAGGGCAAGATAATCATTAATAAACACTTCCTTTTAAATCATGCCTTATCTTATGTAGACACTCACCAGAAGTGCCATTGCCGACTTCTCCTTCTGGGGTACTGCCTTGGGAGAGGTGGGAGAGTATTAGCTCCAGGGTGATAAACAGTTCCTGGCTGTCTGGGAACAGGGTGTGTCCACTTGCCTCCTGCTGTGTGGTATCATCTTCCTCATCAGCTTTCTAGTCATCCGAATCCTCATGCCTGCTCATGACTACCCCATCGGAGGAGTCCACGGACAACGGTGGGGGGTGTATCTCCCCCCCCCCCCCCCCCGTTTTTGATTCAGTTTGTTGTAGAATCGGCATGTCCATGGCGGTGTCCCAGAGCATCCATTTGCCTCTGGTTTTCTGGAACGCTTGCCTCAACGCCTTAATTTTCACACAGCACTGTTGTCCGTCCCTGTTGTGGCCCCTATCCAGCATGGCCTTGGAGACTCTGCCAAATGTGTTGGCATTCCATTTGTTGGAACGAAGTTCTGCCATCACGGATTCCTCTGCCCCGGTAGCGATCAGATCCAACACCTCCTGTATGGACCATGCTGGAGCTCTTTTGCGATTGTTGGTCTCCTGTGCGGATGAGCTCTACATGGTGGCTTGTGCTGATGAGCTCTGCATGGTGAGTGACCTGTGCAGGTGAGTTCTCCACGCTGGCCAAAAGGAAATGAAATTCAAAAGTTCCTGGGGCTTTTCCTGTCTACCTGGCCAGTGCATGCGAGTTGAGAGCGCTGTCCAGAGCGGTCACAATGGAGCATTGTGGGACAGCTTACAGAGGCCAATAGCGTCAACATGCATCCTCACTAACCCACAGTCAACCCGGAGATGTTGATTTCAGCGCTACTCCCCTGGTCGGGGAGGAGTACAGAAATCGATTTGAGGGCCCTTTAAATCGATGGAAAAGGTGTCCAGGTGAAGATGGGTACAGGGTTATGGCAACTTAATGCTGCTACAGTTGACCTGAAGTCGTAATGTAGACTAGCCCCTAAGTAAGCACAATTATTCTTAAGGTTACATTACAGAGATATCCTGTTAGGATCAAGAAAATAACCCATGTGCATGCTAAAAAGATTATCAGAGGTCACCCCAGTTCCCCCTCAGGCTCTAGTAAGTGTCGAACTTGTAACCCAGCTATAGGTTGTGAAGGATCATTACTGTCTAAGATTCAGAACCAGACCAACTGTGAATAGTTCAGTCTTTCCTTTATACATCTTGAGTTTGGTCTTGGCCTCATAAACATCAGCAGACAGTGGTCCTCTCCTCTAGAGCATAGCTTCAAAAGACTGGGTTTTTGCATAAATGGAGTGGGGAATTTGCATTCACCTCCTCCTAGTTATTTCCCAGGAAAAACATTTAACATTGTTTGTTCTGAAAATCCATTTTTTTTCTGGCAGATTGTTCAGTATAGTCCTTGTAACCCTTGGTCTTGTATTTGTCAAGTCTTCCCTCATTGAGAGATTACATACAATTCCAGCCCTCAACAATACATAAACCATTCATTTAATACAATTGACCCCAAAGATTCTTAATCCGAATTCAGTTAGATCTCCAAGAATATTGCAGGGTATTGCCATGTCTGTCACCCTGATTAAAAATGGCCGAAGTGACATCCCTCTCGGAGTCTAGGCCTAGGCTGTATCCTGTGCCTTCAGAACATGTACAATGCATGTTGTGGTAGTGCAAGCTTTCCCACTCCAAGTCTCAACCCAACCAAGGACAGACCAACCTCTAGTGATAAGTCTGCTTCGCCTCTGCTGATACTGCAGTGTCCGCTCTGGTGGTAGATTTTTGTGGTGTGGAGACGCCTACGAGGAATCGATCTGAAATCCCAAGATTCATTTCATACTGGTCCCTGAACATCCAATGGACGTATGAGCTATTTGTCACTGGTGACTCGAGGGTCGGTGCCCGTTCCCTGATCTCTCTATACCATCTCTCCATAGACTGTGCATACCAGCACAGAGATGCCTTCACATGTAGGAGCTATTTTGACCACTGCTAACTTAGCCTGAGTTTGAATTAGGTGGCTGGAGATGAACACCATCGATTTCCCACAGATATTTTTGCATAACTCAGTTATGCTCTTATAGCATTTATTTCACAGTGGCATTACCAGATCCCCTAACACATGGTATGGTAGCATACAACTGATCTGGATAGGTTATCTTCAATCCATTGGGCCAGGTTCAGCCCATCCTATTGTATACTGAATTTGGCCCATTGTTTCTCAAAATGCTTTATAATAAATTAAACTCCTGAAAAGGGGCTTTTAAGAGAGGAAGTGACTTGTCTGAGTGAGAGTTCCTGATAGATGGATAATGCAAGAGTATGAGCTACTGCCAACTGGATAGTCCGGGCAAGCCGCAGTGTTTTTAGAAGAGAGATGAATGAGGAAGTGGTGTCTGGTATGCTGCTCCAGTATAGAAAACGGCACAGGGAAGGGAGTGGAGGAAATGTAATGAAAGGGCTGTCCTTAGGCAGCTTGTGTGTACTGAGGATGTTCTTTTGCTTACTAATAGCAGTATCAGTAGTACAATGTGACTTAATGGGGTGATTACCTGACCACAGAAGTGTAAGAACAGGTCATGATGAGCTGGAAGAGAGGTTGGGCCCTGAAGTGAAGGAAGTGTGAGTGCCGGCAGTCCTTTCTGCCCATATTATATTATGGGAAAACAGCAAGAAATGATTTCACTGCATCCACATGAGACTCCTGTGACCTTGTCTTTCTTGAGGTCCTCTGTTGTGTTAGACTCTGCTTGTCAGCCAGCTGGAAAGCTCCTTTTTAATATAATCTTGTAAGCATTTATGATGTATAATGACTTCATGCTTAGGCATTGTGATGGGATTGGGGTTCACAGCAACCCACACAAGACTAACTCTCCAGTAGCTCTCATCCAATTGGCTCTGGTCGTATTTCACTTCTTGCATATGGAAGGTAGGAATGAAAAGCTGTGAGATAGGCACCATCAAACCTTTGTGGTAAAGTAAATCTTACATTAGTGAACTGTGCTCCCTTGACAGTCCAGAAGACTTCAATAAGCGTACTAGATGGCAGAGCTGATTGAAAGGTGCTCTCCCTAGAGAAACCAACAGCAGAATGTCCCACAGAGGTTCACGTCTCTTCCCTAGAGAAAATCCATCCTTCTGAGTGAGGCACACTAGTGAGGAAGCTAGCCCCGCTGCCTGTTGGTGAACAGAAGAATCCTATCTCCACGGCTATCCAAAGAGCTCAGTTCACCAGTGCTTATGTTTTTACGGTCAAGCTTTGCTTCCCTTCAGGTGATGTGGCTTGCTGTGCTGTATTTCTCTGCTGTGGCTCAGAAGTGCTGTCGTCCTCTCTTACTGTACTTGGGAGAGGGGAGACCAGGCTGAGGTGACAATGTAGTTTCTGGCTCCAGCTTGTTTGAATCTTCTTTCATCCTATTTGTAACATGAACTGGTTATAACCTGAATTCTCCTTGTCTGTGAAGCTGTTGCAGCATTGGATTGGCAATGTGGTAAGGCCACGGACACAGCACAATGTCTTTGGTAGACTGTGTGGCAAGACTGCTTTGAGAAATGTTTCTCAAGCAATAGTGGAGTAATGCTGTATTGCACATCATTTCTTAATAGCTGGGTGGGAAAAATATAACGTGCTGTCCTTAGGCATCTTAAAGGTACTGATAACCTTAGTACTACCCTCAGGGCTCTTACATTGTTACATTAACTGTTGTTTGCTGGGTGTAAGGATTAGTAGTTAATAAAGCACTGGAATTGCAGCGAGAGAAAAGCATCTGAATTTAAGTCACATTTGAGGCACGTACTGGAATTTTTGTAATCCTCTAACAGTAATAACACTCTGTGCTTAAGAAAGGAATGGATAAAAGATGCACAGAATTATTGTTTAAGCACCTTTTATTTGAAGATCTTGAGGTGCTTGTAAAAAGCCCAAACCTGGCTTCTGTTCCTGGCTCTGTTACATGCTTTATGTGTGCTAGGGCTGTGGGTAAGAGTCGTTACTGATTTAAAAAAAAACACAACACCACAAAACTGCTGTGAAGTGAATAGATGGAGCATGAAGCTTATGTACGGTGGTTTACACACCACAGTGTGGGGTCCTTTATTCTAGGGCACGTTGTCCAACTTCATTGTACTACTGTTAGTAAAATGGAAGGAGTACCTCACATGGGGGAGGTGGTAGTTTCATTACATGTTTGGAAAGTGCGGTGAGATCCTTGGATGCAAGGTGCTCCAGCAATGCAAAGTACTGTTTTATGAGCTTATGAAAGAATTCTTTATGGCTTTTCTATTTCCATGTAACCTTTCGTTTTTGTTGTGTTAGTTATGCAAGACTTGACAAATCTTTTCGTTAGTGGAGAGTAGGAAACGTTCTCTGAATAAGGAGGTTCTAAGTCAACAATTTCAGACTCAAAGCTTGTGGGGGTCTTTTAAAGAAGTCTAGCCATTAAAGTTGTGAGTCTGCACACTGACATAAGAACTGCTAAACTGGGTCAGACCAAAGGTCCATCAAGCCCACTATCCTGTCGTCTGACAGTGGCCAATGGTAGGTACCCCAAAGGGAATTAACAGACAGGTTATCAAAGTGATCCATGCCCTATCACCCAATCGCAGCACACCATTCCTGCCTATCCTGGCTAATAGCCATTGATGGACCTGTCTTCCATCTGACAGCTCTAATGCATCTGCTCCTAACGCTTTCAAGAATTGGAGCAGAGTGAAACTGCCAAAAAAAAACCCAACAAAAAACCCCACCCCTGCCTAAATTTTTAGCTAGTGTCCTGTAAATTTTTCAAGCCAGACTACTGGGTGGTGGGCTGGTGTTTACTGTAAAATACTTCTCTAGCCCCTTCTGTCTGAAGACTTCACATTTTCAAGAATTAACAAATGTAAGTTTCTCTCTGAGGATCCTATTACCTGAATTTAACAAGCAGAGAAAGCAGAAGCACAGAGAAATTACATGACTTACTCAAGGTCATGAAGTGAATCTGATGGAGGTGAAAGTAAAGCCGAGATCTTCTGACTCCCAGCCAGTGCTCTTCTGTTTAGAAAATGCTCCCTCCCAACAAAATATTAATAAGTTACTGAAGGAAGTTAATTTTAGTCCAAAAAAAGTAACTTCTGTGAGCAAGATGTCCTATAATTTAGGAGTACTGAGTATATCCTACTTAAGTTGCTCCTTTCTTGGATAAAAAATACTGAGGTGTTTGTTCTAATTCATGCGGGATTCAGGTCAGTGATACAGCGAGCAAGTGTTGCCTTAGACATCCAGGGCCTATCAGATACAGTGACTGACTCTACGTCTCTGGCTTAATAGAATGTAAGGAAAGCAGCAGATGCTTGAGCTTTGGGAAGTAAACTCTTTTCCTGAATCAAATACCAGGAGACTAGTTCTAGATGTCTGATTAACATGCAAAAAATGCCAGCTGTCCTCAGAAAGCAGCAGGCTGAGAAGCCAAAAGGAAATTAAGTGGCAGTAGCTCTTCTCAAAGGATGACATTGCAACTGTTCTTCAGTAAGGTTGGCTTTCTGTTGGCACTGATTTGCCAAAACAAACAGGCAGTAGTGGATGTACAGGTATAATGGGTAAATTACCTAATGGACTCCCTGTTTGGGACGATGATGTTTGGCCTCTTTTGAGGTCAGGTTAGCGTTTGGAGCTCAGTTTTAAACTAAGAACAGTCACTTAAACAGGTTTGCATATTGCTTTGACTGTGCTTGGTTTCTCAGGGTCAGTACTGTAGTCACAGTGTATTCTCAGTTGTCACCTTGTCAGAAAAAAGAAGCTACCAAAATCAGGCTGCTCCAATGCTGAGTAAATTGATTAGTGTTTTCTGCAATTTGTGCTTGGCTCATATCCCACAGTGGTGGTGTTGTACTGCGTTGGGTTCTCAAAGCAGTTAAAACTGCATATTCCTAACCCAAACGGCAGGTTTAGCCAGTGTGCATCTTAAGAGCAGAAAGGCAGAGGTGGCCTTCAGTCTTACTGTCAGGAAGTTTGTCCCTTGCATTCAGACTATATTGTCTTGTGCTGGATTTTATCCCATTGTTCCTAGTTAGACCACCTTGAATGAGCCTAAACAACCACCTTCCTTCTTTGCTGTTTGCCTTTCAAAAACTTGTAGGCGGTTATCACCTGAGTAGCCTTTTAGCCAAGCAATAAGGAATTTATTTATGATGATTAAAAGCTTTGTTAATCATCCATATTCCCTGTCTCTTGTTAGGAATCTGATGGCATTTATATCTGATTATGCCTCGTGACAGTGATTGCCGCCGCCTTCTTCCTCATCACGCTGCATTGCTTAAGTGGCCTATCAGAGTGACTTATACCTTGCCATAATGGATCTGAGTCTGCGACAGGTATGCATGTCGCATACTGTCCAGGAAAGGGTTAATGACATACTGTGGGCATGGGCAGCTCTCCCTCCCTTCCCCCCCATACACCTGCAGTAGTGTCAGGCTTGGAGAGAGGGGCTAAAAGGAAATTGCGCAGCTCGTTTGGTCAAAGGAAGGAGACTAGACTTCCAGCTCTTCCCCTGAGAGAGGCTTGACTGGGTGCAGTGCAGAACAGCTAAGTGTCAACTGCCGGTCGAGCCTCCATGGGGGAAGGTAGGCCCAGACTGTCATTCTCTTGATTTGCTACTGATGACTTGCCTTTGGTTGGGAACAAACAGCTGCCAGCCAAATAAAATCACCTTTTTATTTCTGCAAACCGTACCAAGGACTCTGGTAGTGGTTTGTCGTGAACCAGGAGAGACCTGGCTCATGCAGTCAAATCTTCCCATAATTAGACCACTTTGTGGAGTCACTGTTGACACCAGACACTTGCTTCAGAAGGTTCATTGGCAGCCTCGGGAGTATAGATTAAACTTTTCTGCATCTTTGCCTTTAGAGATCCAGAAACATTGACCTTTTCAATACTGTTGTCCATAAATGTAATTTTTAGGTCAGGGACATCCTTCATTCTTGTGAATTCCAGCATAGTGCATTCTGAGCCATCAAGAGAACCTCTCCTTGAAAAGTGAGTCTCAACTATGATTAAGTCCATTGTGGATTATAATGTGTCCACAAACTTTCCTGTCTTAATGTCCTAAACAATTTCCCTAACTCGGGTTGCATTAGCTCTGATTCAATTTGTGGCCTATTTTCCAACTGATGGTTTTTTTATAATTTGTTTTCAGTGATGTGGCCTGACTGAACACCCAGCATACATGGTGGCTATTTCTGAATAAGCTCACAGTTCACTCCAGTTTATTAATGAGGGCTTGAAGATGCTATTGTCTTTTAGGACCTTGAAAAACTTGTTTTCAAATTCAGTATTCTCAATTTAAAACTTTTAGAGGGTTTTTTTCTTTTCTTTTTTGAGATCCCAAATAGCAAGCTGAAGGGTGTGCTGGCTTCAGTGCACAGTATCATGAAATTTACCTCATTTAAACTTGACCTGCACAACATTTGAGCAGCTTATATTTATTGCTGCACTAAACTCAGGCAAATCAGGTTTGAAAACTAGAATCCCCCACACTGTTAATCTTTCCTTATTCCCTGTGTAATACCATCCAGATTCCAGCCTATTGTGTCATCAGAGAGAATGAAAGATTAACCATCCTGCACAAATCTGACATACTCAGTCTCTTGGCTGAGCTATAGGCCTGTAAAAGTGGATCTGTTAACAAAAACTCAGCAAACCAAGATTTCGTATGTATTTTTGAGAAACTTTCCTGACTCGGCAATTATTTCTGTAAAGTTTCCCTCTGTGGGTGTTAAATTAAGCTTGATCTGAGATTAGGGCCATATTCGCCCTGCAGGATGCAGTATGTTTCAAAATCTCCAATCTGAAGTCCAGTTTAACCGCTCTGTAACTGGTTTCAAACAAGGCGGTCAACTTTGGATCACCTCCAGGTGGAATTTATGGAGCAGCCAGTAATGGGCGCTTCTTGTGGACAAGTTAACATATTTTCTGCTTCCCTAAATTTGACATGAGCAGTGGTATGGTCCTGAATAAAGGAATTTTTGCCCATTTACAAGAAGATTGCCCTTATCAAGGAAACATCTCATGCTTTCTGCAAATTACACGTTTCATTTTTCCAACGCACAACTCATGGATAACCTTTGCTTTCCGTGAATTGGAGAAAGGGTTTACATTTAAGTGTCTCATTTTGTAGCTTCTTATTCTATATTAGCGGTAGGCAAATTTTTTCGCCATAGAGCCACATCTGGATGTAGAAATTGTATGGTGGGCCATGAATGCTCACAAAATTGAGGTTGGGGTGTGTGGGTGGGGGAGGGCTCCGGTGTGGGGCCAGAAATGAGGAGTTCAGGGTGCGAGAGTGGGCTCTAGGTTGGGATAGGGGCTTGGTGCATGGGTGGGGATGAGTGTGAGGGCTCCAGCTGGTGGTGCAAACTCTGAGGTGGGGCTGGGTGCTCTGGGCTACGACCAAAGGGTTTGGAGGGTGGGAGGGGGATCCGGGCTTGGGCAGGGAGTTGAGGCACTGGAGGCTGGCTCAAGGTTGCAGGCTTGGGGGAGCACTTACCTCAAGTGGCTCCCAGAAAAAGTAGCATGTCCCCACTCTGGCTTCTACATGAAGGCGTGGCCAGATGGCTCTGCTGTGCGCTGCCCTATCCACAGGCGCTGTCCCTGTAGCTCTCGTTGGCCGTGTTTCCTGGCCAATGGGAGCTGTAGGGGTGGTGCTTGGGGTGGGCAATGTGTGGAGCGGAATCCCCTGTCTGCCCCAAGGGTAGGAGCCGGAGGGGGGACATGCTGCTGCTTTCTAGGAGCTGTGTGAAGCAGCCCTTGACCTTGCTCCCAGCCTGGAGTGCTGGAGCGGGGCAAGCCCCAGACCTTGATCCCCAGTGATAGCTCAAGGGCTGGATTAAAATGGCTGGCGGGTTGGATGCAGGCTGTGGGCCATAGTTTGCCCACCCCATGTTCTATACCATGTGCTTTATACTGGTTTTGGTTGGGGTCTTGGAACAAAAGAAAGGTCATACTTGGTCAGACCAATGGTCCATCTAGCACAATGGGAATGAACAGAACATGGCAACACTCAGTGATCCATCCCCTGTCCTCCAGTTTCCACTTCTGGTAGTCAGTGGTTTAGGCACACCTGGAGCATGGGTTTGCATCCCTGACAGTCTTGGCTCATAGCCATCGATGGACCTATCCTCCACACGTTTCTCTTAATTTTTTTTTTGATCCCAGTTGTACTTTTTTCACAACTTCCCCTGGTTACAATGGTTGAACGTGCATTGTATGAAGTAGTGCCTCCTTTTGTTTGTTTTAAACCTGCTGCCTATTAATTTCTTTGGTTCTTTGTTATGGAAAGGGGTAAATAACACTTTCTTATTCATTTTCTCTGTACAATACATGATCTTCTAGATCTCTATCGTATCCACCCTTAATCATCTCTTCCAAGCTGAAGAGTCCAGTCTTTTTAATGTCTCTATATGGAATCTGTTCCTTCCCCCAAATAATTTTTGTTAGCCTTCTTTATCCCCCTTCCTATTCTAATATCTTCTTTGAGATGAAGTGATCAGAAGTGTATGCAGTGTTCAAGATGTGGGTGTGCCATGGATTTATATGTGACATATTTTCTGCTTTATCTGTCCCTTTCCTCGTGGTTCCTAATGCTCTGTTAGCTTCTTTGACTGCTTCTGCACATTGAGCAAATGTTTTCAGGTAACTATCTATGATAACTCCAAGATCTTTCTTGAATGGTAACAGCTAATTTAGTAAATAAGATAATGAAGACTTGTGGCACCTTAGAGACTGGCCAGTTTATTTCAGCATAAGCTTTCGTGGGCTTAGGTCCCGTCATTCGGTAAATATAGTTGAGATTATTTTTCCAGTGTGCATTACTTTGAATTTATCAACCCTGAATTTCTGGTCCTGCGTAAAGTTTCAATTTGTTCCAAAACCTCTAATATTGACATCTCAATCTGGGACAGGTCCTCACATTTGTCACCTGAAAAGAATAGGTTAGGTGTGGGGAATCTCCCTTAGATCTTCTGCAGTGAAGGTAGGTGCAGAGAATTAGGTTAGTTTGTTTGCAACAGCCTTGTCTTCCTTGGGTGTTCCTTTAGCACCTCGATTGTCCAAGGGCCCCATTGAATGTTTGACAGGCTTCTTGCTTCTGAAGTACTCCCTTGTTTTTCTGTTATTCTTTGTGTCTTTACCTAGCTGCTCTTCAAGTACTTTCTTGCTCTGCCTTATACTTGGCTTCCCAGTGTTTGTGCCTATTTTCCTCGGTTGGATTTGACTTCCAATTTTTAAAGGATGCCCTTTTCCCTCTAACTGCATTGTTTACTGTTTTTTAGCCATGGTGGCATTTTTGAGTCTTGTATATTCCAAATAGGATTGTCAAGTGATTAAAAAAATTAATTGCACTGTTAAATAATAGAATACCATTTATTTAAATATTTTTGGATTTTTTTACATTTTCAAATATATTGATTTCAGTTACAACACAGAATACAAAGTATTTAGTGCTCACTTTATATTTATTACAAATATTTGCACTGTAAAAAACAAAAGAAATAGTATTATTCAGTTAATCTAATACAAGTACTTTTGTGCAGTCTTTGTCATGAAAGTTGAACTTACAAATATAGAATTATGTACAAAAAATACCCTTCATTCAAAAATAAAAGTGTAAAACTTTAGTTTAGAGCCTAGAAGTCCAATCAGTCTTACTTCTTGTTCAGCTAATTACTCAGCCAATCAAGTTTATTTACAAGTGCAGAAGATAATGCTGCCTGCTTCTTGTTTACAATGTCACAAATGTTTCAAATGCCTGAAAGTGAGAACAGGTATTTGCATGTCACTTTTGTAGCGGGCGTTGCAAGATATTTACATGCCAGATGTGCTAAAGATTCTTTTGTCCCTTGATGCTTCTACTGTCATTCCACAGGACATGCGTCCATGCTGATGACAATTTCTGCTCGATAACTATCCAAAGCAGTGCAGACCAACGCATGTTCATTTTCCTTATCTGAGTCAGAGGCCACCAGCAGAAGGTTGGCTTTTTCTTTTTTGGTGGTTTGGGTTCTGTAGTTTCTGCATCAGTGTTGCTATTTTGAGACATCTGAAAGCACGTACCACCTCATCCCTTTCAGATTTTGGAAGGCACTTCAGATTCTTAAACCTTGCGTCAAGTGCTGTCTCTGTCTTCAGAAATTTCATATTGATATCTTCTTTGCATTTTGTCAAATTTGCAGTGAAAACTTTCTTAAAATGAACATGTTAGGTCATCGTCTGAGACTGCTATCATATTAAATATATGGCAGAATGTGGATAAAACAGAGCAGGAGATTTACAATTCTCGTCCAAGGAGTCCAGTCACAAATTTAATTAACGCATTTTTTTAATGAGTGTCATCAGCATGGAAGCATGTCCTCTGGAACTATGGCTGAAGCATGAAGAGGCATATGAGTCTTTAGTGCGTCTGGCATATAAATGCCTTGCGGTGCTGGTTACAACAGTGCCATTTGAATGCCTGTTCTTAATTACAATGTCACCTGAAAGTGAGAAGTGGGCAGCATTATCTCCCTGTGAGCGTTCGAGGCCTCTCAGGCTGGGGCAGCACAGCCTATAGGTTAAAGTCAGTAGCCCCCCCCCCCCCCCCGGCTTGGGGCGGTACGGCCTAGTGGCCAGAGCCAGTAACAACAGTTCCCTTGGCTCGGGGCAGCACGGCCTAGCGGCCAGAGTCAGTAACAAGAGCCCCCTTGGTTTGGAGCAGCATGGCCTAGCGGCCCGAGTCAATAGTCGCCCCCTGGCTTGGGGCAGTACAGCCTAGAGGCCCGAGTCAATAGTAGCCCCTCGGCTCGGGGTGGTATGAGTCAATAGTAGCCCCTCAGCTCGGGGCAGCACGGCCTAGCGGCCTGAGTCAATAGTCGCCCCTTGGCTCGGAGCGGTACAGCCTAGCGGCCCGAGTCAATAGTCACCCCTCGGCTTGGGGCGGTATGGCCTAGTGACCTGAGTCAATAGTAGCCCCTAGACTTGGGGTGGTGCGGCCTGAGTCAATAGTAGCCCCTTGGCTCAGGGCGGTACAACTTAGCGGCCTGAATCAATAGTTGCCCCCTGGCTTGGGGCGGTACGGCCTAGTGGCCTGAGTCAGTAGCAGCCCCTTGGCTCGAGGCAGTGTGGCCCAGTGGCCAGAGGCAGTAGCAGCCCCTTGTATTGCAGGGCAGTATATCGTAATGGCCAGAGTCAATAGCGGGGATTCGCCCACCTAGGGGTGTGGCGGCCTAGGTGGGGGGTCCGGGGCCCACTCGCTTCCACCAGGCCCTGACCTAGGGCCCTAAAAGTGGCTCAGTGCCTTGCCACTGACTCAGCGGGGAGGTCCCACTGAAACACGCTGAGTCTCACTGGTGAGGGGGAGGTACCACTCCACCACCCTCCCTGGGTCACTTCCTACCGGGTCTGACGAAGGGGTCTCCCAGGTGGCTCCGGTTCCTCCGCAAGCTGGCGGGTCCGTCGTCCACTCCGGTCGTTCCCAGTCCAGGGCTTCAGGTACGCTGATGTCGGCCTCTGGTTCAGGCTCCGGCTCAGGCTGTAGCTGGTCCTCCGCAGGAGCTCCCCAGGCACGTCCTTCTCCTCTGGCTGCCAGCCCAGAATGAGCTGGGCTCCTTCCTTTTATACAGCCGGAGCACTTGGAGCATGCCCAGTACTGCGGGGACAGGAGTTCCGCTGCCAGTGCTTCCGGCCTGTACCTGCCTGGGCTAGTGTGGGGCTGGTCTGCCTTGTCTCACTCCCATAAATGTTAACAAACTTGTTTCTCTTAGTGATTTGCTGAACAAGAAGTAGAACTGAATGGACTTGTAGGTGCTAAACTAAAGTTTTACATTGTTTTGGTTTTGAGTGCAGTTATCTAAACAAAACCCCCCACATTTGAAAGCTGCACTTTCATGATAGAGATTGCACTTCAGTACTTGTATTTTTCAATTCATCTCATACTATTTCTTTTATATTTTTACAGTGCAAATAGTTGTAATGAAAATGAGCATCGTACAGTACATTTTGTATTGTGTACTGCAATTGAAATCAATATATTTGAAAATGTAGAAAAACATCCAAAAATATTTAATAAATTTCAATTAGTATTTTATTGTTTAACTGTGCAATTAATTGAGATTCATTTTTTGAGTTAATCGCATGAATTAGCTGTGATTAATTGACAGCATAATTCCAAATAAAAAATAGCATTTAGTTTGAACCTCTGTTATGGTAGTTTTTAAATAGTCTCCATGCAGTTTGCAGGCATTACTGTTCCTTTTAATTTCCATTTAACTAGCTTCCTCCTTTGTGTAGTTCCCCTTTTTGAGGTTAAATGCTACTGTGATGGATGTTTTTGGCTTTGTTCACCATTACAAGGATCTTAAATTTAATTGCATCATGGTTACTCTTACCAAGCGGTTCAATTATATTCACCTCTTGGTCCAGATTCTGTGTTCCTCTTAGGAATACATCAAGAATTGCCTTTCCTCTTCTGGATTCCAGGACTAACTGCTCCAAGAAGCAGTCATTTAATGTCTGGAAATTTTATCTGTGCATCCCTTCCTGAGAGGAGGTGTACCCAGTCAGTATGAGAATAGCTGAAATCTCCCATTATTATTGCCTTTTCTGCCTTTGTAGCCTCTCTAATCAATCTGTGATTTTCACAGTTGCTCTCACCATCCTGGTCTGGTGGTTGGTAGTAGATTCCTACCACTATAATTTTATTGTTCAAGCATGGAATTTCTATCCACAGAGATTCTGGGGCACACTTTGATTAATTTAAGATTGATTATTTTTTTTAACTTTCTGCTTTCTTTAACATACAGTGCCACTCCCCCACATGTACGACCAGTTCTGTCATTCCTACATATTTTGTACCCTAGTATTGCAGCATTTATCCTCATTCCACCAAGTTTCCTCGATGTCTGTTATGTCAATATCCTCATTTAATGCCAGGCACTCTAATTCTTCATATTTAGACTTCTAGCATTTTTATGTAACCCTTTTGCCCATTAGAATTGGCAGCAACAAGGGCCGGGTTTAGTATTTAGGGGTTCTATTTCAATAGCACACTATAAAAACCGGCTCGAGCCCCCACCCAGTGACCTGAGACAACCATATACCACCCCTCTGGGCGTCTGTAAGAGACAATACTTCCCCTCTCGCAAGCACAGAGTCTGAGTGTACCAAAGTCTTTTAATAACAGGGAGAAACAATGTGGCATTATATTGGGGGAACACCACAAACAAGGTTAATAAACCAAACCATGAACCAGAAGCCCCCCTTCCAGAAAATAGGCCGTGGCCTTTCCTTTGGCTCTTGAGTTTTACAACCCCCAAAAAGTTACTTAATAGTCCCAAAAGTTCAGCAGCCCAAGAGTCTTTGTTTTCGGTCAGTGCAGAGTTTAAAAGTTAATCGGCAGAGTCTTACCTCCCAGCCTGCGTGGAAATGGAGGGTAGGGCACGGGGCACCTTACGTGGTCTGAGGCCGACTGCGCCGCCTCTCTGTGGGGTTCCGCTGCAGCCCTCACCGCAGTTCGCTTTGCTCTGCTCGCCGACAGTTGAACTGCTCTGCAGTGCCAGTTACTCTGCTAGCCGTCCTGCTAGCCGACACACGGACAGCTTTGCGGTGCCAGTCACTCCGTTAGCAGCACAAACGGCTCCGCTAGTCGACACACGGACTGCACTGCTGTACCAGCCACTCCGCCAGCCACACGAACTGCACCCAGGAACCGCTCGGCTGAGTCCGCTGCTTCGCTCTGCTAGCTGCACAAATTGCTTAGTGCCACCAACATGCCTTTAGGCCCACCCCTACTTAACACAGTGCTCAGTGGTTTTAGCTGTTAAGTGATTTCAGCTCTTAGTGGGGGGTGGGGGGTACCTTGGCACAGGTACACCAGCAGACCCAAAGTGAATTCAGTTTAGCAGGCTGAACCTAGACTCCAAAGGGAATCAAAATTAGCTCTAACATTTCATGGTGGAGAGAGGCAAGGTGTAATAGGCCGGGGGGGGGGGCGGGGCCTTAGACAAGTCCCTCACCAAAAGGTATAGGGACCTGCCTATGGCCTCTCTCAATCTCAGAATATTCTGAAGCGCGTGGCCCTTGACCAGTGAGTGCTACTTAGGTGATGGCGAGTCCCTCCATCATAACAAGGGCCAAGTACATGTCCATAGTCCTTCATTCACATGATCAGGGTAACGTCACTTTATCATTCCTGCCCCAGTAACATAGAAACTGGGGCTCCCACATCAGCCGAAATGGCCATGTGGGCTGCTGTGAGCTCAGGCTAGGCACGGTGGGTGTGCCTATGCAAATCAATTAGCCCCAAAGTTATTTTCCACTGCTCACTGCAATTCCCATAATTCACCACCAGATGTCAGAATAAATCTCATTCCTGACACTGCTTACATCTATATAAGCACTTGTACATTTTGTCAGTATTCAGTTGTTTGCCTTCATGTGTTATATTTAGGGCCCTACCAAATTCACAGACCATTTTGGTCAATTTCATGTTTTGAGACAGTGTTGTAACTGTGAGGGTCCCAATCCAAAAGGCAGTCTGGAGTCCCAAGGCTATTGTAGGGAGGTCATGGGATTGCCACTCTTACCTCTGCCCTGCTGTAGGCAGGAGTGCTGCCTTCAGAGCTGGGCAGCCAGAGAAAAAAGCTGCTGGCTGGGCACCCAGCTCTAAAGCCAGTGCCACTGTGAGCAGCCGTGCAGATATGTCTGGGTTTCCCAGCAGTCTTATGAGATCTGCAACCTTGGCACCCAGCAGGCAATTCACCACGCGGTTCTTCCTATCATCACAAACCCAGCTGTAGTATCAGAGGGGTAGCTGTGTTAGTCTGGATCTGCAAAAGCGACAGAGTCTTGTAGCACCTTATAGACTAACAGATATTTTGGAGTCCATAAGGTGCTGCAAGACTCTTTGTCACAAACCCAACTCTGTTTCTGGTAATAGAATCTCCCATTACTGTTACCTTTCTCAGCCTAATAACTGGGTTTCCCTCCCCTTGAGGGGTATACTCAGTATAAGATGACACCACAAAATCATCTGGAAGAAGGGTCCCAACTATAGGATTGTTGCTTCCGCTCCAGCTTGATGCTTTTCTTTCCCAAAACACTCATTCTCCTTAACAGCGTAGAGGCTGTTAAATTAGGGTGGAACTGCTCTTCTGTATCCTTGAAAGTTTCCTCTGTCTCCCTTAGCTCCTCTAGTTCAGCCACTCTGGTTTCAAGAGCCTGTACGAGGTCTCTGAGGACCATGAGCTGCTTGCACTGAATGAATATATGCACCATCTGCCCACAAGGCAGGTAACCAGACATGCTGCATTCAGTGCAATAGACCGGATGCCGCCCACTCTGCTGTGGTGTTTTTTCTCTTGCGTGGGTGGTTTGTTTGGGTTTGGTTTGGTAGGATTTGGTTCGATTCTGGGATATTATTGGACTAAATTTAGAATGTTTGTTAGGTGCTTCTTCCTCTAACCTCTGCTGTTTCCTGTTTTTGTTCGTTGGCTCGTCTTCATTATTATCCCCTGCTGATTCAAACGAAGTCTTTTTAAAAACTCCATTTCTCGCCAAAAGGCTGGTTTGTGCATCATTGTCAAATATTTGTTTAAACCAGGCCTGCACAACTTGGAAAGCAGCGAGGGCCATATTACTGGAAAAAACCCAGCTGAGAGCCGAAAAGCCCCGCCCTCGCCCCACCCCCATCTGCTTCCCCTCACCCCACCACTTGGCTTGCCACATCCCTATTCACTCCCCACGGGCCGCACAGTGAGCCCGTGCGGGCCGCATGTGGCCCCCCAGGCTGCATGTTGTGCAGGCCTGGTTTAAACTCTCCCGAATGTCTGCGATTACTAGTAGATTTTTATAGAAAAGTTTGAACTGTCTGATCCTGGGCCAGCATCTAGGTCGTCTTTTGTGAGGCAGTAACAAAGTATTAGGTCCTGTCCTAGAATCAAGGCAAAATGTCTTTTGCCAATGGCAAGCACTCAAGTTGTGTTTTGTTTTGCCGCACAGTCCACTCTGTCTTGGTTGGCAAATTAAACCATTGCTTGTTCCAAGCAAAAATAACTACCTTGAAACTGTCTGTCTGTAGCTGTAAAGTCCAGGCCCAATCACTTCCTCCATCTCTCCCATCCCCACGATTGGATCCCTAACACCCAGGATGCTCACACTGAGCCTCAACCTCAAGCACACTTAGCAGTGTGCTTCTTTGTGGTCCCCCCTTTTCCTAAGACAGTATTTGTATTTCCGACAGCTAGGTCCATACCCTTCCTCTAACTGACATGCCAGCATAGGGCATTCTGCCACCTCTTTTGAGTGGTAGCTTAGTTATATTGCTCTGCCCAGCCCCTTCTTCTCCCTGCCCATAAGGCACCCCAGTTCCATTCCCACTCAGCCCTTCTGTATACGTTCCCCGCTAGCTGGTACCTCTTCTGACTGAACTGTATTTTGTTCTCTGCTCAGCCCCATCTCTCTCTGCCCGTGAGGCACCTATGTTCTCTTGGTTTCTGTTCCCACTCTGCCCCTCGGACTGGCTGCTTACTTGTCGTACCTGATGTCATGCAACCTGCTGTCATCTCCCCTGTTGTCTTCATCTGGTAGCCAGGGAGCCTGAAGGCACAACTTCTCGTCCTGGGCTTCTGAGCAATATGTTTTTTCAACTTGCTCCCGAGGAGATGTGCAGCTGGATAGCTGTAAAGCCAAGCTGACAGTGCTCCTGTTGCTCCTCTTATGCACTCTTTCCCCTTTCCAGCTTCCTATCCTGCAGCACCCAGTGCCTTTGCTGAAGTGCTGCACATGGTGGACCTGAGAAGCCCCCAGGACACATTCCGGGATGGCAGCTAGGTGATGACAGCTGAGGATGACCCTGACTGAAAAGCTACGCGAGAAGATATCGCGGGCATTCTACAACCACGGGCTGCTGTGTGCTTCATACCCGATTCCCATCATCCTCTTCACTGGCCTCTGCATCCTGGCCTGCTGGTAAGTGCTGCAAAATACTTGTCTGCATGGGTCATTGCTTGGGTCCCTCCTACTTGTCTGTGAGGTTCTTTCTCTGAGCATGTGCACTGTGGTATGTGCTGTCCCTGAAGTGTTTGGCTTAACTTAGGAGCATCAGTTGATATTACTTATGGGTAAGGTTACCAGATAGCAACTGTGAAAAAACAGGACGGTAATAGGAAAAAACGGGAGAATAATAGGCGCCGATATAAGAAAAAGTCCCCAAAAATGGGACTGTCCCTTTAAAAACGGGATATCTGGTCACCCTAGTTATGGGAGTCATAGATATCAACTTCTACAGAAATGTATTTCTATCAGAGGACAGGATTCAGAAACTGGTAGGCACAAGGATATTTGTTTTCTAGTCACATTTGTCAGGGCTCTGATGTCTCGAATCAGAACGATGATGTTTTACACCACCGTACTATTAGAGTGAGAGTCCCTCTCCAGAAATTTACTAACTTCTTCAGCCTACAGAAGCCATGATCACCCCTTCCCTTGTTCCATTGTTGAAGGGTACCCAGAAGGGCACAGTATGTCAGAATTGGAGATGGGATTAATTTTCTCCACCAACCAGCTTCAATAGCAGGGACGCTCATTTAGGCCGCAGTTTTCATCCAAGTTTAATGAAAGAATGGGCCTCCCTCACAGTACCACTTAGATCAAACTCGGAGCACTTAGGCTGTAAGAACTGTAACTCAGTCCTAGTCGGCCAAGATGTACTGTATTGGTGATGTCTTACAACGCTTTTGCAGTGGCTTTCATCAGCAAGACAGGAGTAACATATCCTCAGCCCTGGTGTGTGTGTCTAATATTGTCTGTTCTAAGTGAAGGGAAGAAGCAGATGGGGGAAGGAAGGGGAAAAGAGTATTCTGCATTTTCAAGCAGATATAAACAGGTAATAAACATCAAAGTAGCTGGTTAATCAGGAATGGGATAGATCCAGGAGAGTGGAGTCTACATCCCAAGATCTTTGAGCAGAGGCCCTCAGTTGTGTCCCCATCAGTGGACCTGTGTGTATCCAGGATCCAGCAAAGATTCTGGAGATTTATTCCAGATGGAGATCAATAGGCTGCAGCTACGAACACGCACTTTCTTCCGCAGGAAAATCTTGAGTAAATTTGTGTTCATGATGTTCTCCAGGACAGTTTAACCAAAGTGGGCTGGGTTGGCCCCACATTGTCCAGGAGTGTCTTGGTTCTCACTTCCAATTCGGAAGGCAAGCACCGCTCAGATATGCTTTCTCTTCAAGAAGAATCTAGTCTCAAAACCCAAATTCCACAGCCAAGCCCAGAGTAATGTAGATACCAGTTACAAACCCATCCAAATAACCTATTTTATCATACCTTTAGCCTTGAGAAAGTATGCCATAAACAGGGCATCTTTAAGGGCCTAGTCTATGGGGAAGACATAGTGCTAAGTCATTAGCATGGATCAGTCTACTCAAGGCAAAAGAAAAGCACATCTTTCTGGAGTTCTTACAGTAAAGTTTTTTTTAATATAGGCCTAAGACCTCAAACTCAAGTCCATTTGGTTGGCATTGCCAGCTCACTAGAGACCCCAAATGGGCATGGGATTATCCTCTCACCCAGACGTAAAATTCCTTAGAGCTGCCTTACTTCTCAACTCTACACCAGTGAGGAAAACTCCCTGCTGGGAACTAAATCTTGTATCAAAATGTCCTGACTAGGGAACCCTTTGATCCATTATAAGAAGTGCCATTAGATTTTTCGAGCTTCAAAGGTTGTCATCCTGACTGCACTCAATTGGGCAAGGTGTGTTTGGTTTTTTTTAAACTTAGTCGTATGTAGAGAGGCAGGCTGGAAAACTGCCAGCTGAGCCAAAAACAGCTGAGGAGCTGGCAGACCTGACAATCCCACAACTGCAAGCCTTCTTCAAAACACTGAATCCGAAGAGCAGAAGTCACCTCTGCCATCTACTCCTCAGGTTTCCCCAACCCGGTAGCATCACCTCCACATTCTCCCAGCGAGACCCTCCGCTAATGAATAAGCCAAAGAAGGATGGAGAACTGCCAGCCCTTACAGGAGGGAACCTATTAGTTACCACCACCCTGTGCACACAGGTGCCACAATAATATATGCTTTAGAAGAGCTCTCAGCCAATCCTCAGTCTGGCTGAGACAGAGAAAATAGCACAACCTCATCACTTGGGTCTAGTGAGAGATTCCACTGGCTGAAGTGTTCTTGGCGCCTGTTGTCCAAGAGGAACAAGGCTACGCTTCAATTCGTTCCCACTTGTGGTGCTAAAAGAGCTTGACAGGATTTAGGGAGCAGTGCAAGACGCACGTGATCCATATGGATTTTGGTTACCCAGATTTTTGTTCTCTAGGCCAGTAATTATCCGTGGGAAGGGGTGGCGGTGGCAATGGCAAGGGATGGTCTGGTTCACAGCCAGCTGCTGGCAACAGTGGCTCACTGTTTAACTCTGTTAAATGCACAGACCTCGGCTAATAATGGTGAGAAACCAGTTTCTGAAGGATGAATGAGTACTGCCTGCATTCCACTGAGGACTGTACCCTGCTCTCAGGACCCCCAAAACACAAATGTGCTTCGTGGGGGCAAAGATTTTCATATTTTTATCTGTGTGCCACCAGTTTGGTTTATTTTGAAAACAGACCAGGGAGAGTTACATTCCGCAGTTCCATTCCATTCTGCTTCTAATTCATCAGTCACGCCCACAGGAGACTGCAGTCCCTCTGGGTATTAGGAACATAAAGTAGCTTAGCTCCAACGGTTAAAAACAGCTAAAGTTAGATTAGCAATTGAGTAAAATACAAACATTTTTCAATTCACCTAAAAACGTCCTCCTTTTCTAGAGGGAAAGTCCACAGATCCATTACAATGGGTCTTAACTTTGCTTCGAGTTCCGTGGAGGCAGAACCAGACCCAATTAATTAATTCAGACTAAAAACACCCACAACAGTCAGTTCAAGATCATTCCAAACTTTTTTCATAGAGCTAATTCCTCTAAACATCAGTCCTCGTGCCAGATGGGTTTGATTTGCAGACTTTCCCACTAGAAGACTATGTCATTCTGTATCATCATTACTCAAGTTCAGCAGTAATAGAAACCTGCAAATGTCCACGGTTTGTCTTTGTGCTGTGGTTACAGAATGCCCACAAGCTGTTTTGGGAACTTGGTGTCTAGGAAGGACCTTTCTCAGAACCATGGCTTCTTCTTAGACCTTCCTGTTTTCTAGAGTTGTCATTGATTCAGCACCCTACTCTTGTTCTCCCCACCTCCATCCTTTCCACTCCTGCCTTGCAGCTGGTGTTCAGGAATGCTCACTGGAACCTTATTGCTCTCTCCATTTCAGTTCTGTTTTCCTCAGTCTTTCCTTCTCACCTGACATCCATTTCTTGCAGTCTCTTCTAACTCGTTCTAGAGCAGTTTGGCGTCGTGTGGTGCACACCACCTGAGTTCCCACAGTGCCTGGCCACTGGGGGAACACTGTAATCCCTTGGACATCTCAGCTGCAGCACTTGGTTTATTTTAAACACCTCTTTTGTTTCCATAGGTGCCCTGTTGTTTGCTTCTGAAGTAGTAGCTCTGGTGAATTTCTCAGTGTCACCGCACTGCTGTGTCTCTATTCCTTTTTCCTGTTCCCGCTGCCAACTTACCTCTCCTATCGGCAGGCACCAGAGCTGTTGCTGTATTAGGCCTGTCCATGTTAATGCTGAAACCCACCTAGCCTTGTTAGCATCATCTTTGATGCCTGTTATTGGGATGGCCTTGAACAGGGCCACAAAAGAACAGGCCGATTCTATGGCTTCATCTGATCTCAGAGCCTTTAATGCTCACAGTACCCCTGTGATATAGGTTAGTATTATATCCCCTGGAAATTGGGTGGTTGCAACTTGCATCAAAGATCAGGGAGTCTGAGGCAGGACTGGGAATAGACTCCAGGAGTCCTAGCTCCCATTCCCCAGCTTTGCCTGCTAGAGAATGCTCTTTTCCTTTCTTGCCTTACGGTAACTTTAAGTGTAACCCCAAAGGGTTCTTTGCAGCAGTCCATTCTCCAAGGCAGTTTCTGAATGCGCTCAAAGTACCAGTAAGGTAGAGCCTTGAGCAGATGGGGAGATAGTGATGGTTACGCATTAAAATTTAAATAGCTGTGGTTATTTGAGTTGAATGTGTGACTATTCAGTTCAGATAACTGCAGGGTTATAATCTGCCTAGGCCAGGGATCTCAAACTCAAATCATCATGAGGGTCACATGAGGACTAATGCATTGGCCCGAGGGCCACATCACTGAAACCTTTTCCTACAGCGATACAAAAGTATAGTAAAAAAGAAGAGTAATATAGTATGCTGTTAAAAGTCAATGTATTAACTTAATTAAACCTGTAATGCGAAAAGTCAGTGCTGATTTCGACAGTCATTTCATTTTTGGCCACTTAGCTGGCAGCATTAATTTGTTAATTGTACGAGTTAAAATATTTTTTGTCAACTTGTGATGGGGAATCCATCCCACACAAGCCCTGAGTGAGTAAATGTGGGCCAGAAAGGGCCAGTTAACCTTGTGTGTTGCACCTGGAAGGAAGCCAGGGATTGATAAGAACTGATGGAAGATGAAGCCCAGCGTGGGGAAGACCTGGGCTAGGATGATAAAGCCAGGAAGTGACAGCAGGAAGGAGGCTATAGGGTAGAGGTCTGCAACCACTCCCTGGAGCAGGGGTGGGCAAACTATGGCCTGCGAGCCACATGTGGCCCATGGGCCATTTTTATCTGGCCTGCGAGCTCAGGCCGGGAGAGCGGTGCCAGTGGCTCCGTGCTCCTGGCCCAGGGTGCTGGGCCGAGTGCGGCGAGCCACGGGGCCCCACCCTCCCGAGCTGGGGGGCCCCACCCTCCCGAGCTGGGGGGCTGGGCCAAGTGCGGCGAGCTGCGGGGCCCCACCCTCCCGAGCTGGGGGGCTGCCAGTCGAGCGCGCGAACTGCGGGGTCCCGTGTTCCCGGCCGAGCATGGTAAGCAAGTTGGGGTGGAGGGCTTAGGTGGTGGGGTCCTGAGGGGTGGTGGTTAGGGTGGGGTCTCACAAGGGGGTGGTCTGGGAACACAGAGCAGGGGTCTTAGATAAGGGGTGGTGTCCCGGGGGTGGTGGTTAGGGTGGGTGAGTCTCAGGAGGGGGACAGTCAGGGAGCAAAGAGCAGGGGGGCTATATGGGGGTGGGATCCTGGCAGGGCAGTTAGAGTGGGGGGGTCTCCGGAAGGGGCGATCAGGGGACAAGGAACGGCAGGGAGGAGTCGGAAGTTCTGAGGGGGGCAGTCGGGGTGGGAAGTGGATGGGGGTCGGATAGGGGGCGGGGCCAGGCTCTTTGGGGAGTCACAGCCTTCCCTACCCACCCCTCCACACAATTTTGAACCCCAGTGTGGCCCTCGGGCCAAAAAGTTTGCCCACCCCTGCCCTAGAGGGAAGGGGAGTTGGCTAGAGACAAGGAGGAGGAGGTCAGGAGGAGAGTAAATCCTGTGGTTCTGTCTTGGATTAAGGATTCTTACAAGAGGCCTGAAAGGGTAGAGTACTCACAAGGAGGTGCTCCTGCAGTGAGTGGGCCTTTTACATAGGTCTGCAAATGTACCAGCAGTGTTCTTCCTCATTTATGCTGCTTTACCAGTACTATATTCTGCAACTGGAATTTAGGGTCTTGTCTAACTCCTGTTGAAATCAATGGAAAGAACGTCATTGACCCCAGTGGGGGCTGGATTAGACTCATAGTCAAAAGTTCTGTTGATGCATAAAGCAGAATAGCATACAGCTCATGCTCCCCCCTCCCTGCCCCTATTCCAACCTCATCCCCAAATCCCCACCCCGGCTCTGCCTCTTCTCCGCCTCCTCCCCTGAAATTGGTGCCTATGGCGGGCCGCAGGAAATAGCTCCGTGGGCCACATGTTTGAGACCCCTGGCCTAGGCAATTATCCAGCTATACATCTCTTCATATGGTTTTAGATGCATCATCCAGTGAGGCAGGGAATAATGTGGTCTAGTAGACTAAGCATTAGAAGAGGAACCAATCCTGCATTCTAATCCCTGCTCTGCATCTGACTCACTGTAATGGTTTGGTTTGTTGCTGCTGCTGTCGTCATCTCTCGTGTCATGCTAGATGCTGGACAGTTACATAATAAGCGATAATCTCTTCCCCCAAAAGTTTCACAACGAAAAGATAAGACCCAACAGATGAGTGAGATAGACAAGCTGTCCTGGGTGGGATGGAAGAGACAGGATAATAAATATATCCTAGGATGTACAAATTCGTAACCGTCGCAGCTCTCCACCTGCCTAGCCATTATCTGAGCATTTTCTCCTTAACGATACCATCATCTTCTGGGTGTCAGCCCCTAATGTGAGACTGGCAGAACTCCTTAGGGATGGCTGGAGCAAGAGCCAGGATCCCACTGGCTGTTGTGAACCACCTGCACAGCTTAACTGCAGCCTTTGGAGCCTTCCAGTCAGTTAGCAGAATTCCCCTAGTAGCTGCGTCCCTATCAGTTGCTGCTCCGTCTCTTCTTCTACGTCACTTTGAAGCTGTTGGGTCCACTAAAACCAGTATTGGAAGTAGAAGGCACTTTGTCTTGTCACCTGGGTCTGGGCTTTGGTGCCGATCTGTTGTGCTTTGCCACCAATGATTTTGGTGCAGCCGGGTGGGGACCTGGATGGAGCTGGTTCTGCTGGAGAGAACCTGACTGGGAGGCAGAGCTGGTTCTAAGCTGGAAGTCGCTAGGGAAATCTGTCTTGTCTCCTCTTCCCCAACACTCCTCCCCCCTGCTTTTCAGGTATGTGTTACTTCCATGGGCATGTCAGGCTCTCAGACAGAAATGGTTCTGTCCTGCTCCTTGCCCAGCTGCCAGGGAGAGTAGCTAAACATGGGGTGGAGGGACGTGCAGGGAGAGAAGGAAGGACAGAGAGAAGCCCCCTCCCCCATGCAGGTAAGTGAGGTGGGGAGATTGCTGCCCAGGGCTGGGTGCAGGGCAGGAGGGGTCACTGGGCAGGGGAGATACATGGAATGGTCATGTGTCCTCCCATGTAGCTTGTGCACCCCAAGTACGGGGAGACACCAGGCGAATCTGCATTTAAAACGTACCCTGGCAGAGCTATGTCAGTCAGGGGTTGGAAACACCACAACCCTTAGCGACATGGCTATGCTTACAAAACCGCTGGTGTAGACGCAGCTACGCTGATACAAGAGTGCTTGCGTTGGCATAGCTAACGTCCCTACAGTGGCAGAAAACCTCCTTTTGTTGGCATACGCTGCATCTATGGGAAGGGACTGTACTGACACAGCTGTGTTGGCATAGGCCCTGCAATGTGCACATAGCCTTGGTGTGCTCCCTTTCTCCTGCTTAGGACAGAGCCTATTGTGTAGTTCATGTTCACCAGAAACATGAGGGTAGCCTTGGTCTCTGAAAACAAACCTTCCTTTTCCAGCTGAGCTGTCTTTGGAACACTGTCACTGGGGCTATCAGTTACTATGAAATATATATAAACATGTGCAGGGCACTCTCTAGGTAAGTGAGCCAAGGTCCCTGCCTAGCAGGACTTTCAGTCTGAGCAGACAATTAGCAGACAGCCATGAGGTGAATGACTACAGTTCGGGTTAGGAAGGATAGCACATGTTGTGTTGGTGTTGCACCTAGGTGAGGTGATCACATGCCGTTTGCTTTAAAAACGGAAGTCTGCCCACAAACTGCTGCAAGCCTGGTCTGTAAAAGATGATGTGCTGCGTGCGGTGGTGGTGGGATATGGAGCCTGCTACCTGCAGGCTGCTGGTGAAATCTGAACAGGTTTGTAGTAACCAAAAGTGGTTACCATCGAAAGTAGCGGTGTCCAATAGAATTTCGATGCTAGCCACACTGCTAGCCACACTTGTGGTTTTGAATTTTTCTTATTAGACACATTATAAAAAAACCACATGCATTAGCCACAATTCAATAGCCTATTAGCCACATGGGACTAGTGGCGAATGTATTGGACACCACTTATCTAAAGGTTCTTTGCCCTGTGGCAGAGAGATACCTGGGTCTTGGCTCTGTTCCCAGTGAGCAAATACAAACATAAAAAAATCCACCACTAGAGTTACCTACCTTTCCTCTGATTTTCTAACATGCACCTTCATGCTTTTTCCCATGCTGTCCCTCATGCCTGAGAGGAACTCTTAATGAATATCTGCAAAATTACTGCATTATCCTCCTTCCAAACCCTCCTCAAAGCTCTCCTTTGCTGTGATGCCTACAGAAAACTGACAATTGTTGGGCTGCTGGTGCGCTTGTCATGGTGATCAGTGCTGTCACTGTTTCCTTATACTTCTCCCATCTACTTGTATCTATCTGCTGTCTCATACTTCGATTATAAACTCTTTGGGTTAAGGGTTGTCTTTTTGTTCTGTTTGTACAGCGCCTAGCACATTCAGGTCCAGGTCTACCACTAGGACCTCTAGGCTCTATGGTAATACAAATATTTGCAGTATCTGCAAAGGCCAAAAAGTTAATATGTCAGGCTCTGGACACCTCTCACTCCTGGAGGGGTCTCTTCAGGTCAACAAAGAGCTGTGTGGATACGGCAGTTTGGGGGATGCTTGTACCGTTGCACTGGCTTTATGAACAAGACTGACAACCTCGGAGATGGAAATCTAACACTGTTCATCGTCTGACGACATTGTGAGGAAAAAATGACCAGGGTCTTCAGTGTTAAATCTTTTTTTATTAAATGTCTGGGGAAATTCAGAGAAATTCACAAATCATAGAATATCGCGGTTGGAAGGGACCTCAGTAGGTATCTAGTCTAACCCCCTGCTCAAAGCAGGACCAATCCCCAACTAAATCATCCCAACCAGGGCTTTGTCAAGCCTGACCTTAAAAACCTCCAAGGAAGGAGATTCCACCACCTCCCTAGGTAACCCATTCCAGTGCTTCACCACCCTCCTAGTGAAACAGTTTTTCCTAATATCCAATCTAAACTTCCCACACTGCAACTTGAGACCATTGCTCCTTGTTCTGTCATCTGCTACCACTGAGAACAGTCTAGATCCATCCTCTTTGGAACCCCCGTAAGTAGTTGAAAGCAGCTATCAAATCCCCCCCTCATTCTTCTCATCTGCAGACTAAAGAATCCCAGTTCCCTCAGCCTCGCCTCATAAGTCATGCGCTCTAGCCCCCTAATCATTTTTGTTGCCCTCCTCTGGACTCTTTCCAGTTTTTCCACATCCTTCTTGTAGTGTGGGACTCAAATGTGCTTGGCATGATTGCAGTTGTTGAATTAGCAGCCTTGGAAGCATGGAGCAGATTGGAGGGACCCAACCCTTTGACAGCTTCCAGAAATATTTTGTTTTCCTGCCTACAACTAACAATGAGTTTGCACAACCCTGAGGAAGAGAGAGGCAGGTCATCTAATGACCAAGTGCTGGTAGATGCCACCTCTCTTCTTCCTCATCTAACACAGTGAAAGCTTTCACAGTGTGGCTGGGGAACATAGGCTCGATCATGCTGCACCTCCCTCTTCCAGATTTATGAGCTAGGAATAGGATTGGAAAGGAACTTGAAACTGTGGTGTGGAGAGTTAGTTTAAAGGTGACGAGGATAATGGGGCACAGGGGGACTCCTTGTGGCCTTGGTTAGATAGCCACAGAAGGAATGTATCACCTTTGGCAAACCTGTGTACAGAATCTTAGGTTTTTCTCTCCACGCGTCTTCCCCGATCCTGTTATTTTCCATTGCTTCCAAGGTGTCATTTTGTAAATGGATTATTAACTTCCATTTGGATTTAAAGCACTAGGCAAAAACCATTGACCATAAAACGAGGGAACCAAACTTCAGGGTGATAGAATGTTCAATGATGTCTTGGGAGACAGTTAAGTGAAACATTACATTTGTCCTCCCTTTTTAGGGTGGCGGTTCCTTCTCTTCCCTCATCCCCCCCAATAGAAAATCAAACTCAGGCTGGCCTTGCTGTAAGGTAGAAACAATGCCTGTTTCTAGACAAATTACCTGTGCCCACACTGAAGTAACCTGAAGCCAGATCCTCTGAGATATTTAGGTATCTAACTCCCATTGAAATCAATGAGAGAGAGAGCCACCTGAATGTCTTGGCTTCTTTCTTCTTGCTCTTGTCTCCAAGACAATATGCAGCACTGACCCAATTTGAGGCAATTTTAGTAGGACTTGGATGCACCTCCAGAGAAGGAGCAAGATAAAACTAAACTCTAAAAGCTCTAGTTGTAAGGGCTTGTGCTTTTGGAGCAGGGCCATCTGAGTTCTGTCCCTGCTGCCTCTCCGAGCTCCAAGAGGCTGTAATACTCAGGTTGTGACAATGGGGAAGTCTTGGGACTTGTCTGCGCAGGAGTTTAATCACAGCTTTTTGATATGCATCAGATAACGCACAGTATGGAAGCTGCACTAATAGCATGCACGTGGAATGCTGTGCCCTCTGGCAACGTGCATCATTGTGTACACTCAGCAGCAGTATGCTGCGATCTGAGGCAGGACATTCTTGGAGAGTGCCCCATGGGCCTTTGGGGCTGAGCAGTTTGCATTCTGGGATTTTTCTCGTTGTGCATTGTGGGATGCATAGCAGACACTAGGTGTGTTTTCTCTCTCTCTCTCTTTTTCTTTTAAATCACATGGTTCATTTGTCTATGCCCCATACTTCCTTTCTAGGCAGGCTAGCGCCATTTGCAAGTTACCATCAGCCAGCATGGCCCCAACAAAGTTCTCTGTCACTGTGTTGGCAGCCTCAAATATTCAGAGGCCGCTTGGGCTGTATTTTAGCACTCAAAGCTGGATGAGTTCAGCTTTGGACTTTGCCTGCCATACCACTGAGCAAACAATGTGGTGGCGGCAGCAGGAGGATCTTCGGCAGCAATGGAACTGGGATGAGGAAGAGGTGGAAGACACCGAGCAAGTGATAGTACAGGACTGATCCTTGCAGCAGCTTCACAGCGTGCAGAGCTGCTCTAAGCTTGGGAAACGAGCTCAGATTGGTGGGAAAGGATCGTTCTGCAGACATGGAGAGACGAGCAATGGTAGGAGAATTTCAGGATGGGAATGCAAACTTTTTGGAGAGCTGTGCTGAACTAACTCCAGAGCTGCAGTGTGCTGACGTGTGGCAACCTATACCCATGGAGAAGAGGATCACCATTGCTATCTGGAAGCTGGCTGCCCCCGAATGTTGCCAGTCTGTAGTGATCTGTTTTGGTGTGGGGAGATCAGCCATTGGGACCATTGTCATGCAGGGGCGTGATGCCATGGAAGAGGTACTGTTTCACCGGGTTCTCAAGCTAGGTAGTGCTCAGAAGGTTAGTGTAGGGGATTCCCAAACGTAATTGGGGTGATTGATGGGATCCATGTGCCTATTGTTTGGGCCCCCCAGCAAAGCTAAGAATTTGTTCACAGAAGGGGTGTTTCGACAGCATGCTCCAAGGGCTCATTGACCCCCCCCCCACATGTCAGGTTTGCAGACATAAAGGCTGAAAGCATCCATGGTGGTAGGGTCTTTTGGAACTCTGCTGTATGTACCTTGGTGGAGAAAGGACTCTACCCCCAGGAACATGATGGACATTAATGGTGTGGACATTGCTTATCCTCTGCTTTCCTGGCTAAGGAAGCCACTCCCAGGTCACTTGGACAGAAGGAAGGAACTATGGGACTGTTGTCCCAGTTGTTGCAAAATAGCAGTGGAGGGTGCATTTGGCCGTTTGAAAGCAAGGTGGTGCTGGTTGTGGAACAGGTTGGAAGCAGCAGGAAAAAACCCCCAAAGATTAGAGCTGCCTGTTGTATTTTGCACAGCATCTGAGAGAGGAAAGGACAAGGCCTTAGCCATGGGTGCAAGGCTGAGGTGCAGAGATCTCTGCAGTTTGAGAAGCCAGTCAGATGTCCAGAGCAAAATGCAAACAGCCAGAGCACTACTGTCAGGCGTGCCTATTACTCTTAGTTGGAGTCTCGGTCCTGACGTTTTGCAGCTGTACATCCAGCTGTTAACCTGGGGAGGGGTATCTGGGGATTTTTTAATTCGGTTAGTGTTGTTGATGGGTGGTGGAAGTGCACCATCGTAGCAATCGCTATTGGACCTTGTCTTTGCCTACATTACAGCCTTACGAATTAGTGCAAATATGATGATTTTCTGTGTAAAATGAGCTGGTAAGCCCTTATGAATGAAGCTTTCAAGGTTTTTATGATTAAACAGTCTGTTACAGCAATGAACCTTAATATAACTATGCTTAAATATGAAGAATGAATGAATGAGTGAATTACTGAAATGAAAGACTGTTTCTGAACAATCCATTTGATCTACAAAGAACCCTTTCATTAACACAGGAGTGAAACAAAACAAAACACAGAGCAAGAGTGCAGTGCAGGGCACAACTCTGGCTGCGGGGGCTTAGTCACAGGCAAGCATTTGTCTTGGCTCTGCCTTTTGTTCCTGGGCCTGTTGGTGTGCAATGCCAAGACTCCAAGTTCCCAGGCATGGCAGAGGACTCAAAAGCACTGGGTTCCTGGGGGCTGCTGTACTCAGAGCCCTGAGCTTGGATCCATGAAGGGAATGGCTACAGGGGTACGGTAGGAAGGAGTTGCTGTTGTTCCTGGTAGCCTGTACAACCCCATCAAATGCTGAAAGGCTGCAGAACCTGGGTGAAAGTCCCACATGTGAAGTCATTTCACCACCTGTGGCTCTGATCCCTGTGCAGCTACAGAAAGGATTGGGGTGGTTGGGGTTCTTCAGGATATCAGTGTTGTCGCGTCCCAAAAGGATGTCTGTATCGCTTTAATACAGTGTAGTATAGCCTTGTTGGTCCCAGGATGTTAGAGAAACCTAGTGGGGGAGGTGATATCTTCTATTGGACCAACTTCTGTTGGTGAGAGAGACCAGCTTTCTAGCCACACACAGCTCTCCTTCAGGGTCCAGCCCCTACTTTTGTAACAGCCAAAGATTTGAATCACGCCACGAGGGAGCAAAGATGTCCATGAACAGCACATAGCCTTTCTGGCGGGAAGAAGGGGTTTTTCCCTCTGGTAACACAAAGGAAGAGCTGCTATGCTCAAGGTATCTTTCTGCCTGTAACTAGACACCTGTAGCTGAGTGGACAGAAGGATGGTCCCCTGCTCATCTCCACATGGGAGCTGTGAATCACATGGACTCTGATGCTGTGCCTAAGGCAGCGAGCACTTGCCCTACCATCCCTGGAAAAGCAAAGGCAGAGCTGAGCAAGTTAGGGAGGCCGGGAATGAAGGACGACTGTCAAAATACACTTGCCTTGTTTAAGGAGGAGAGAGAGGGAAAGCAGCTGGAAGGTCACCTCTTCAGAAGGTGGCCATGGCCATGGAAGGTTCTCTTAACCAAGAGAGTGCAAAACACAGCCCCCAGGTAGGGTGACCAGATGTCCTGATTTTATAGGGACAGTCCCGATTTTTGTGTCTTTTTCTTATATAGGCTCCTATTACTCCCCACCTCCTTTCCCAATTTTTCACACTTGCTGTCTGGTTACCCTCCCCCGAGGAGAGGGGGCTGAGAGGATTCTGTCCTGGGAGTGAGGGCAGTAGGTTGACCCCTGGAGGGGAGATGGGTTCCTGGCGTGTGCATAGCCCTGGGGTTGGGACATGACTCCCAGGATGGCCTGCCAGTGTGCAGGAGCATCCCTGCTTCATCAGACTTTGGGAGGTTAGAGCGCCAGAGATGTGACTGGGGTAAAACACAATGTCTTGGCGATTGGGTTTGCTGTTGTCTTCGGGGACTCTCCACTGGCCTGGGCCCCAAACCCGAGACAGCTAGGCATCAGTCAAACTCTGCACAGAGTCAGCAACCCTCATCCACTTCCTGAGTGACAGTGCAGCGTATGGGGAACACTGAGGTGCACACAGTACTCTGACAAAATACTGACAGAAAGTTCCCACTCCATTCCATTGTTGTCCAGGGGCTGCCTCACATGTCTGGGTGGTGGTTTGCAGTACGGCATTGCTTGCTGTTCTAAAAGGAACGTGCTGCAACAGGGCTCTTTAGTGTTGCATTGCCTCCAGGAATTGCCCTTGCATCTCCCTGTCTCTTTCCGTATTGTTTTTGGCCATGGCAACGCTGTCCCTGGCCACTCTAGCTCTTTGTTTCCCTCTCTGTCCTCCAGTACTACCTCCATCTCTCTGTGACTTGACTTTTTTTCGGTGGGGGTGGTGGCGGCGGGGCGGGGATGACTCTATAATAATGTCTGAACATTTCATCGTTAGTTTTCTGCTCCTCAGCCTCGCCAGTCACGCCGCTTTAAATAAAGGGGTGAGGGGCACAGCAGGTGGGAGGAGAAGAAAACAAGCAGCAGGTTCCACAGCTTTCCCTAGTTGGGTGGTTGTGTAACCTCTGAAGATCCTGTCCAGCTCCTCAAATATGTATAGGTTACATGTCCCCTGCCAGATTCCCCCCCGGATCATCCCTCATTTTAATATAGGTCCTCGTGTGCTGCTTGCTCTTTGTATGGCACTGTTTGTATTCTGGTGGTAGCCTCTCCCATGCATCTGCTTCACAGTGTCCCCAACCAGATCTTTATTTTGGTGACTGGCTGACCAGGCTTTCCTGCACCAAAGGTTTTCCCCAGATGGTGGTGAGATGGAGTGTCAGCATGGCTCCAAGCAGTTGCTTGAGGCGCTTGGGGTTTCTGGAATATTATTGCAGCAGTGTGGATATACTCCTCTGTAGGAGCAAATGGGCAAAATCTGGCACTGCAGCAGCCTCTAAACAGGGCTGGGGATATCGGTCATCTTAGCCTCAGAGCAGCAGAAGTACACAGATAAACAGACGAGTAGTAACAGGCACCTGTAGCAGTTGGGATAGCAGCCAAAGTAGTTTGCAGCAGCATTTTATGCATGCAAACAATAGACCGGGCCAATTCGATTTCCAGCAAAGCTAGTTCACTTTGAAAGAGACTGCAGAGTTCGTGATGAATGCAGAGTCAGTGTGCTACAATGAATTGCATTGTGTATGCAAGATTTTTCAAACCAGATGAACACGATTTAATCCAGTTTAAACTTTGCACGTAGATAGGTTCTTGATGACCATTAATGAGCTTGTGTGGTAGGTAGGTATCGTGAGTGGCACCAGCTTGTTGCTACATCCACCCACAGCCAGGAGCACTTCTGTCATTTTTTACACTTAACATTTTAAATCCACATCCTCTCTCCTCTCCCATTCACTTTTCCTCTTTCGCTGGTAATACAATATTTGTGCTTTTTAGCATCTGCCTCCTTGCTTGTGCCTGGAACGAAGTCACATTGCAGGACTTCAGAGAGACAAGGTGGACAAGGTAATATAGAAGTTGGTCCAATAAAAGCTATTATCAAAACCGCCTTGTCTCTCTCCTGTCCTGGGACTGACACCAGCTACACCACCTCTGCATATTGCAGGTCTTGTCATACTGCAGCCGCTTCCATAGCAACAGTCTGTTCTGCCCTGAAGTGCAGGTATGAATGGGAGAGGGAATTTGTCACTAAAGAGAAATAAACCACTCTCCCGCCCCCCTGCCCTGGATCTGGTAGCAGGAACATGAACAGTCTTATTCAATGTGAATCTGCCAGTGGCTGGGCAGTTGTGGGGAAGCTGAGAGATACCAAGAGTTGATTTGTTTTTTATAGATTATTTCCCCCTCTCTCCTCCCCACCTCCAGTATATCTCTGGTACGTTAGCTGCCCCGTGAAGTCCTCTCCCTCAAGCTCTGAAAGGGTTAATGGTGATAGCCTGGTATAACATGCAGAACAGCAGGAGACAGCATCTCTCCATCCTTGTGCATTTTAAGATTCATGCTGCTGTGTATTAATGTTCACACACTACACTGTGCTTGAAATTGTGAACGCAGATTCTCATAGCATCTCTTGGAGGTAGATCAACATTAGCTCACTGTACAGAAGAAACAAACGGAGACAGAGAAGCTGAGCCCTGGACGTGGCCTGTGGAGCTGAGAATAGACCTACTGTCACAGCTGGGAATAGATCCCAGGAGTCCCTGACTCCCATTTTCCTGTTCTTATTACTGCATTACTTTTCTCGCCACTTGTTGGCCATCAGGATCAATGGCAATGGGCATGTACTATATGGAGCACATGGAATTGCAGGTGAAGGTATTGCTGTGGGTTTATGTTCCAGGAGAGGCTTGAGAAGGGTTCCATCATATCCTAACTAATCCTGAAAACCCAGCTGTGTTTGCGTCATGGGTGTGTGTGGAAGTTGTGGCCACGACTGTCATGTTTTCATTTAATCGGGGGGATCTTTTGTTTTTTTTCAAGTGACTTTTCCAAAGTGTGTCTGTTTCTCTAAACCTGCAGCAGTTGAGCAGTCTCCTAAGGATCCAGCAGAGACTGTACATTCCGCAGTACATGCGGGCTCAGATTGTTAGATGTAGGACACAGATCCTCACATGGATTTCGGCTCTTACTGCTCAGTGATTTCAGTACAAGTTAGGAGCCTAAATACCTTTGGGAATCTGGGCCTGTGTTCCTTGGGATTGCCTCTGTTCTAATTTGCTCTGAGTGCCCTGTAAGACGGGGAGCACTCTGCTTACATACGTAGCAAAGAAGCACTTTTCCTTTCCCCATGTGAAGGCACTCGCAGTGTAGTGCAAACACAGACATCTAACTTCCGTGGGTATTTCTCTTGGGCCAGATCAGACAGTCTGCATTTGCTGCGTCACATTTTGTTCTCTGCCCCTGTACTTGGTGGGCAGTGCTATCCAGAGAGAGTGGAGCACTACCAGGAGAAAGCCTTTGATGTACTCTTGGGACCTACTGTAAATCAGTGGCAAAAAGCTACTGTAAAATGAACTGGCCTGTTTTATCTGAAGATGGATAGTACTGCACGAAGACTTGCTTGGGTTATCTGGAGCCCTTTGCTGCCCTGTTCCTGCATTTCATGTTTCAACCTGTGCTCCCTGTGAATTGGTATTCTACAGCCGTGAGGAATTGGTGGGGAGAGGTGGAAAAATTGGCCGATCTAAATTGGTCCAGAAATCAACTGTTATCAAACAAACCACTCGGTCACATGGAGGCCCTCAGCTGGAATTGCAGGCCTCTTGCAGGAGAACCACAACCTGCGACCCTGAGCAGCTGCCTGAGGGATTGCTAATGGTTAGTTCTGAGCCTGGCTGCATTTCACACTGCTCTCTGGAGAAGGGTTCCTGTAGCGGGTTACAGCTTTCTTGTTGTATCCTGCATTGTCAGTTGCCTGTCTTTTTTACTTAGTACCCATCTCAAAGAGCTTATCCGCTATCTCTTACTGTGTTTGTGTAGCACCTAACACAATAAACCCTGATCCTGCGTAGGGCCTGTAACTGCTTCTCTAATGGCAAGCTGTCAAAGGGATAAAATGCCCAGGAGACCTAGTTTTAATATCACTGCACATTGTAATGCTATATCTACTGTCCTATTTCTTTTTTCTAGACTTAAGCATAGTTTATCTTCCTCTCTGCTTCAGATTTTATTTTAAAAGCAAACACTTTCAAAAGTGCTTACAGTAAGCACCCCAAATCCATATTTAAGCACCTCACCAAAGGGTTTTAACTCTGATCACAGGTGTTGAGCTACCTGATTTAAACTAAACAGTAATAAGTCACTAGAACTAGCTGGCATCCGCGCAGGAGTTCTTCAGGAACTCAGATATGGAAATACAGAACTGCTAACTGGAGTATGTAATTTATCTCAGAAATCAGACTTTGTACCAGATGATTTGAAGATAGCTAATACATAGTGCCAGTTTTTAAAAGTGTTCTAGATAAGATCCTGCCAATTACAGACTGGTGTGGCTAACTTTAATATCTGGCAAATTTGGAGAAACTATAATAAAGACTAGACTTCGTTATCTAGATAAACACGATTTGGTAGGAAAGAGTCAACACAGCTTTTATAAAGGGAAGTCATGCATTCCCAATCTACTAGAATTCGTTGCGGGAGTCAACAAGAGGTGGATAAGGATGATCTAGGTGGTAGTGTAGTTGGATTTTCAAAAAACCTTTGCCCTATTCCTCACCAACGGCTCTTAAGCAAACTAAGTAGCCATCGGATAAGAGGAAGATCCTCTTATGAATCATTAACTGGTTGAAAGATAGAAACAAAAGGTGGGAATAAATGGTCAGTTTTAACAGTGGAGAGAGGAGAACAGCAAGGTCCCTCAGGGATCTGTACTGGGGCCAGTACTGTTCAAATATAATCGTTAATGAGCTGGAAGAGGGGATAAACAGTGAAGAGGCAAAGATTGCAGATGATACTAAATTATTCAAGATCGTTAAGTCCAAAGCAGATGATGAGGATTTACAAAGGGATCGTACCAAACTGGGTGATTGGGCAGCAAAATGGCAAATGAAATTCAATGTTGATAAGTACAATAATGCATATTGGGGGAAAAAAATCCCAACTATACATATGCCATGATAGATTCTAAATTAGCTGTTACCACCCAAGAAAGAGAGCTTAGAATCACAGTGGCTAATTCTCCAAAAATTTCTGCCTGGACGGCAGCAGCAATCAGGAGCTATTAGGAATGGGATAGAACATGAGAGAAAGTATACTACTACTACTACACCTTGAATATTGTGTCCAGTTCTAGTGCCTCCACATCAAAGTTTCAAAGAAGGATAACAAAGATGATCCACTTAGGAAGGAACAGTCAGTTGCACACATACAAAATGGGAAATGACTGCCTAGGAAAGAGTACTGTAGAAAGGAATTGGGGGATCATAGTGGATCACAAGCTAAATATGAGTCGTCAGTGTAACACCATTGCCCAAAAAAAAAAAAAAAAAAAAAAAAAGCAAACATCCTGGAATGTATTAAAAGGAGTGTTGTAAGCCAGACACAAACTGAAGTATTGTATCAAGTTCTGCGGGCCATGTTTCAGGAAAGATGTGGACAGATCGGAGAAAGTTCAGAGAAGAGCAACACAAATTTTTAAAGGTCTAGAAAAAATAACCTAGGAGGGAAGATTGAAAAAACTGGGTTTGTTTAATCTAGAGAAGACTGGGGTGGAGGGACATGATACTAGTTTTCAAATACATAGAGAGTTGTTACAAGGAGGAGGAAAAAAAAAATGGTCCTTGTTAGCTAAGGATAGGACAAGAAGAAATGGGCTTAAATTGCAGCAGTGGGGTGTGGAGGGGGTAATAGGGGGGATATTAGGAATAACTTCCTAACTCTCAGGATAGTTAAGCACTGGAATAAATTTCCTGGGGAGGTTGTGGGATCTCTGTCATTGAAGATTTTAACAATCCTAATAGACAAACACCTGTCAGGGATGGTCTAGAAGATAATACTTAATCCTGCCTTGAGTGCATGGGACTGTACTAGATGACATCACAAGGTCCTTTCCAGTTCTATGATTCTGTGATAATGGTATCAAACAGCTTCTGATCCAGGAGAGAGTAAAATAATCAGGGATGTTCAGCTTAGAAAAGAGACAATTAAGAGGGGATGTGATAGAAATCTGTTAAATCATGAGTGGGGTGGAGAAAGTGAATAGAAAAGTGTTATTTATTCTTTCCCACAATGCAAAAACCAGGAGTCTCACAATTAAATTAATAGGCAGGAGGTTTAATTCAAACAAGAGAAAGTTCCTTTTCACACAATGCACAATCAACCTCTGGAACTCATTGTCATGGGATGTTGTGATGGCCAAAAGTATAAATGGGTTAAAAAAATAAGTTCCTGGGGGATAAGGCCATCAATGGCTATTAACCATGATGGTCAGGGACACCACCTCATGCTTGAAGTGACCCCAAACCTGTGACTACCAGAAGCTAGGAGTGGAGGGCGGGTAGAGCACTCCCAAATCACTCTATTCTGTACTTGCCACCTGAAGCTCTGGTACTGGCCACTGTTATAGGTGGACCATGGTCTGACCTGGTATGGCAGATCCTATATTCTTATGGTCTTATTTCAGTCTGAGTGGTGGGTGTGTACAGCCTGTGCAAATCAAGCATATTGTGTCAAAGTAGGCATCTAGCAATTGAGGTACACAAGTAGTGGCTAATCTTAAAGATGGCCTTAATTTCTCTGTACCTCAGTTTTACACACCCAGATATGACTAGTGTGAAGCTTCATTCATGAAGTATGTAAAGATCACCTTCTATGTACTTTGAGATCATTTTCTATATACTTTGACAGGGCAAAGTGTTATAGGAGGGCAAAGACAGTAGCTCCTTCTCATGTTAAGGATCCAGAATTATTTCACTTCTAACCTTCCCATTTTTTTATTTTTTTTTTGGCCCAGTTGCTCATAGCTGTTTAAAACCTTTACTTTTTCAGGCTGAAATTTTCCATGCTTGGGCTCTGTCAAGGTGATCGTGTGTGTGTAAGACTGAGTAAAATCAACTCAATCACTGAGTGAGAGAAGACTGAAAAATAAAATACTCCCTCACCGCCAGAGAAATTTTTGACTTGTTTTTTGAGCTGCTCCAGCATGATAACTGCTCTTACAATCCTATACACTAATGACCTTTACGTTCTCTGCTGTTGCTATTGTTGAGGTGGGTGTTACCGGGGTTTCTCAGAACCCAAAGCAATGGTGACTTAACTCAGTGGCTCTCAGTACCTCTGTCAGGAGTCTGATTTGTCTTGTGTGCTCCCAAGTATCACCTCACTTAAAAGCTATTTGCTTACAAAATCAGACATAAAAATACAAAAGTCCCAGCACATTATTACTGAAAGATTGCTTACTGTCTCATTTTTACCATATAGTTATAAAACAAATCAATTGCAGTATAAATATTGTACTTCCTTTCAGTGTGTAGTATATAGAGCAGTATAAACAAGTCATTGTATGAAATTTTAATTTGTGCTGACTTTGCTAGGCTGTTTTTTATGTAGCCTGTTGTAGAACTAGGCAGATCTGAGTTGATGTACCCCATGGAAAACCTCTCTGTATCCCCAGGGCTACATGTACCCCTGGCTGAGAACCACTGCCTTAACTATTTCTCTTCAGGTGGTGTCAAGAATTAATCAATGGGAATACGGTGCTTCTGTCTGATAAATAATTGATACAACCCAGAGTGCTTTCACCTAAAATTACTTGTTCATTAGATTTCAAACGCATGCTCGCTCGCTCGCGCTCTCTCTCTCTCTCTGAGAGTCACAGTAGGGTTACAGAATTTTAAAACACTTCTGTTTACCTAAGGTCAAGAAAGGGTTTGGAGGAATCAGCAGTGAGGTTTCAGTGGGGCCCTGCCTTCCGTCTGACTGCTGGAGAGCTTAGAGGCCAGATCCTTGCCCAATTGGACTGTTCCAAAGCATATTCTTTTGCCTAATTTTTTTTATAGCTAACTTTAAACAACACATAACCTATTGTGAGTCTTAGAGGTCACTAATTTTAATAAAACTACTTATTTTTATTAAAACATTTCTAGTTACACAGTGGAGCCCCGATATAACATGCCCCGGTATAAGGCAAATCCGGATATAGTGCGATTATACCATAGCTCCCGAGTCCTTGTTCTCTGTCCCCAGCAGGTGCAGGGGCCGCGGCTTCTCTCCCCTGCTGGGGAGCGCGGAGAGAAGCTGCGGCTGTGAGGGACAGAGAACTCCGGACTGCAGGTGCGGGGCCGCGGCTTCTTCCCCGCTGCCCAGCAGGGGAGAGAAGCTGTGGCCCTGCCCTGGCCGGGGACAGAGAACTTTGGGGCTACAGATTGAAGCCCTGGAGTTCTCTCTGGAAGCCGCTGCTCCCGTGCCTGCCAGGGGCAAGGGACACCTGTCCTGGCAGGTGCGGGGCGGTGGCTTCTCTCCCCTGCTGGGCAATGGGGAGAGAAGCCTCAGTCCCCACCTTCCGGGGACTGAGACCCCGCTATAACGCGACCCTGCATTTAGCGCAATGGGATTTCTTGGATCCCATTTGTCGCGTTATAGCGGGGCTCCACTGTACCAATAATGTATTATGGGCATTTAAAACCAAGGTCACTATCGACTCACTCTCTTTCATACTTGTTAACTTGCTGTCCCATCTTCCCATTCTGATTAAGAAACACAAGCCTGGAGTTGTCTGACCTTCCTTCACAAAGGCCTAAGATTTTCCTAACTATGTGATGTTTGCTTTTAGCTGGCAGTGCCTGAACATACAAAACTGTAAGCTGTAATATTGTCAAATTCTTGGGTACAGACCAGAATGTCAGATTCTGGGGTAGCACAGGCACTAGCTGTGTCTGAAGGCAGTTCAAACACCATTTACCTGATTTGCAATCTGATGTGTGGTCTAACTACCTACTCATGGGGCTGGTATTAGTACTGGCCTTTCCCCCCACCTAGAATCACATCTGAACTGGCCACCTTCCTTTTTCCATGTATGATCAGAATGCAGCTGTCATTTCAGAACAGTGCTCTAAAACAACCAAGAGCTGGGGACTAGCGCTGGAGCCTGCTTCTTACACCCCTAAAGTGAATCTGAGATCTGAGAGATACCTGTCCCTTAGCAACACTTCCTTGGGTTGTGTCAATTATGCCAAAGAGTGAGCATGAAGCTGAAATGATAGATAAGCATGCACATGAATTGCCATGTCTCTCCCACGGGTGACACATTGTTGGCCTAGCTACCCTGCTCTAGTGTCCCATTGACTTAGGAGGAGCATTCAAATCCTATCATGAGTTCCAGCATCACTGCCATAAAAACCCTGACACCCACCTATAGGCTGTTTAATTTTTAATTAAAACTAAATTCAGCTGTCCTGACCTAGGCATCTTCTACAGGTGGTAAGTAACGTCTTGCATGCCTATAGCAAGGCCAGCCTGTTCCTTTGGTATGTTGTGTAATATTATTGGTCCTTATCTACTCTTTAGAGCTCAGTTGAGTTAACTCCACCCTCCCCCTGCACCCTTAGAGCTAATGCAGTGGTTTTCAGCCAGGGACACGTACATCTGGGGGTACCCAGAGGTTTTCCAAGAGGTACATCAACTCATCTAAATATTTGCCTGGTTTTACAACAGGCTACATAAAAAGCACTAGCTAAGTCAGCACAAATTAAAATTTCAGGCAGACAGTGACATGTATGTACAGCTCTATACACTAGACACTGAAATGTAAGTACAATATTTATATTCCAGTTGATTTATTTTATAATTATATAGTAAAAAGGAGAGTCAGCAATTTTTCAGGCATAGTGTGCTCATTTTGTAAGCAAGTAGTTTTTATGTGAGGTGAAACCTGGGGGTACACAAGACAAACTAGACTCCTGAAAGGGGTACAGTAACCTGGAAAGGTTGAGAACCACTGTACTAATGTACCTGGAGACAGGAGTGGATGTTCCCCATGGTTTTATTTACCAGAGTCCCTTTTCTACAGCTGTGGAAAATAAGACTGAGACAAATTAAGTGACTTGACCAATGTGACATAATAAGTGTGTCAGTGTGTGTATTACAACCTTTTAGGGCCTGGTTCCCTAGAGGGTAACAATCCACTACTGCTGCCAGTTACTTTGTTAGCACAAGTGGTTGAGGTCTGTGCTGAGTGTTAAATAAAGGCTGGGGTTACACAGTGAATGAGAGGGATAAAAAGAAGTTGGATAACGATGCATTCAGTGAATGAGGCAGGGGGCTTATGGAAAAAACTATGTTGTGGTCATGAACATAAGAATGGCCATACTGGGTCACACCGAAAGTCCATCCAGCCCAGTATCCTATCTATGGACAGTGGCCAATGCCAGGTGCCCCAGAGTGATCTCTCTCCTGCCATCCATCACCCCCCTCTGACAAACAGAGGCAAGGGACACCATTCCTTACGCAGCCTGGCTAATAGCCATTAATGGACTTAATTTCCATGAATTTATCCAGTTCTCTTTTAAACCCTGTTATAGTCCTAGCCTTCACAGCCTCCTCAGGCAAAGAGTTCCACAAGTTGACTGGGCGCTGTGTGAAGAAGAATGTTCTTTTATTTGTTTTAAACCAGCTGCCCATTAATTTCATATGTTACAATTCATAGCTTCTGTAGGCCAAGATCACTGCACACAATGGAGCTCCTTGCATCCCTCCATTCCCCCCACAAGCAACCTGTGTGGCACCCTCCCATCCCCCTTTAGTTCAAGGTCTCTCCACAACCCCTATCCCCCACATGCACTCCCTCATGATAAGGACTCTGTGTCCTCCTAGAGCCCTTATTTTCTCCCCATTCCAGAGGCTCTGTGGCCCCTCTGGTGGATTTCTGTAGGTCATAAATTGGTTCCTGTTGGCAGCCATTCCACTGCTGAGTGCTTCTGGTCAGCACTGTCCATGCTCTTCCCACACCGTATGCAAAGTGACTGGAATACCCGTCACACTGGTGCTCTCCCAAAACACAAGGAAGCAAAACATCCAGTATCGGTGAGGCACTGAACAACGCTAGTGCCCTCCTCACAGGAGTGAGAGAGAGCGAGCAAAACTCTCTTCTGGCCAGTGAGAGCGGAGCCTGCCCCTCCCCAGCAATGAGGGAAGGAGAAGGTATCCTTCCGCACAGGCCCCAGGGGAGCAGGGAGAGTGGAGCACCCCTTCCACATATGCCAGGAACAAGAGCTCCACTGGAAATCCCTTGAAGGACTAAGAACAGTGGCTCAGAGGATTCTGGGAAATGGGATCACAGCAGAGGGCAGAGGAGTAGCTGCATCTTCTGGTACCGGAGGGGAGAGGATGAGACCAATGAGCCTGTGTGGAGTGTACATGTCCTTATTTGTATATTTATAATGATAGCGCTACTTCTCCTGGCCTACAGGTCCCAAAGTGCTGTCCACACTGTATAGGATTCACTCTGCAACTTGGAGTGCAGGAACTTCTCTCAGTGCCCAGGGAACTGCCCACAGTGCTGTAGGACAGGAAGTGAGGAAGAATTCTCTGTCCACTGGAAGCAGCAGGGAGTAAGATTTATCAAGGGAAAGTAATGCCCCAACCAGGCATTTGTCTGAGACCGCAGGGGCACACACCCTGAGTGGGGGCCCACTGGAAGGGACTCTTTAGGAAGGTCACCTCGTGAATCACCATCATAATTTCCTTCAGAACTTCTGTCTCCTATCCAAGCGCTGGCCAGCCTGGACCTTGCTTATCTTTATCTGTTAAGATAATAGTTCTGAGCAGTAGAGCTTTAACCAGGGAAGGGGTGAGATGGGCTTCAAAGTGTGCACTGCTGAACAGCTGTTCATCACTCAGAAGCAACATTCTTCACATTAACACGCTCGCCATCTGCGTTCAGTGCACCTAATTTTAAATGAACTAGGATATATGAATGAACATATATCTGGCTTTTAAACCTCCCAGGTGGCTACGTGGGGAGGTGACCCTGTAGATGGGCTACTGGTGTGAATCAGAAGAGTTTGTGGCTATGCTGGATCATCGTCAGACTTCTGGACTCGTATATAACAGTCCTCGTCTTGGCCCATCCTGCTTTGTCCGCCATCTCCTTGCCTTTCTTTTGAGTAATGCCCATCTCAGAGCCAACCAGTTTACTCTGTGAAAGGAAACCGTACCCTCTTTGGCTGTGATCTCAACAGATCTTGTGTGCTGTGCGGGTTCTTTAATGTTCAAGTTATTAGACATCATGTCAGAGGTTCCCAAACTGGGAGGCACCCCCCTCTGAGGGTGCAGAGGAACATTCAGGGGGGTCGTGGCTGGGGCCCAGGTCAGCACCCGGGGGGGGGGGGGGGGGGGGGCCCCCCCCCCCCCCCGGGGGGGGGGGGGGGGGAGTAGTGCCACCCACCTGTGCTCCTGGCCCAGTTGCCAGCCCTGCAGCCAGGGTTTTGCTTCCAGCCCCACCCCGCCCCCAGCTGCGGCCCCAGCCTCAGCCCCCTTTCCTCTGTCCATGCCCCCCACCCTGGAGTTGTGGCCCCGCTCTGGGGGCAGGGAACAGGAGTAAGGCAGGCGTGAGGTAAAAAGTTTGGAGACCACCGAATTATGTAGAAAAAGGACAAAAGCAGAATCACATCCCAGAAAAAAATTGTTGCTGCAACTGCGTCTCCAAAATTGTGGCCTGTCCTGGGGGTTTTCATCCCGATACATTGTAGCATGTATTTACTTCTTCCTCCCCTGATCCACTTATCATAGTCTGGGTCACACCTTTTCGTGTCCTGGCCATTGTGTTTTGTCAAGTGATTAAAAATGTATGGGACATTACAACAGAAAAGCTGACCCACTTTAACCAGTCACATCACTCTTTGTCCTCTTTCAATTTGCTGGTTATTTTCAAACCTCATCTTCTCTCTGTTGCTTGTCATCACCTTGCCCTCTGAAACTTCAAGCCTTAGAAGCCTCCAGGGTTGCCAGACTCTTAACAGATCCATGGATAAATCAAGTGGGTAGCACGTTGATTACTGTGTCACTAAGCATTACCAGGATTGAAAATGGCATTGGTCCAGGACCTTTATAGTTTGCTTGGGATCATTGCCATAAAAAGCTTTGCTAGTTTGAAGGACCAGAGACAAATTCAAGATCTGGTGTATTGTGAACCAACAAGACTACAGAGCCAGTCTGTATGCCACTGGAAGACCAGGAATCCTGTCTTAATACTTTTAGCATTGGTGTGTCCCAACCCATTGGCTGAACTGTTCCCCCCCAGTTTGATTCCAACATGATTTTAAAACCTAAAGAATGTCTAGAGGTAAAAAGACAATGCACTCTACTGTCTGAAAGCTGGGCCTCCCAGCTTTCAGGTGTTATAAAGCATTAATCTCTAATATGAATGGTTAATAGGTTACCAGCTGCTACAATCACACTAAAATTGCAGCTGCAAGGGGGCAAAAAGGTAATAAGAATGACATGATTTTATGGTCTGGTGTCTCAGAACCCACCATTAACAGTGCCTTCAAGACCAGTGAAGTTTGTGGCAAGTGTCAGAAACGATTCAATTCAAACTGTTCTGGAGACAAGCCTTTGAGTGTGAGCCCTGGAAAATTACAGGGATGGTGCTGGACGTCAAGGATTTGGAAAGACGCGGGGCCTTTGGAATCCAGCTTGGATCAGGAGTGATCAAAAGTGGTTACCATCTCTTGATTATTCAGGAATGTGACCCGTGCAAAGTGTGTTTGGTGGAGCCTTAGGACTTGGCTACACTTGCACTTTATACTGCAATAAAGCCTCCCAGAGCGCTCTACCTTACTCCCTGTTCACACTGGCAAAGCACATAGAGCGCTCTGACTCCCTGACTGGAGCGTTCCTGGTACTCCACCTCCCCGAGAAGATTAACAGCTGTTGCGTTTTGGGTAAGACGCTTCAGGGTCAGTGTGGATGAGGAGTTGAGTTACGTTACTGCGCTCTGCTTGACCTCTGGAAACGTCCCATACTCCCCTTAAGTCAAGTGGTCACTCTTCCCTTTGTTGTGAAATCACTGCAGGAATGTGGAAGTGCCTGTTCTTAGCTCTGTTTCAGACAGCGGCTGCTTATCTGCAATGGGGCAAAGCTAACACTGACTTGAGTGACTGAGAGGCAGGGGAACCAGGGGGGTCTGAACTTACAAGATAGCGGGCTGACACACTCTCAGCACTCCAAAAACGCACTCTTTCTCTCCCCCCACATACACACAACACACTCCACTCCACCCCCCCATTTGAAAAGCACGTTGCGGCCACTTGAACGCTGGGATAGCTGCCCAATATACACCGCTCCCAGTGCCGCTGCAAGTGCTGCAAATGTGGTCACGCCAATACGCTTGCAGCTGTCAGTGTGGACAGACTGGAGCGCTTTCCCTAGTGCACTCTCCGAAGGCTGGTTTAACCCAAAGTGCTCTACAGCTCCAAGGGTAGCCAAGCCCTGACTCTGTGAGAGGTGTCTGCTTTCATGGTTCACAGAGTGTGGAGTAGCCAGCCAGAGCCGGCTGTCTGAGCACCTTCTGACACCGTTAACTTCCAGGACTTTAAAAAAGCAGTTCAGCTTTCCTGCTGTCTCTCTGCTGAGCCCCTCAACTGCCCTCTCCCAAACTGCAAAACTATAGCACTGGTGACTGTAACCCCCTCCCTCGAGGAAAAATACAAATCTGCTTATACTAGCTCCACATCCTCACTATGATCCTGCTGTCCCCCCTGGCCCGGGGGAGATGGCGTGGTGGTTCAGAGGGTGGTTCAGCTGCATGGCTCGGTCATTCTTTGAGCTCTCCCCAAGACTGCCAACTAAAGGGCTGTCTGGGCGGCATAAATCCGTCTAACAGAAACTGTACCGAAGCCACCACCTCAGACGGTCTGTCTACATGGGGATAAAAGCCCCGTGGCATGGCCGGCCCAGGTCAGCTGCATCAGGCTTGCGGGGCTAAAAACGGCTATTCAGGCTTGGGCTGGAACCCAACATCTGGGACCCTGCCCGCGTGTCTGTACAGTAATTTTTCAGCCCCGGAGTCCAAGACCCATGAGCCAGCTGCACATTTGTTATCCTCGAGTAGACAGAGAGAGAGGCCAGCAGAGGGCATCAGCTTTGGGATATTACTGAGCTGGGTCAGGTTCAGACTGGTAACCTAGAAAAAGTTCCCCATATAACTCCCAGCCCTTGGCAAGGTTGACTGCTGGGCCCAGCGCATTTCAGCGTGCGACCTGCAGTGAAACGTGGGCTTGTTTAAATGTATAATTCTTCCTGCTTGTGTCTTAATCTTAGCTACCCACTGCTTAAGCTCCCCTTACCTGGAACAGGCCCTGTGGAGTACAGCACCCCGGTGAAGGATTACTCGCCACCTTCTTCCGAGCCAGGCCACCAGCAAGGAGATCCTAGTGAGAGACCTGATTGGGTAGGTCTTTTGCATGTGTGTGTGTGAAGACCCTGCTAATTTGTGTGTGTGCGCACGCACACCTCAGAGAGAGAGTTAGGGGCAGGGGGAGGAAGGAGTTCACTCTGGTATTATTGAAGTAACAAAGAGTCCTGTGGCACCTTAAAGACTAACTAAAGTATTAGAGCATAAGCTTTCGTGGGCTAATATCCGATGAAGTGGGTATTAGCCCATGAAAGCTTATGCTCTAATACTTTAGTTAGTCTTTAAGGTGCCCCAGGACTCTTTGTTACTTCTGCAATTCCAGACTAAAACGGCTACTCCTCTGATTCTGGTATTATTTGCACCTTCATGTAGTGAACTGAAGAAGAGCCTTGTAATTTCTGCAGCTTGCCTGGCTGTTAAATTCAGGGCTAATGTGCTCCTATTGTTAGACACGAATGCTGTCAGGAGACCCAATTGTGGGCCTTCTGAGTGGGTGGGTAACAGCTTTCAGACACTGTTCAGCAGCAGCCTGCTGTCCAAGAGGACATAGAACTGTATCCTGAATCGAGTGTTGCATTTTGTTTGCTGCATTTTTTCACAATTATTATTCAGTTGTTTTAAGTCACTGTAGTGCTCGTGGTAGGTGCTGGATTCTTCTTAGCGTCTGCTCAATGTGCTGCTGGTGGCACTTAACCAGGATTCAGCACCAAATTTGGTCCACTGGTTGCATCCTTAGCTTCCCGGCCTGGGCCGGGGGCTGACGGGGAGCACAACATGAACGCTGATCCATGCCCTGGGGCTGGATTGACAGTCCAGGAGACAAAAAGTCTCAGTTCTTCCCCTCCCAACAGGGACAGCGTGGGCAGCGACAGGGAAAACTCCCCCTCACCACTGTGCTAGCATGGCTCAACCCTGCCGTGGGACCCTCCCGCCGATAAGGGTTTGACTAGAGCTCAGCCAGTCCATATTGCTGCTGCCATCCATGGAGATGCTACCATTCAGAGGGTCACTTACTGCTGTACCCTTGTCTGGGGATTTGGTCTCTGACCTACCAACCAGCTCACAACTCCTACTCCACTGGCTAGCTATCAGAACAGAATGACTGGTCCCTCACTGCCAAGCTGAGCTGGGATCAGACGGCTGGCCTGGCGGTGAAAGGCTGTGGATCCCGGTTCCTGGGCTTTGAGTGCTTCAGTACATCCCGTGTGGTCTCTCCTTTGGCTCGGCTAGCTGCCTTGAGTGTCCACGGTAACTAGGAGCCATTTGCTGCCAGTTCGGGTCTCGCCTCCAACATTTACGCCTACTTCTTACTGGCAAAACCAAGTGTTTTCCATTTGAGGTTAAGCAGCCACACTCTGAGCTGCGTGACTGTCCCAGCACGATGAGCCCATTTTGCTCCGGCAGTGGAGGCATGAACAAAGGGTTAACGCTGACTTGGGTAGAAGCCAAGGGTTTCTTGTATTGGTCTGCTGCTTGTGTCCGAATGTACCGGGTAAGAGTTTGATTTTCCTTTGGCGTGAGCAGCCTGTATCCACAGCCCTTCTCCTGGAGGCTGGGGTCAGTTCTAAAGCCTCGCCCACTTAGCATAGCTCTGCCAGTGCTCTTCCCTCCTGACCTGTGGGATCCCTGGGTCTCCTAGTCCTTGGTGCGTCACAGCTTTGTCAGGGCACCTCAAGCCTGACCTGCAGCCCTCTGATTTTACACTCCAAGGCCTCTCTTCAGCAGAGGCTGCCAAGCGCATGAACATTTTTGGTAGATCTGAGTCTCCCTGCTTTTCTAGCTGTGGCTGAAACCACCTGCCTTCCTCCAGGCTCCTGCAGTCACTCCAGGACAGCCAGCCCCAGAAGCAGCTTGCATGTATAGGGCTGTAGGCTCAGGCTGCGGCTGGCTGGGGAAAGCTTCTCCTCAGCCATGGCACTCAGGTCAGCTGCTAGAGCACAAAGGATGTGGCCGCCAGAGGCCACACCCACTCCAAAGCAGCATGCAGCCTGCCTGGAAAGAATGGGAGAGCTACCAGGTGAGGGGGGAACGTGGATGGAATAAAAACTGTGAAGCCAGAAAGAAACCAGAAAATGAGTGACAGAAAACAGGCCATGGTCGGGTGTGGAAAAGGAGAGTATGTGGGGTGCACCTGTCCCTCATCCGTCACAAGAGAGGGGGCTGCAAGAAGGAAGAGTTAGGAGTTGATACTGTAGGGTTTGCAGGAGATCACTGCTCACTCTGCAGGCTTGCAGACTCAGCAGTCTCCAGAAGGTCATCTCTCTCTCTCTACCCTCGCTTTCCTCACAGTACCTGGGCGCTCCCGTGGCCTACATCCAGCAGATCTTGGTGAAAGCCACAGTCTCGCCATGGCACAAGAACTTCCTCGCTGTGGACGTGTTCCGCTCGCCGCTCTCCCGCGTCTTCCAGCTAGTGGAAGAGATCAGAAACCATGCCCTGAGAGACAGGTAAGTGCCCATTGATTAGAGTCTCTAGAGAGTGTCGATATGGAACTGAGCCTGCCATTGCCATACTGACCCACTTCTGACCCAGTGCTCTGTGGGTCAAGCCATCAGGATTGAAATCCTTAGACTCCTGGAAATAAGGAAAGCAAGAAACTGAGTGGGCTTCGTGGCAACTAGTGTCCCATCCTTTCCACCCCCCAGAGTAGACAAGCTCAGATTACTCAAAAAGTAACAGCAAAAAAATGTTTAAGTACATCAGAAGCAGGAAGCCTGCTAAACAACCAGTGTGGCCACTGAACGATTGAGATGCTAGTGGAGCACTCAAAGACAATAAGGCCATTGCAGAGATTGGGTATGGCCATTGGGTGATTGGGCAACAAAATGGCAGATGAAATTCAGTGTTGATAAATGCAAAGTAATGCACACTGGAAAACATAATCCCAACTATACACATAAAATGACGGGGTCTAAATTAGCAGTTACCACTCAAGAAAGAGATATTTGGGTCATTGTGGATAGTTCTCTGAAAATATCCACTCAGTGTGAAGTGGCAGTCAAAAATCAAACAAAATGTTGGGAATCATTAAGAAAGGGATAGATAATTAGACAGAAAATATCATGTTGCTTTTATATAAATCCATGGTATGCCCACATCTTGAATACTGCATGCAGATGTGGTCACCCATCTGAAAAAAGATATATTGAAATTGGAAAAGGTATAGAAAAGGGCAACAAAAATGATTAGGGGTATGGAACAGCTTTCATATTAGGAGAGATTAATAAGACTGGGACTTTTCAGCTTGGAAAAGAGATGACTAAGGGGGGATATGAGAGGGGTCTATAAAATCATGACTGGTTTGGAGAAAGTAAATAATGAATGTTATTTAGTCTTTCTCATAACACACGAACTAGGGGCCACCAAGTGAAATTAATAGGCAGCAGATTTAAAACAAACAAAAGGAAGTATTTTTTCACACAATGCACAGTCAACCTGTGGAACTCCTTGCCAGAGGATGTTGTGAAGGCCAAGACTATAACAGGGTTCAAAAAAGAACTAAATAAGTTCATGGAAGATAGATCCATTAGATCCATTAATGACTATCAGCTGGGATGGGCGGGGATAGTGTCCCTAGCCTCTGATGGCCAGAAGCTGGGAATGGGCGATGGGATGGATCACTTGATGATTACCTGTCCTGTTCATTCCTTCTGGGGCACCTGGCATTAGCTATTGTCAGAAGACAGGATACTGGGCTAGATGGATCTTTGATCTGACCCAGTATGGTTTTTCTTATGTTCTTGTATTCTTATGTGCCAGAGAAGCTGCCTGTGCTGTGTTCAGAAAGAGCATTTGATAGCCTTCCCGTCACAACCTTGGGCTGATGTCCTTGCTATGCAGTGTTTGTCTTCTGTTCAGCTGCCCTTTTATCACATATGTGTGGATCACTATCTGGTGATGCCGCAGATTCGTCAGTGGCAAGTTATAAGCTATCTCCTCCTGATAGCAGAGAGCACACCAGGGGGCCCACACCGCTCACAGGACCCCTTCTGCTGCCCAGCCCATAGTGCACGGTATCTCCGATCACTGTGACAGTGTCCTTGATGGGTGGCCACGCTGCATGGAAATGAAACAAGGCTCCATGTGCTCTGTGCCCAGCTAGACCTCAGCTCTGAGACAAGCCCCCCATTTCTGTGGCAGAGAAATAATTTCCAAACCGGATGTTCTTTAATTAAATCTGAAATTAATAATGCAGTCTGTGCCATATTCCTGGGGCTTGCGGCTTGTTTTGACATCAAATTCTGTTTATTTCAGTCTGCTCTGCAACTGTTAAAGTGTTGCAAAAAAACTGTATAGGAAAAAGTGTATCTGCATGTTGAAGCTGTCAGTGGGGGCATTGGGCATCTGGATATGGGACAGCCAGGGCTTTTTCCATCCAGAAGGTATAGGAGGTAGTTTGCATTTTTTATCCTGGAGACAGTTAAGGCTTTGGGCAGTCTTCTCTTCTTGGCAGGGACAGGGATGACCTGAAATTTTTGGAGTGGTTCGAACACCGAATTCCAGACCCCAGCAGACTTGCGGGCAGCTAGCCATTCCATTGCATCCTCTCCCAGTCTCTATCACTGCATCCAGCATTAGAGAGTAGCACATGAGCCATATATACCTGCTAAACTGAGCTGGGATGGTGAGATTGACAAGAACTTTGTCACCATTAGGTTTCAGAATCAATGCCTCATTGAGGAGACAGAGCAGAGTTCTGACATCTTCCAGAGCTGTTCCAAGCTCTCTGCAGATTCAGGTGGTCTCTCTACATCAGTCCCCATGCAGAAGATTGTCTTTGTCTCCAGGAGGACTAGACATGTCATTTTTTCTGAAGTGAAAGCCTCGATTTTGCTGTGTGGCTGTGCGGCCGGACATGGATTTTATGCTAGATCCTGTCAGTTGCCTTGGCTGTGCCCACTCACAAGGAAGAACTGCTCTCTTTTTGGGCAATGCTAGCCAGCCCTGGCCCTGGCCACCAGCCTGCCACTGAGATTTGCACACTCAGATAAGTGCCAGCGTGGGTCAGGTCGGATGAGTATCTGATTTGTTAGTGGGTATCAAAGGCTTGTGTAAGCATATCAAGCAAGGCTTGAACTTTTATAACAAGCATCACTTTATTGTGAATGTTAGCGTAAGCCTGACGTTAACACAAATTCACACAGCTTTACCCACCGGGAGAGCAGCACTTTGCAGTGCTGTGACAGGGGCTCTGAAATTGAGGCCTGATCTTGCAGTCTGTACTCATGTGAGGAGAGTCTTGGAAACAAGAGCTGCAGGCTTATGCCTGCAATTTGGAAATGCCAACCCATCCAAGCCGTGTCTGACTTGCAGGGCGGTGCTGCAGTCCCATGAGTTCACATGACTGGGGGCATTCCCTTTGCTGTGCACCGCAGAGGAGTTCAGAGAAGATTTTGCTGAGTTGCTTGTGCTGAGCAGTTTTATACTCCTGCTGTATCCTTCACACACTTCAGAGCCTGTGTGACCCCTCTCTAATCCATGCCAGAAATACTGAGGGAGGTTTCTGTTATCACCCCCCATTAGCAAATGGGGAAGGAAGGAGGCAGAGAGGTTAAGGCCCAAGTTTTCAAAAGTTCCCACTACTTGGGTCTGATTTTAGAAGCGCTGAACATGCATAACTCCAGCCAAAGCTAGTTAGCTGCAGGTACCCAGCACTTCGGACAATGAGGCCCTGAGTGTCTCAAGTTGGGTGCTGAGAACGGAGGCCCCCAGAATTAGTGGAGGCTTTTGAAATTGTGCGTTCATGAGCCAAGTATGGAGTGAGAATTAGAGCTCAGGAGAGCATGGGTGCGTTGCCTTTCTGAGGTGAGCTGCCTGTGAATACCATAACATGCTGCAGCTTCTGGTCTCTACCTGTCTTTCAGTTCTGGGATCAGAAGTTTGGAGGAAGTCTGCCTTCAGGTGACAGACCTCCTGCCCAGCTTAAAGAAGCTGCGAGACCTGCTACCTGAACATGGCTGCCTCCTGCTGTCTCCAGGGAACTTCTGGCAGAATGACCGAGAGCGCTTTAACTCCGACCCTGATATCATCAAAACCATCCACCAGCACGAACCAAAGACACTGCAGACATCAGCGACCCTCAAAGGTAGGAGGCTGAATGATGCCTTATCCCTGCTCTGCTGTTCCAGTCCCAGGTCTCTCCTGAGCCAATTGCCAGCAATGCCAAATCCGGCAGTGGTTTTATCTTGTGCAGAGTCTGGGATGAGGCCATTGGACTTGTCTCACCCAGGGTTTTGGATGCAGCCCTCTAGAGATAAAAAGTTGGTGTTCTAACCCTATCATCCTGCTGCCTGTGGGTACAGAGAGAACATCTGTGTGTAGCCAACAACCCCCCACACCTCCTTGCCCTTTGATCTGAATTATTCCAATCACCCTTGTTTCTCCCACCCTGTCTCTTTCTGGTCACTCTGAGAACAGCCCTGACTGCGCTGCCCAAAGGTGTGTGTCTGTGTAGGGGGACTGTCATAGGTGAGGAGTGAATGTTCATAGTGCTTCCTCTTGTCCTTTCATTGATCCTTGCCTGGAGTGAGCCACGGAGCTCGTCCTCAAGTGGGCTACTTGGTGCCAATGAAAGTCTCTTGCTTTAGTTAGAATAAGGACTCTGGCCATGTCTGACGTCCTGCTGTTCCCTGGTTCCACAGAATCAGAGGATTGTTCACTCCTTTCTGTATAGGGGGATCCAGCTGAGTTCGGGACCCCTGTAATCCCTCCTGCCTAAAGAGGGGTATTGGAGCCTTAAGACTTGTTGATTAAAAAGTTTCCCAGTTCAGTACCCAGAACGTGTTCAGCACTACAACACCCCAAAGGAAGACAGGGCTCCGTCCCCGGGGACCGTACCTTCGCCCAAGCAGAAAACGAACACACACACAAACACACACTCCCACAGAATGTGGATGTATAAGTGTGCACAGAAATGTCCTGGTATCAGCATTGTACTAGTTAGATTGAGTAGAGGAGGCCAGGCTTAAAAATCTGAGCACAACCGCAGACCACCACGTCTTGAAACCACAGCTGCAAACCTCAGTCAGTCGTTGCTCTCTCCCAAGGCAGGTGACTGAAGTTCCATTGTACTGTGTGTGCAGGTGGGGACGTGGAGCTGGGGGAGCCCAGGAAGGCAAAGGCCCTGCCTGCTGTGTGGGGACCTGGCAGCCCCTTTAATAAGGTGGGCCATGGTGCTCCAGCATCCTTGCCCATCTGGCGGTGAACTCTCGTGCATCGTCCCTCAGTAACCTTTGTCCAGGCTCATCGTGTTCTGCTCCCATTGTATTTGCAGATCTCTTGTTCGGAGTCCCAGGGAAGTACAGCGGCGTGAACCTGTACAACAGGAAGCGTGTGGTGTCCTACACTGTCACTCTGGCTCTCCAGCGATATGATTCCAGGTAAGGCGCTTTGGCTTTGCTACTCCCATGTCAGGTCACCTGCCTGTTGGGCTCCCTTCTTGGTCCCCTGGGAAGCTTGTTGGCCATCTCATCAGAGAGGGCACAGACTGAAGGGACTGGAGAGCGAACGCTCCTCTCCCTCCTCTGCGTGGTTCCCCCAGGGCAACCTGGCACGCCAGCCGGTGGAAGTTTGCCCTGCTGCTGCCCATGCTGTGCTTTGGGGAGAGAAGCCTCCTGTCTCCAGGACTGTCCATTTGCATAATTCATCAGCACTACTTATCAAACACCTGCAACAGTCAACGTGTTTGAACCTACGGCGTGCGCCAGAGTCAGAGTTCTTGGTAGACCCCAACCCCCTTCTCTGAACACTGTTAATGAGGTCTTGCAGCTGCCCTCTTTGAATCCTCCACAGGAACGTTGTAGATCTCAGGGGAACTTGATGATACACGGGCGAGGAGGAATGAGGTGCAAAACCTAGACAGGCGGAGCTGGCCTGGTTCTTGGATGCCGAGTATAGAGCCATGTTCCCAGCTGGCTGCAGCCCCCGGGCCCTCCTCTGAGGGGTGTGTTGGGTGTACAGTGTAGCACCAGAGTCACGTCCTTCTGCCTTTCTCCTGTGTCAGGTTCCTCACCAGTCTCCGCTCCCGGTTGAAGCTGCTGCACCCTAGCCCCAACTGCACCCTGCGGGAGGATAACGTCGTTCACGTCCACTTCAAGGAAGAGATCGGCATTGCTGAGCTGATCCCCCTTGTCACCACCTACATCATCCTCTTCGCTTACATCTACTTCTCCACACGTAGGTTTGTGGGGAGCAGGGAGGGTGAGCGCCCCGTCCATGGGCTTCACACCCTGCCCCACGTGCAGGGAGGGCAAAGCACCTACTTTTCAGTGCTTCAGTCTCCTATCACTCCTGCAGCCAGGTGAAGCTGAAATCCCACTGGGGCATAGAACTAGGACACAGAGGGGAAGAGGCCCTGTTAGGTTTCAGCTGTGTGCAGGGTGTCCAAGCCAGTGCAGGGTTGTTCCCCATGGCGTATCCTACAGGGCTCTGACCTGTTCAGTTCTCAGTGCCCCATGTGATGCCACATGCCCCGCTTCTCCTGGGGGACCAGCCCATGGCCAGAAAGATCCCACATATAGTCTGCATTTGTGCCATCAGGACCTACCACTAATCTGAGGTTATGTATGTTCCTTTCACACATGCCCTGGGCCATCCTGTAGCTGGGTCTGTGGCCCACCCCTGCGCTGCTCTCCTCTGCTGTGTCCTTTGGCTGGAGCGTGCCACTCTAGTACTGTGTTGCTATGTCAGCACCAGCTAGGCCTCTGAGGCCTTGAACCCACCACTACCATCCCTAGCTAGCACGCTGCCTGTTGAAGTGAATGAGCACGCGGATCCGCTCCCCATGGTGTGGGAGTTGATATTGGCTTTCCCCCAGTGATGTGGGCCTCGTGTTCTCTCTCGTAGGGAAGATCGACATGGTGAAGTCGAAATGGGGCTTGGCCCTGGCAGCGGTTGTGACGGTGCTCAGTTCTCTGCTCATGTCGGTGGGTCTGTGCACGCTGTTTGGCCTGACGCCTACTCTCAACGGAGGGTAGGTGTCCAGAAATAAGAGTCTCCTGCTCAAAGAAGAGACAAAGGGAGAGTGGGTGCTAACCTGTCTGATGCCAGCTACTTAGCCCCTTGTGTCCAGGATTTTCTAACCATGCCCGCTTTTGTTGCCCCATCACTCTCCACATTGCCTGGCCCTACTTTTCAAGGTGCTGAGCTCAGGATAAATGCTTCAATAGATGCATAAGCATGGCACTGCCCCGCCCTGCTTCTCAGCCTGGTTCCTATTTTGGTCCTTTTCTTGGTGATTGCCTCATTGTGGCAGACAGTAACAGCAGTATCCTTTGCAGTGTCTCAGCAGGGAGGGGAACTGTTGAACTGTATTTGTATGGTTTGGCTGTAGCAGGCAAACAGCTTGTGTTTGTGCAGGATACACCCAGCCCTTGTTTCAAGAGAAGCTGGTGTCTCCTTGGGTTTGAAATTCTTACTCGTTTACAATGTTAAACGTTCTGACAGCTCTGTAGAGCAGTGACCTGTTTTATCTCTGAGCCCGCAGCATGGGGATCACTTTAGGCTGCTGGCTAACAAGGACGTGGCCGATGAGAGGGTTTGAGTTTTCTCTCTCTCGTCTTCACAACCTACCAATGACCTTGAAGGTTTAGCGTAGAATCCACACAACAAACATTGGCTAGTTACATTCTGTGCAGGATTGCCGCACAGCACGACTCCCCTGTCTGTCTGTCTCTCTCTCTCTCTTCAGCACGTTCCATCCTGTAATACTTTTCTCACACACGGCCCCAGGTCTTAAATGACTACTCAGGGGACTGACAGAATTCGGTTGGTTAATTACAGGGACTTTTAATAAAGATAGAGGCGAGCTGTACTTGCTGGACTGGAGCATAGGCGCCAACTTTTCCCAGCGCCTATGGACCCCACCCCGCACCTGCCCTGCCTCCATTCCAACCCCTTCCCCAAAGTCCCTGCCTCAACTTTGCCCCCTCCCTGCCCCTATTGGACTCCTTCCCCAAATCCCCGCCCTGGCCCTGCCTCTTCCCCCAGTGCACTGTGTTCCCGTTCCTGCCCCACTCCCTCCCAGCATTTGCCACTGCAAAACAGCTGTTTCGGCAGCAAGAGCTGAGAGATAGGGGGAGAAGCAGGGATGGGGCGTGCTCAGGGGAGGAGAGTAGGGTGGGGGGGAAAGCTTGGCTGCTGGTGGGTGCAGAGCACCCATCAATTTTTCCCCATGGGTGCTCCAGCCCCGGAGCACCCATCGAGTCGGCACCTATGGACTGGAGGATTCTTGAGGTGGTCTCTTTTGACAGGAAGTTGCCCAGAAGTGATCTCTGGGTGCGTGTATTTGTTTCACCTGTGAAATGCAGGTCCTACATGGCAGCTTTGGCCAGGAAGTGAAGGGAGGACTGTATCCAGCTGAAACGACAAAGGGACTGTAGGCAGGCCAGATATAATTGCTGGAGTTAGAATTAGGCCAGGATACCAGGGCTAACAAGTTTGTTGGGGAAAAAAATGCGGTGAGATCTTTAAGACAAATCATAAATGGCCAGGGTCTGGGACTTCTCTGAAAACAGCATCTGCAACAACATGATGGGGTAACTGTCCAGTCCAGAGTCTGAGGAATGAGCACCTCTGACTGTGTCCCCAACAGCATTTCTGGAAGGTTTCCTCCTGGGAAGTCTCCTGTCCCAGTACTTGCGTGATCTGTCAAGACTACAGCCCGAGGTGGTGGGACTGCCGACTTCTAAAGAGAAAGTTGTCTCTAGCTGCCCAGGGCCTTCAGAGGAGTCTGTAAAGCAGGCTTGAGGGGATGTTTTAGGGATCTGTGACAATTCAGATTAACTCTTTCCCTGGTCATGTTACAAACATTAACAGAGAAAGTGATAACAAAGCTGTTTTCAAGCCCCTTTCCCTCTCCATTATCTGCAAGGCTGCTTGTAGTTTGTGATCCTTCAGACATGGAATTTGCCACAGAATCCACCTCCAGCCAGTGTCTGCTCTCGAATCAGAGCTTTAATTAAACAGAAGAGAGTTCTAGCCCTCGTGGTGTGAAGATAACCAGAAAAGCGTGACCTGAATTGAACCGAGGCAGGGAAATCTGCAGGCAACCTGGAACAAGGCTCTGAGAGCTGTGAAGTGCCCCCCGTTCATTTCAATTCATTGTTGCCTCTGATGTGCCGAAGATGGTAACTTAAATATTGCCAGCGTTTGCTGTTTGACTGCTGATCCTTTAGCAGAAACACCCAGCTGATGTGCTTCTCCCGTTGTCCGACACTGCTTCCCGAGGCTTCCCAGGGGGGCGAAGTCCCAGCCATTCCTACTCAACTGCTATAACCTTCTGCTTCCCTTGGCAGCTTCTGTGACCGAGTCATGTGGTGTTGATGCAAAACTCGGCAGAGACATGGCGAAAGTGGGGACAGCACGGAGTAAATGGGATTCACTGGGGAACTAAATAACGCAGGAGCTGAGTGCCTCCTCCGCTTTCCTAAAGTGCAATAAAACCTGCACTTTCCAATTTCAAATGGGGCTGCCCCCCAGTTTCCAGCCTGGGGTGCCACAGAAACCAGGGGCCTGGCTGCAGAATGGAGGTGCAGCTTGGAGTGGGGGCTGTGGTTCTGCATCGGAGGTGTGAACAAAGTGGGAGGGGACAACGCACTAGAGGAAATGTATTATACAGTCTCCCCACTACACACGCATTGGGTAGCTGTGTCACAATAGAGAGGGTTATGGAGACCCTGCACCCTTCTCCCTTCCCCCTCTTCCCCCGTTTAATACTTGCATCACTTTCTTATGCAACCATTGAGAGGGCATTAGCCAGTGCCCATGTGATTCCCGTGCAGTGACCTTCAGCTGAGACAGCCACCGGGGCACGTCCCTGCGTGATCTGGTGTGAGTGCAGCGTCCCCCTCTCCTGGCACAAGGCATTGGCCAGTGGGCTGGGGCCCTTTGGATCACGCCACTGCTATTGGGAGCTCAGTCTCCACGCTTGCTTCACTCGCCCACTCCCATTCGCTGGCAGCTCGGGCGAGAGCAGCCCGGGGAGAGGGTTGTGGCTTTGCTCTTGTTTGGAAATGGAGCTGGTGAGGCTTCGTCTTGCTGTGTTTGTTTAATGAATCAGTCAGTGAGATAGCAGAGCTGCCGTCTGGGCCAGACTCCGGGGGGAGGAGGACGCCAGGAGAAAGCTGTTCTGCCCTCAGTGACACGCGAGCGGCTCCTGCTGAAGCCAGTGGCAGCTGCTCGTGAGTAACCGAGGGCAGCACTCGGTCCTTAGGGCTCAACACAGGCAGCAGCAAAGGCAGCCCCCAGGGTTGCTTTGCCTCCAGCCCCATCGCTTCGCCATCCTGCTGCTGCTTCTTCGCCAGGGAGAAAAGTTTCCGTCTTGGCTCCCCGTCCTGCCCGCCCCCTTCCATGCCACACAAGCCCAGTGCTCGTAATGCAGCGGTCGCCTCTGGGGCACGGATTTCTGAGCCCCCACGGAAGGGGTCGATGTCTGTGAATGACTCTGGCTGGTGGTGGCAGAGAGGTAGCTGGAACTTGCCATGCTCAGCAGATCTTGGGTACTGGCCCTCCGCTTGGAGCAGCTGTTGGCTTCCCCTGAACAGAGCCAGCCCAGCTGCTGTGAGCAACCCAGAGAATAGTGGCAGCAAGAGGGAGGGTGACAGGAGCTCCAGCAGGGGCCGGGGAAAGTCTTGTTGTTTAGGGAAAACGAACTCATCGTCCTCCTTCAAGCCCAGCCTCACAACTCTCCTCTGCCAGGATGCCACTTGACAACGAATAGGCTGCTGTTGTGCAGCGACACTCGTGGCGATCAGTATTGTCTCATTGGTTCCTTGTGCTGCCCCCTCTGTCCCCAGCCCACACGGTAGCTGTTTAAATACCCTAGTGTGGAGGGGAAGAGAGAAACCTCAGAGGCTGATGTCTCTCCTCACTAGACGGGCAGATAGTCATTGCTCACGCTGGAGCTGGGTCAGGGCACTGGAGAGTCATGATGTTACTGGCCGTTAGAAAGGCCACACGTGGGACTGGTGGGCTCATGGGCCGTGGAGCCTTTCACTCTAGGTCACTAGTTCCAAGTCTGGCTGGTGACCAAAGCCAGCAATTGCGGTGGGAAAGGAGTAGTGAGCGCTGGGTGTCCATGTCTCTGCAAACCCATCCCCCCAGCAGTCTAGCTGAGGAGCTTAGCAGGGAGGCCCAGGTGTGATATGACCCCTCCAGTGCAGCCGGGAGACTCAGGGGCAGGACAGAGCGAGTCGGTGCAGCGCAGGCTCCAGCTGGTCTGTGATCAGAGGGCTTCAGTCTCCAGAGCCATTTTCATTTCCTGGCTGTTTACGGTTAGCTCTTGGCACAGTGCTCGAAGCTCCGACCCTGGCCGAGGGCTCCCTGGTCTAGTGCTACAGACAGGCAGAGGGGCGCTGTTCCTGCCCTGGCGAGCTTAAATCTAACGTTAGGATGGCACATGATGGCCTGTCTGTAGCAACACAGTCAGCCCTGCTGAAACGTTAGCGTCTGTCTGAACCAGACACTGCACAGCCTCTTGCCTGGTCCCAGAACAGCACGGTGTGAGAAGGCCCCTTACTGCAGCTCGCTGGGGTATCGAACGAGAGCCCGGAACCAGCCGTGCTCTGCAGTAGGCTGAAGGACACCTGGATACTCCCTTGTTTCTCACACTTGCTTTGTTTTCCTAGGGAGATTTTTCCATACCTGGTGGTGGTGATTGGCCTGGAGAATGTGCTGGTTCTCACCAAATCAGTCGTCTCCACTCCCGTTGACCTGGAGGTGAAACTGAGGATTGCACAAGGTACCCATCTGGCTCTGGCAAGGGGGGAGATTCCCAATTCTTACCCTGCGAGAGGGCGTGAAGCAGCCCTGGACCAAGATGCCGTTATGTGTTCTGCACTCGGGGTCTAATGGCCACTTCAGCTTGCTGCGTGTCAAGCCCTGTAAGCCCATCAAGGAGTGCCCTAGTCACTGGGAGCCTGTAACACAGCCGTGGTTCCTCCCTGCTACGGAAGTTGCTGTGAAAGAATCACTGGCACGGGGATAGCTGCAACATCCCCCTGTATGGACTTTTGGTGCCATGTCTTCTCAGACCACGAATGGTCAAAGTGCTGCCTACGGGCCGCATGCAGCCCCCTGGGGTTCTACGACAGGTTCCTGTCTTTACTATATTGCTACTGGGGGCTACCTAATCCAGCAGGCAATGCTCTCAGACTGCTTAGCTCAAGGTGGAGCATTGCATGCTGAGATAGTCCAACAGTCTGTGCCGACTGGTGTTCTGTATTAAACAGGAAAACAAGGGCAGGCTGCTCCATGCATGTTCAGGCTGGCTGTCGGGCTCCTGGCAAGCCCTCAGAATGGCTCGCAGTTGAGCACATTATAAGCCAAAAACTATGGGAGAATTTAGCATGATCCCTTGAACATTATTCAGTGTTGTGTTCCTTTTAGAGAGGGATGGACAAAAATGAGGGGCTCACCCGTAGTTTGGTGGATTGGCTGGAGTACTCTCTGGGTAGCTGAGTAAAGGAAATGATTTTTTTCTGACATCAGAAACTTCCTGTCTCCAGTAATAATAATACATAATAAGGCTCTGCTACCTTTTGTCTAGATCTCAGAGTATTGTCCCCTTTTTACAGGTAGGGAAGCTGAGGGACAGAGCCTTTTCTAAGGTCACATGCAGAGGCAGGACTAGAACCCAGGAGTCCTGTGCACTAGTCCCTTGGTCTAATCACTAGCATGTTTTGTTTTCTAGGCTTGAGCAATGAGAGCTGGTCTATTATGAAGAACATGGCCACAGAGCTTGGGATCATCCTAATTGGCTATTTCACGCTTGTCCCTGCCATCCAGGTATGTGTGATTGGTCAACATGAATGGTTAAGGATTCTGTGAAGAAGTGTGTAGCAGCAGCTACAAGCCCAATGCCAGTAGCTGATTTTCAGTAACAGGCTTGGCATTTCCCATAGGATCTCAAGGGGCTTTATGCATTCTATACACAAGGATCATGTCACTCCCCTTTGAAATGCAGCCACCTCTGGGGTGAAACTCAAGCAGTTTTACAGTGTACAGCTGTACCACACCACACCACACTTTAGGACAGGAAGTAAAGAGTCCTGTCTCCAGTTGGAACTACAGGAGACTGTATAGTGTTTTTCCCTTCTCCAGTGCCTTCTCAAAGCACTTTACAAACATCAAATCTCACACTGTCACTTTGGGGTGTGTAACATCCTCGTTTAACAGTTTGGGAAACTGAGGCAGGGAGTGGCGAAGTGACATGCCTGATATCACACAACAATGTAGTGACAGCACTAGGTATAGAATGCAGGGCCCCAGTTGTTTGTTCTAACCCCTAGGTAATACTGCCTCCCTTTTGAGGAGGCAGAATTGTATCACCAGAGTGAAGCAGTAGGACTCTTCCCTTGGATATTGAAATCAGTATTGACCCCGTGCCGCAGTGCGATGGTAGGGGCTCTGCACTGGCGGATGGAGCGGTCTTTCAGATGACATGTAAATCGAAGATCTAGAGCAGCAGTTCTCACACTATGAGGTGGGCCTCACAAGGGCGGCACAGGAATGTGTCAAGGGAGGCGCGAGCTGTGTGGTTTGGTTTTTATTGAAGAGCTCTGGCTGTCAGCCTTGGGTGGGTGGGGCTCGTGCACAAGACCGTGCTCACCCAGGAGGCACGGATAAAGGGGACAGCCAGAGTCCTGCTACCCGGGCTCAGGCTCTCCCCTCCCTCTCCCCAAACCTCTCACCTGGAGGAAGCCTGGGCATGGACTCTCCTTCCCCTGCCCTCAATCCTGCACCAGGAGGCAGCTGTCAGCCCTGAGGTGGCAGCAGTGCAGAAGTAAGGGGGACAGTGGAGCTCTAAGTCTGCTGAGAAGGGAGATATTGACACGATCACTTCTCACATTGCCACCCTCACCTCTGTGCTGCTGCTGACGGGGTGCTGCCTTCAGCACTAGGTGCCCAGCCGGCACCCGCTGCTCTCCGCTCTGCCTTCAGAGCTGGGTGCCCGGCCTGCACCCGCTGCTCTCCGCTCTGCCCT
>ML677391.1:4800582-4821976 GCA_007922305.1 Dermatemys mawii | reverse complement strand
CCGCTGCTCTCCGCTCTGCCCTCAGAGCTGGGTGCCCGGCCTGCACCAGCTGCTCTCCGCTCTGCCCTCAGAGCTGGGTGCCTGGCCTGCACCCGCTGCTCTCCGCTCTGCCTCCACAGCTGGGTAGTGGTATATGTACTTGTGTGGGGGTGGGGGGCCATAAATGACTGCAGACACAGAAACTGGGGGGCCTGATGAAATAAGTTTGAGAACCACTGGTGTAGAGCGCTCATGGTCATTTAAGTCCCCGTATCACATTTTCAAGAGGGAGGGGTCTTGCAGGGTCCAGGCCATGCTTCAGTCCTCTCCTGCAAGCCCAGACCAAGTCTTACCCAGCGTGTCTCAAAGAGAGGTGACCAGATCACAGCACAGCGTGTGCACTGAGGTCTGGCAACATGTCTGCACTCAGAACCTGGTCCCCCGTGATCAGGGTATGAAAACATCGCATGACTATGACTAAGTGATGAAACAGAACCCAGAGGGACGAATGGAGTTCCAGTCATCCTGCCTTTGTTTCTCGGATGTTATTATTGGATGTGGAGCTTGCTAAATCAATTTGTGGCAGCCTCATCAGTGAAATGCAGAGCCCTCTGACCACCATCCAGTCTGGGCAGAGAGCAGTCGTCAGGGATGCATGGCGCTGTCTGTCTTTGGCCCCAGCTGCATGTGAGACCCTCTCATTGGCCCCACATTGACTCTGGCCCATTTGAAATCGGAAGGACTCCTGAGCGTTGTGGCAAAGCAAAGCTGAGTGCACGCATGGTGGGAGCAGTTATGAGACTGGTTTTTGACATCCGCTACAGACCATTCTTCACTCCATATCGACTCTGCAGAGAAATACAGGCGCACAACAGGCATCTCAACAACAAGCACAGTCTTGGGTGGTTGGAGAGATCTGTGTGTCGTGGTAGGCTCAGGTTTGCCTGGATCTTCTCAAGCATTCTGGCTGTAGCTTTCTCCCGACGGATGTGTAGAGGAGTGATGGGGCTTAACACGGAGAGCATAGTGCTGGTGTGGGTTGAACTGTCCCAGTGACGATACACGTGACTGAATGTAGTTGTGTGTCTACTAACTTGACATGAGATGGATGGCGCCAGACCTGAGCACAGTATTCTGCTGCAGAGTAACAGGGGGCTAGATCGGATGAGTGCGGAGTTTGAGCATTTGCTCTCCATGAAGTCCCAGCCAGTGTGCTTTGAAGATTGTTATGTGACCTCACAGTAGCTGCAGTTTTCCTCAGGTGGTTAAAACATGAGAGACCTCTCTAGGGTTACTCCAAGTAGAGTGCATGAGATTTGTAGTTCAAGTGATGACCATTGAGAAAGATACTCAGTTCTTGAGTGCTCTGGTGTTGTGAAGATGGAACACACTTCAAACTGTCCTGGTCACAAATGGTTGTAAATGCCGCTGGTTACAGTAGTCAGCCATCTTAGTCAACTCAGCATTTTTGGCGCCTTCGCGTATTAGGAATGGCCATGCTCGGACGTCTGAGCAAATATCATCTGCATTCATGAACTTTTGGAGCTAGGCAAGAAGGAGGTCATTTGTGCACAGAATGAAAAGTGTCAGTGCCAGCGCAGAGCCTTGGCGTAGACCATTGGTTTGTCTTTTTCACGTGCTCTGTGTGCTGTTTCCCATGTGTACTTGGAAATGTTTGTTTTGGAGGAGGAGGTCAATGACATTGACTATCCATGCTGCGAGTGCTTTCAACGATTTGACTAAGAGCCCCATGTGCCAAACCATATAGTAAATGCTGCTGTCATGTCCAGAATTATGGCTCCTGTCTTCAGGTTCTTCTGAAAACTGTCTTTGTTTAATGTTGTCAAAGCTAGCACATGGTGACAGGTCCTTTGACCTCTCTGAAAGGCCTGCTTGCTTGATGCTGAGTATTGACTCCACTTCTGGGGAGATGCGCGGTAGAATGAGACACCCCAGGACCTTGAAAGGCACAAACCAACTGAGATATCAGTGGATAGCTTGCAACAGTATGTGGCTCTTTCCCCAGTTTCAGTAGAGCAATGACGCTTGACATTTCTGAAGTCACTCTTTGCTGACTACTAGCGTGAAGAACTGCGCTAGCCACTGATGAGCACAAGTCCTGTGGTGCTTCAGAAACTCTAGCGATAGGTTGCTATAGCCAGCAGTAATGCCAAACCTAGCATCACTCAGAATTGCGTCTAATGCCATGGCTGTGAACGGCTCTCTGAGTTGCCGAGTGGCATTCCTCCGATAGAACTGACGCCATTAGTCATGGACTTGTTGTCTGACCTGCTTCTCATTTGGGGCCTTTGACACATTCGGGAGATGGCTCTCTGCTTGGTTTGACATGACAGGTGGTCAGCTTAAGGCTGGTGATTGCTGAGCTGCAGCGAGACAGTGAATCGAATTCCAACATTTCCGGCTTGAGCGAATGACATCCAGATCCCAAGTCATCTCTTCCCATCATGCCCATCCAGCAGCATCTAGTGACTCGCTTATATGATCAGCAATACTGGGCTCACCAGAGGATTCACACTGCCTGAGCAGTTTGGTACATTCAACATCAAGGCACAGCGTGTAGATAGGATGGAAGTTGCACAGTATGGACGCGCAGGTGGCTTTCAAGATAACTCCTTGAATAGACTGAAAACGTCATCGACCAGGATGAGGTGTGATGGAGACAACACTTATTTCTACAGCCTCTGGGTACCTCTTCCAGTGTGCCTTGCTGAAGTTTCATCTTGGCTTGTTACAGGACCTAATGATTGGGAGTTGTAGGCCAATGTGGATAATAGACGGTCTGTGTTAGCAATGTGTGAAGTCTTCCAAGTCAGACATGATGTGGGTTGGGAATGACCATCTGCGGATGACAGCCAGCACAAATCTGGAGCGTGTTTACGAGACCATCTGGCTGAGGGGAAGGTGCCTCACTGCTGTGCATCATGGATGAGAGCAAGATCATTGTTAAACACCCACTGTACCAGTGACTCTCTGTTAGTGCCTGATGTATCCCCAGTCAGGATGGTGGCTGTTGAAGTCACCTATGTAGACAGCTGAGTGAACTAGTCTCAACAGAACTTGTTGGTCCCAGTTATCATTCGGGGGCTTGTAAGCATTTGTGATCTGGAAACCTCCCACCTGAATCACATCACAGACACTAGTAGATGTAAGCAGAGCGGTATCTGAGGTGTGGCACGGCAGCTTGAAACTGGCTCTCTGGAAGCACCTTGCTCCTGCAGTGGTGATGTGCATCTTTTGTGGGTACTTGATGTCCATGTCGTGACGGCAGGATAAATTGCTGATAATGTGGCGTTTGGCTGCTGACAGCCCCTCAGCGTTGAGCTGCAGTATTCTCAGGGCTAGCCCGACGGCTCGAACTCTGCCAGGCGAAATTGCAATGTCATCCAGCAAGTGACGGCGATTCAGCCCTAGCAAGGACTAGGAATGTGATCTAGTGGTTGGATCCCCAGTATCCCCGGTATGGGTACTCATGGGGTGAGCAATGAGAATGCTGATCCAGCTCTCTGGAGAGGATACTTATGTTCACTTACCCCTCCGGCTCGCTGCTGTGAGCCACTGGGGCCCCGGGGGCTGGCCAGTAACCCCTGTGGAGCTGGCACAATTACTGTTCCATTACTCAGTGACAGAGCTGTCAGGCCATCTTGCTGTCCCACGCATCATGCTTGTCATCACCTCCTCTTCCCCGGTCACATGCTCCACTTTGTTGTCTGCCGCCCGAGATTCTCCATCCCTTACAGAACTACCAACATACTCTGTGCTTTCCTTGCAGTGTCTCCATTTCTGTAACCTTCTGTCTAGCTCCTTCCCACCTAATCAGTCACTGAATTTAGTGTTCGACAAAGGTGGGCACTGCTCTCCCCGTTCTTCAGCTGGGGAATCTGAGGCCCCGAAGGTAGAGTGATTTTCCAGGGGTCATACAGAGAGTCAGGGACACAACTGGGAGTGGAACCTGAATCCCTCCTCTGGCTCCATCTGCTTTCCGTACCCGGTTACCCAGTCACACCCACCACCATTGATGCTGGCTCTGTGTGATCGCCGACCAGCCTGGCTTCACTCCTGATCAGCCACGCGCACAGGGTGAATAGTGTCAGGACAGCACCAAACGTCTCTACCAGTCAGAGAAACAACTCCCATCACACACACACACACAAACCCCCATGGCCAAGCCTGTTGGAGGCCTTGAATCCTGTCATTCCCTCAAGTCCCCAGTAGGCGCTTGGCCCTGGGGCCATATTAGGCAAGGATCCCTAAACATTTACCCAACTGAGGGCTGCTTTGGTGTCCTCCCAACTGGCCTCCTGGCCACAACCACTTGGCATAAAATGAAGCAGGCTGCAGGGGCCCTTTTTTGTAATAGGGAAGTGCTGCAGGCAAAGACTACAGGTACCAGCATGCAATTGTCTCCCGTGAGCCAAGTCACAGCTCTCAGATCAAGGTGGAGCATTTCAGTCCCTGCGGGCTGTAGCTCTGTATTTGAGAGGAGAGCAGCCGAAGGATGCGTTACAGAACTCCAGGGCTACCCACCTCTTCCCTTCTGCACTAAGACTCAGCTCCAGAGCTCTCAGCATCTGGGTCGCTGCCTGCTGTAAAAGAACTTGCAGAGGGAAGTGACTGAAGTTTCCTCCTGTAAGAGGAGAGAGAAGAATGGGACGAGTAGGAGATGGGGCATGTCTGTGGAGGTGTGGAAGAAGGTACCACTGCGCCCCACCTGGCCTACGTGTGTCCTTGGTCAGCAGGTTGCCAGCATGGCTTTTGCTTGTGCCAGGTTGGGGCACGAGGCATGTGGTCACACCCATTCTCTGCTTTGTACATGGTTTTGTCTTTCTTGGGTGCAGATTTGCATGCTCTGGCTCCCCTAGGCAGAGCCCCACGGTGATGATCTCTGTTTAAGAATGGCTGCTGCTCTGCTGGAGTCTGGTGTGTGTGTCTCCCTTATCTTTGTCTCGCGGAGTGAAGGACTCAGCAGAGATAACATGCTGCCCTCCCGTCACAGAGTCCAAGGAGCCCTGGCGATAGGGAGCTGGGCTGCGTAAATCTGGCAGGGATCTTCGCTCGTGGTTGCCAAAGGGAGCAGTGCAGTGCTGAAGTCATCTAGGCACCGCATGGTACAGAGAGGAGCAGCAGAGGGAAGGGGAATTCCCTCTGCCCAAGGCCTGGCATCAGCTCCAAGCATTTGGACAGGCTGCCTCCTCCTCTCAGTCACACCCAGACAGCCCATCCGAGTTGGGGCAGGAGAATTTGCCCCTCCAGCTGCTGCGTTCCCTATGCCTAAAGCAGGGTTTGGTTTGACGGGAGCCATTTTGCAAGCAGCACTCTGGTACGAGTTATAGTTTTGGGAGTCTCTTCCCTGGAATCGCAGATGTGCAGGATGCCCCATTCTCTGGCCTCGTGGAGAAACCCCAGGCCCAGAGACCTTGCACGTTGGTGCTTTGGGGAGTAGCCCCATGTCCTGCTCCTGCCATTGCCCTGCCTGTCTCGCTCATGTGAAACAGCTGACATTCACAGACTGTGGGCCCAGTCCTGCTCTCACTGAAATCCACGAGAATTGCTATAGAATTGCTACAGACGGAACAGGGTCAGGGTCCGCAGGGTTCGTAGCTTTTCACTCCCGGCTTCGGGTGTGTCTTGGTTCCCAAATGCCCCATGGAATTCTGTACAGAGCAGAGCTGGTCCAGCCTCTGTGGAGTCCCTGGTTGCGGGGCACAGAGAGAAAATCCAGTGGGTTTTTGTTCCCCTCTGGACGCATGTCTAGAGGGCAGTTTTGGCCTTGTGCTCCCGTGTCCCGCTCCTCCCAAAATCTCCAGTCCAGATGCTGGGGACGGAGCAGGAGGAAATATGTAGCCAGGAGCTGCCTTTCCCTGTGGCCTTGTTGTCAGAGGGGACAGCTGATCCAGTGACGAATTATCCCCCACATGGCCTGCTAGGCCTGTAAATTGCCAATTCCACTGGTGGCTCCAAGCAGGTGTTTGTGTTGCTTGGGTTTGAGAACAGCCCTTGCTGGCTGGGGAAGCTCTCGGTTAGACTGGAAGGCCTGGAGGAGTCGGTCTCTCCCTGTTGCTGCCAGGCACTTTCCATCTCAGTGCGTGACCAGCACTGCATGTGAGGCGAGCCAAGCAGTCCAAGGACCCAAACGCGTGGCTCTTTGTAACCCCCATTTGAATGGCTGCAGCCTGGCTGGCTTCGCAAGGGGTGAGATTGCAGTTCCCAGGGACTCCAGCCAGCAGTCTCTGCAAGAGGTTTCCAGAGTCCTGAATCTGCTGCATCTCCAGGGGATTTGATCTATAACTCACGCTCTCGCCTTGTTCCCTGGCCCTTGTCAGTGGTAGAAAACGCTGACAGGAATCTGGTCCTCAGATGGTAGAAGAATCCCCCTCCGAAATGCCTTCCCGTGGTTTGGTTTGGAGCCCTTTGCGGGACTTAGTGCTGGGTTTGGGGTGACTGGTTACATTTGTTTTGTTGTGGTTTAGGGCTCAGTTTATTTCCCATTCGTCAGAGAGAGTGGAATTTTTGTGTCATCTTTGTTCCTGCAGGGACACCTGCTGGTGAGAGCTGAGCATTGCATGGGGTCTGAGAAACCAGCTTCATCACTGTCCCAGGTTCATAGTGGTTAGAAACAGAAAAGACCTGTTAGCTCAGGGATCTCAAACTCGAATCACCAGGAAGGCCACATGAGAACTAGTACATTGGCCTGAGGTCCACATCACTGACCTGCCCCCCTGCTACCTCCGCCCCCACTGCACTGCTTCTATGAGGCCCCACTCCTTCTCCGCCTCATCGCACCCTTCCCCATTCCAACCCCTTCCCCAAATCCCTGCCCCTGACACGCCTCTTCTCCACCTCCACCCCAGAGTGTGCGGCTCCTCGCTCCTCCCACCTCCCAACTGGAAAGCACTAAGTGCCACCAAACAGCTGTTTGGTGGTGGGAAGTGCCTGGAGGTAAGCAGAGGAGCGGGGACGCGGCACGCTGAGGGGAAGGGGGCGAGGGGAGCTTGGTGAGCCCCAGGAAAGAACCCCGCTGGCCACGTATTTGAGACCCCTGGGTTAGCTCATGGAATCCATCCACCTCCATGGAAAGGGCCTGGGGACTGCAAATTACCTGTTTGGTGGACAGCGTGAAATGAATGTTGGGGGTCTAAGGCCAGGTCACCTCACTAAACCACCAGCACAGCTGGTTGTAGCAGTAATTGACTAGCCTCAGAGACTGAACTCCCTGCATCTCTATAGGACAGCGATCCTCAGACGGAGAATCTCTCACCACAAGCATTTCCTGAATGTGTCTCCTTTGGCTCTATGCAGCACACGCTATGAAAACACAGCGTGACTGAATATAGAGTACTAGAGTAAATGAAACAATGGAGTCACGCTCTGGTGGCTCTTTTGGGCAATGTTGAGTGCTAATTTGGCTCCTGAAGCACTGAGGTCTGAGTATCACTGCTATAGGAGATCCCTTCAGGTCAAGGGCGAGGCTAATTGATGGAGCGGTGCCAAAAAAGATGGCACTGCTGCTGATTGGGGGGCAGTGTGAGCTAGTGGTTAGCTCACATGACTGGGAATCGGGGGCCATGAATTTAGGTTCTAGCTCTGCCACTGCCTTGCTCTGTGGACTCAATTCTGCCTCAGTTTCCCCAAAGTACTTTGAGACTTTTGGACAAGCAGTGCAATGAATGTTAGGCCTGTCCTATCACTAAACAGTCTCCAGAGTTACCAGCTGGGCACCTTCCACCAGAACGAACATCACACACACATAGAGGTAACCAGAGTACTGATAACAGGGATTACCAGTAGACTACACTCATGGCTGTGCCATGGACAGGCCTTTGCTGTGCTGCTTTCTCTGGGTTAGAAGACTTGCTGTGAGCCCAGAGAGCCCTTTGCTGACCTATGGATGTGCTGTGTCCTGCAGGAGTTTTGCCTCTTTGCTGTGGTTGGCCTGGTGTCCGACTTCTTCCTACAGATGTTTTTCTTCACCACCGTGCTGTCCATTGACATTCGCCGGATGGAGGTAAGGGCAGGGGAAGGAGGTTTTCACACTTGACCTTTCTGCGGCTGTGCCATGCAGTGAGACCAGGCCAGCTTACACCTGTGCTTTTCATTGCGTGACTGAGAGTGAGCAGGCTGGTTTGGATGGACAGGAGTGCGGGCCAAGTGTCCGGATGTAGAGGGGAGTGGGGAGGACCGGGGAACAGGAGCAAGAGTGGTTGGGTGTGAAAGTGAGCAGCTCTAATCACATGGGTATAGAGAGACTGAGGACAGGCGTGGTCATGGGCGTATCTGTGCGCTCAGACTGTAGACATGCATCTCTGGACTGCACAGCTGTGTGTGTGAACAGGCTGGTGTCTGGGACCAGATGCGAGTGCAGATAATTGTGTGTTAGTTTCTCTCGAGGAAGGACTTAGTGTCTGCGGCTCTAATCCATGTGCTCTCCTGTTGGCAGCTCGCTGACCTGAACAAACGGCTGCCGGCAGAAGCCTGCATGCCCTCGGCAAAGCCAGTGAGCCGCTCCCAGACGTACGAGCGCCAGCCAGCCAAGCGGCCAGCCACGCCACACACCATCACCCTGCAGCCGTCGTCCTTCAGGAATCTGCGCCTGCCTAAGAGGCTGCGGGTCATCTACTTTTTTGCCAGGACCCGGCTGGCCCAGCGGCTCATCATGGTACAATCTCCCCTCTGGCCGTACGCGCCCCCTGCCCTGGCTGTACGTCCACAGAGCAGACACCCAAAAGATGCTCATGCCTCCTCTGTCGTACTCCTCTGAGAGGGGTGGCTGCTGTCAGAGAATTGATTCTCCAGGAAAATGTTCTATCTGCACATGTCTGCTCCAGAGCTCTGTAGACCAGCAGACAGGGCTGCCGTGTGGTCTCTTGTTTGGCTATGTAGCCCATGGATGGTAAATGACAATTTCCACTTGCCCTGCAACCTGAAGGGCGCTCTGCAGAGGTGGCTCTTCAGGCGTGGTTGAATACATACAATATGATGGGTGCTAATTTAGCTAGAACTAATCAGGAAAAAGATCTTGGAGTCATCGTGAATAGTTCTCTGAAGATATCCCCGCAGTGTGCAGCGGCAGTCAAAAAAGCAAACAGGATGTTAGGAATCATTAAAAAAGGGGATAGAGAGTAAGACAGAGAATATCTTATTGCCCTTATACAAATCCATGGTGCGCCCACATCTTAAATACTGTGTACAGATGTGGTCTCCTCATCTCAGGAAGGATATACCGGCATCAGAGAAGGGCAACTAAGATGATTAGGGTTTTGGAACAGATCCCATATGAAGAGAGATTAAAGAGGCTAGAACTTTTCACCTTGGAAAAGAGGAGACTAAGGGGGGATATGATAGAGGTATATAAAATCATGAGTGGCATGGAGAAAGTGAATAAGGAAAAGTTATTTACTTGTTCCCATAATAGAAGAACTAGGAGCCACCAAATGAAATTAATGGTCGACAGGTTAAAACAAGAGGAGGTTCTTCACACACTGCACAGTCAACCTGTGGAACTCCTTGCCTGAGGAGGTTGTGAAGGCCAAGACTATAACAGGGTTTAAAAGAGAACTGGATAAATTCATGGAGGTTATGTCCATTACTGGCTATTAGCCAGGCTGGGTAAGGAATGGTGTCCCTAGCCTCTGTTTGTCAGAGAGGGGTGATGGATGGCAGGAGAGAGATCACTTGATCATTACCTGTTAGGTTCACTCATTTTGGGGCACCTGCCATCGCCCACTGTCAGTAGACAGGATACTGGGCTAGAGGGACCTTTGGTCTGACCCAGTACGGCCCTTCTTATGTTGAGGGGAGGGCGAAGCCCCTTGCAGACCAGCCAAGGAGAGTTCAGGTCCTGGGGACAGCGTGGGAGCCAGCACAGCAGCATTTTCCTACATTAGCGGTTAAAGCGTTTTCTGCAGCGTGTCGCAGGGGCCCTGTCATCAGCACAGAGCCAGTTTCTCAGGATGGACTCGTGCATGTGAGGAGTGGGTTTGTCAGGTGGAGCCCAAGTGTCGGGTTTTTGTGGGTGGTTTGCAGCTCTTTGCAGCTCCTCTTTGAAGGGCGAGTCTCTGCCCAGCTCTGTGGGCATCAGCCCCGGGAAGCAGGGCTGTATCTCAGGGCGGGGTGCACCCTCTGGGGAATGTGGCTGAGGTTTGGCCACACCGATGCCCTGGTGTCTGCGCAGTTGGTGCTGCGGGGAGTGTGCCGTGTACTAAACAGCCTTGTCTCTTCACTTGTACGGTGCAGGCTGGAACGGTGATTTGGATCGGAATCCTGGTGTACACAGATCCCGCTGGCCTCCGCACCTACCTCACATCACAGGTCACGGAGCAGAGCCCTCTGGGAGAAGCGGGACTGCCTCCCATGCCGGTTCCTGGAGGGGTCCTTCCAGCTGGGGATGCCAAGCTCACCCTCTCAGTCTTCCCCTCGGAGCCCGTGCAGCTGTCAGAGAACCAGACGCAGCAGCAGCGCGAGCAGAAGGAAGGGCTAGAGTCCCGGAACGGGCTGGAAGCAGATCAGCAGCCGTGGGGCCAGGAACCAGAGAACCAAGGCAACGGGCAGCCGGAGCCTGGCACCAAGGCAGAGGTCACGTGGGGAGTGGAGGATGAGGAGATCTGGAGGAAGCTCTCCTTCCGACACTGGCCCTCCCTCTTCAGCTACTACAACATCACCCTGGCCAAAAGGCAAGTGGGTTGTAGACTAGGTGCCCAGAGCCCTTGGAGCCCACACAATTGAATCCCATCAGGTTTGGCTCAGCCCTTCGCCCTTAGAGCAGATAAACTGAATTCCACGCAGCTCGCTGCGGGTGGGTCTTGTGGGCCCCCTTTCAAACAGGCCAAGTCTGCCTCGCATGGACACTGTACATCACAGCATGCGGCATGGGGCTTTGTCTTTGGCCAAAACACGCCCTTCCCTTCCCACGGGTGTTTAGTGTGTTGTGTGCTGGGGACTTCCCTCCACCCCAGAGGTGGCTGCACTGCAGCGGGGCCATATGTACACGTTCAGAGAGCCAGTTGTGGGCACCTGGCATTAAAGGCTAATATAAAACTAAGGGTGACCGTTAGACATGCTGCAGTGCAGACAATTCACTGGGCTCAGTGCAGGGCTCCCAGTGCGAGGGTCTCTGACCTGAGCCCTCCAGTCGCTAGATCAGGGGTGGGCAAACTTTTTGGCCCGAGGGCCACATTGGAATTAAAAATGGTGCAGAGGGCCAGGTAGGGAAGCCTGACCCCGCCCCTTATCCAACCCCCACCCACTTCCCACCCCCTGACTGTCCCCTAAGAAACCCCGACCCATCCAACCCCCCCGCCGCCTGCTCCTTGTCCCCTGCTCGCCCCCTCCAGAGACCCCCCTACTTTCACTGCCGCCCCGGAACCCCACCCCTTATCTAAGCCCCCCGTTGTTTGTTCCCTGACTGCCCCCTCCCAAGATGCTCCCATCCTAACCCTACACCCCCAGGGACCCTACCCTCCATCTAGCCCCCCCCACCCGCTTTGTTTCCAGACTACCCCTTCCCGATATCCCCCCACCCTAACCACCACCCCACCAGGACCCCACGACCTAACCCCCCTCCCCTTACCTTAATCAGCCAGGTGCTCCTTGACCCGGCCCCTGGCCGGGGAGCGCAGGGCCGAGTGGCTCCCCGTGCTCAACCCAGCCCCCTGCCGGGGTGCATGGAGCGGGCCTGGCCCCAGAGCGCAGGGCCCTGCGGCTCCCGCATTCCATCAGACCCCCGGCAGGGGAGCGCGGGGCCCAGCGATAAGCGCTGCTGGGCCCGGCAAGGGAGGGCGGGGCCCTGTGGCTCCCCGTGCTCAGCCCGGCCCTCGACAGGGGAGCGCGGGGACTTGCGGCTCCCCACATGCGACACGGCCTGTGGCCCAGGAGCACAGGGCCCGACCCGGGAGCAAGGGGACCTGTGGCAGGCCGGCCCAGCCCCAGCTCGCGGGCCGGATGAAAACGGCTCGAGGGCCACATGTGGCCCGCGGGCCGTAGTTTGCCCACCCCTGCGCTGGATCATCACATTGGTCCCTTCTGGCATTAAAATCCCTGAAATCCAGGCAGCCTCCCGGTGAGCTGCCACAGTGCTGGCTGTTCGTCACCCTCTTCGGGGAGCAAACTGAGCCCCATTAGACTTCAGAATGCTCTTCTAAGCCCATAGTAAAGCCCCGGGGGGTGGGATAGCTAAACCTGGCCTGGACAAAGCCCTAGAGAATACCTGGAGTGGCCATGCCCTGGCGTGGCCCCATGGGAAGGACGAGCTAGATCTTATGGGATTTTGCAATCTCTGCATCCTACCATTCCTAAGCCGGTCCTTTGTCTTTCCCTCCTCTCCCCAGGTACATCAGCATCCTCCCAGCCATCCCTGTCACCTTGTACCTGAATCCACGAGAAGCCTTAGAAGTGCGCCACCCGCAGGAGGCTAATCGCTACCACTCTTTCTTCCCTTCGAGCCTCGGGAAATTGGAGGCAGTGGATCGGCCTGGCGAGGCCTTGCCCAAACTTCAGGGGCACCGGGATGTCACACTTTACAAGTAAGAGAGCCGACAGTCCCCCGTGATCCACCCCTTTCGCCCTGCCTCTGTCACCTGGAATGGGCAGCTTAGTTGCCTGGGGGCTCCGAGTCTCCTTGGTGAGAGAGTGCAATCAGGAGCCCTGCAAAGTCCCGGGTGCCTCCGTTCTGCTAGGGCAGTGTTACATTAATCATTCCCCTTATTGGGGACTTCAGAGGCTGAGGGTTCCCTAGCGGGCGAGTCAGTGAGCAGCCTAAGCTGTTAGCCCGTGTGCTGAGCCCCAGGAAAAGTGGGGCTGCTTGTCACGATGGACTAGAGTCTGAGGGGCTGATGGTAAAACTCCATGCGCACGTGAGCGTTCATTGCATGGGCGTGGGCAGTGAGCCAGGCACTTTGAAGAGCTGTGGCTGGCAGGGCAGCTTTGCTGCTGTTTTACCAGACCACAGTATCCAGCCGGGCATCACGTGCGGCGCAGCAACAAAGAGAAAGATGTCAGGAGGTGAGGCCAGTGTGGGGGAAGAGTTAACATGGCGGGGGAAGGGAGTTAAGCATCTTTGGAGTGGGTGACCCTTCATGAGTTATCAGACAACACTCTCAAAGCTGGAAAGGAAACCACTGTCCCATCGAGAGCTGGAGAGCCCACTTTCCATTAGCGGCAGCATTCTTAATCTGCAGGGCATGTGTGAAATACCTGGAAATCACGTCATACTGATTCCCATCTTGCCTTTTATTCCCCACCTCATTCCTGCATGATTTCAGCTCTCGCCTTGTGAAAAGCTGGCAGAGAACTCGGTTGGATTTTCTAAATTGACTAGTGATTTTGGGGGCCTCAATTTTTGGGTGTCCAACATGAGACACCCTTACAGGGGCGTCATTTCCAGAACGTGCTGAACACCTGCTGTCTGAAAATCAGGCCTCTTTAAGGTGTCTCTGGCTGGGCTCAAAACTGGAAGAACCCAAAGTCACTAGTGACTTCTGAAAATCTGGATCCAAGTCCTTTTTAGCATTCACATCCACTACCATCAATTCTACCTGATCCTGAGACACTGCTCAAATCCTGCTGCAAGCAAAGAGGCCTGCCTGGAGGAGTCAGATCTCTAAGGCAGGGACAAGCTTTGTGTTGCTTTTCTGTTCAAAGCCTTGACCAACGGGGCCCTGATCCTAGTCTGGGGTCCTTAGGGCTCTCCCATAAGGTAACTAGTAATGATAAGAAGGCAGATGTCAGAATGATGGAGCTACAAGGTCCAATACAGTGCAGCCTCTTGGGGCAGGGTGGGCCAGAATGTGTCTGTTTGGAAATCGGAATTTCCATCCTGCAGGAAATTTTTATCTGTTTTCATTCCAAAATGGGACAAAAGGTCAGAGTAGCAAACAATTTTGTGGAACATTTCTGAAAAAATTCCTTTCAGTAATGCTGAAAGGACGTGTTTTTTAATGGTTTAGAGTAAAACTTTTCACTCTGAATTCCCATTGGAAAATGCTGCCAACACTGACTTTTTCCACAGGAAAAATGTCAATTTCAGCCAAACCTGGTATTTTGTCTTGGGGAAATTTCAGGCAACAAACCCATTTGCATGATGTTTTCAGGCTCTGCGATGTCACTTGATTGGATTTCAAACAATGTGATCAATGGAGAAGGATTCCCCATTCCCTCTGCCTTTTGAACATTGTAAACAGGGGTTTAAAATGCCTCCCAGGCTGCATGTGCAGCGCCTCCTAAAATCTGCAGGCACTTTTCACCCTCAGCTGCCCCAGCTGACGACCCACAGGCAGTTGGACTCTCTGAAGTTCTCCTCTTCGTTAAGAAGCTAAATTGGGAGCCCTAAAACGGCCCCCTGTGTAAGCAACAGTCCAGATCAGACCAGCTGCTCCCTCGGAGGCTCTCTGAAGCGCTGTGTTGGGAGCAGCGTGTGCCAGAGGTGGTGACGTGGCACAGCTAACATCCTTCTCTCCCATCAGGGTAGCTGCTCTGGGCCTGGCCTCTGGCATCCTCCTGGTTCTTCTGCTCTTCTGCCTGTACAGAGTGTTCTGCCCCAAAAACTATGGGCAGAACGGGCTCTCACACAGCCGGAGAAAGAGAGGGGACCTGCCCTGCGACGACTACGGCTATTCCCCACCCGAGACCGAGATCGTCCCCCTCGTCCTCAGGGGTCACCTCATGGTAGGTTGGCCTGGGGCATATGCAGTGGGCAGTGCACCTCACTGCAGGGGGCCCACACAATCCACCTTTTACCCCCTTTGCCACCTTGAAGCCGCGGACATCAGAACCGGTGGGTGTGTAATGTAGGACAGAGCCATGTGACTCACTGGGGCGGGCGGGGGCCAGGGGCACTGTGCAAGCAGCCCGTGGGATGACGGAGCATGAAGTGCCCCCCAGTCTCTGGCCAGCACAGTCTCTGACGTGCTCTGGGGCCTCAGCTGCTGCTGCTCCACTACCTACTGGCACAGCTGGCGCCCTTCACTAGCCAGGCTGTTCAGCCCCTTTCCCCTGGCAGTAGCTTGCAGAGCACGTCCTGGTTTGTTCTCGGTAGTAGGAGTAGGTGGGTATGTTCCAGATGGGCTTTACAGAACTGTGCTAGATCCCCAGCACATTGACTTCCATGCTGGGATGGCCCTGCAGGGCTCCTTCCTCCGTACCTTTCCCACGGGAAGCCATGCCACATAGAGGTCGGTGGGCCAGCATGTGGCCTGGGTGCCAGATGGGGCTCATGGGGACCACAGCACGCCGACTCCAGAGTTTAACACGGCAGCCTGCAGCCGCCTTCATCTTGAGTATGGAGCTGAGACTACAGGTCCCAACATGAGCCAAGCAGCCAGCCCGCATTGCATGCTGGGGACTGTAGTCTTCTCAGGCCACACCTCTGCATTGAAAGTGAAGGCAGCTGGAATCTACCCGCTGGTGCCAGCGTGTGTAGTCCTTGGGCTCCAAGCCCGTTGCCCTGGTAATCCCAAGCCAGTGGATTGTTTCTGCCTGAGCTTCACTGGCTAGGGGCATCTGCCATGGCAAGGGAGGGTGCCAGGCACTCCCAGGTATGGTGGGATTTGCTGGTTCCACGGACTCAGCCTAGGCTGCTCTTCCCCTTCAGGATATCGAGTGCCTGGCCAGTGACGGGATGCTGCTCGTCAGCTGCTGCCTGGTGGGTCAGATCCGAGTGTGGGATGCTCAGACTGGAGACTGCCTCACGGTCATCCCCAAACAAGGGTACGTTCACCACTGTATGAATAGTGCAAACATGCCCTGTCCTTACACCGTCGCTGCTCGCTAACCCGTGCAAACACCCCTGTCCTTACACTGTCACTGCTCGCTAACCCGTGCAAACACCCCTGTCCTTACACTGTCACTGCTCGCTAACCCATGCAAGCACCCCTGTCCTTACACCGTCACTGCTCGCTAACCTGTGCAAGCACCCCTGTCCTTACACCGCCACTGCTCGCTAACCCGTGCAAACACCCCTGTCCTTACACCGTCACTGCTCGCTAACCCGTGCAAACACCCCTGTCCTTACACCGTCACTGCTCGCTAACCCGTGCAAACACCCCTGTCCTTACACCGTCACTGCTTGCTAACCTGTGCAAGCCTATCCTGTCCTTACACAGACACTGCTCCCTAATCTGTGCAAACACACCCCTCTTCTTACATGGCCACTGCTCACTGATTCATGCAAACACATCCCTGTGCTTACACAGACTCTGCTCACTAACCTATGCAAGCACACCTGTTTTTACACAATTAGTGCTCACCAAATCATACAAACATATCCCTGTACTTACAGTTCAGTGCTCACTAACTCGTGAACATTCCCCCCGTCCTTACACAATCCCTGCTCACTAACCCACATAAACGCACGCTGGAAGACATGAACTCTCGTGGGTTTTGGTAGAACACCCCCCTGCCCCCACTGTTAGGAAAGGGGTGATTTTCACCCCTCCATAGAGTCACAGTTCACCTGTTGCCTGTTATTCCCAGCCAGTCCCTCCCCCTCTCCCAGCCTGTATGGCAGGGAGCGCTAACCTGCAGCTGCTGCATTTCAGGTTGCGCAGAGACAGCAGCGGCATCTTTGATTATCAGGAGATCTGGGATCAGAGCCCAGACCCCAAGAACGGGCTGGAGGATCCCTTCGACAACAGCCACCAGCTCAAGAGGAAGCTGAGCCCCCCCCACCCCCCTCTGTTCTGCGACCAGCCGGACCTCACCTCTCTCATCGACACCAACTTCTCGGAGCAGACCAAGGTGGTGGCACCGGAGCCCAGGCACCGCGCAGTCTGCGGCCGGCACAAGGACACTGGCTACAACTTCGGCAGACTGGTAGAGAAGGTCTACGAGGAGCAGAGCGCTTCGAACTGCATGAACTTCGCCGGCTTCCCGGCCCCACATGGGCAGGCCCCTTCCTGCACTAGGACGGGCAGCGCCAGGACCCTGAGCTGCGGGACTGGGGACGGAGGGTGCAGTGCCCGCAGGAAGAGCCTAGGAGACGAGCCTTTGGCCGGATTTGAAAAGTCCTCCCCCATCTCTGCCTGGGCTAGTGACCTGGAAAGCTCTGTCTGGAGCCTTGATCTGCGAGGCAACCTCATTGTGGCTGGCCGGAGCAACGGGAAGCTGGAGGTAAGGGCCGGGGGGCTCACTTACCCCTGGAATGGGCACTGAGAAAGCCACAGCAGAGTGCAGTCCACACTCACCTGGCGGTGTCCCTGGAGCACTGGTCCCCTGGTGGCGCCCCTGTGTGAGGGCACAAGGCAGCTGCACTAGGGTGTTTCTAGATTTCTAGAACTACTGCAGAGCCAGGTGGTAACAGATCTGCAGCCAGGTACGCCACTCGCACACCATGGCCCAACTCCTCCTGCCCCCAGTGCCGTGGCCCCAGCTATGGAGCCCCTGGAGGGGCTGCTGTCACCTGCATAGGGCCTAGGACACACCCTGGCAACCAAGGGCAGCAGGGCAGGGCGGGTGACAAACACACGAGACAGCTTATTACATGAGTTTCCATTTCCTGTCCATGCTCCTGAGCTCAGGCCGCTCTGCCACACTGGAGCGGGGAAGGACCGACTGCGGCCCTGGCTCCCCTTGAAAGTTACGTTGAAAAGTTACATCGTTCGGGGGGTGAAAAATCCCCACCGAGGCCGGATAGAGCGGCACTGCTCTGGGCCCTGTGGAACCGCGGCTTGATCGCCAGAACCCGTCCATCAGTGCAGCTGCCGTCGCTCCGGGAGGTGGTGTTCCAACAGCCACGGAAAAACCCTTCATCGGCATGGCTGTGACTATGCTACGGGGACGTCGGCACAGCTGTGGCTCCGTAGTTGTGCTAGTGTTGTCTGTGTCATGCAGCCATGCCCTGAACTCGCTTTTAAACCTTGTCTCCGGGCCGCATCACAAGATTGCTTCAAAATCTGGTGCAAATCAGTCTGTACTGTGCACAGGAACAGCAGTGGGGGGGCCAGGGCCCAGGACTGAACTAGCCAGGGTGGGGGGCAAGGGGGGCTGCAGAGCAGCACCGAGATGGTTTGGGGGATCCATATATAGAGATCCATATATAGGGGGCCTGGCCACAGCCAGCATTATTGTTACAATCATTTTAAATTCCAGACCACTTCGCCAGCCGCTCTGCGAGGCAGGGACTCCTCCCCCCGGCTCCCTGTAACTCCGCCTCTCTTCCAGGTGTGGGATGCCATCGAGGGGACCCTCCGGTGCAGTAACGAGGAGGGTCAGTCTGGAATCACAGCACTCGTCTTCCTGAACAACAGGTAACGGGCAGAGCCGCGGACACTCCCTTCCCCAGGGATCTCGCCAGGGAGGAGATTGTCTGGGTCCAGGGGAGGTGATGCAGGCAGCTCCGGGTTGTAGTGGACAGAGCTGTGAGCTCCCCTTTCTGCCCCACACCCGTGGGGCTCTGGCTGGGAGCGGTGGGTTGCAGCAGTCCCTCATTACATGGGGTGTCCCTTATTTCTTCATCTCCATACAACAAGATTGGAAGCAACTGGGTGCTGCAAAGAGCAGCAAGAAATACCCCTGGCGAGTGCCGCTGAGTCCTGATTTGTGGTGTTAACAATAGTGGAAGGAGGAGTGGGGCAGGGTGCTAAGGAAACAGTCCCTTCTTTTGGAAATGCAGTGGTGACAATCCTGAAGTTCTTGGTACCCATGTGCCCAGTAGCCTCTTCTCCTCCACGTATTTAACCTCTCCACTCGGTGCTGGATGGTCAGGAGACTGGTATACAGACCCTTTCCCTAGGTCCCCAGCTCCCATCCAGCCCCGCTGTTCCCGTCTGTCAGCTGTTCAGTGGCCTAATCTCCAGGGGACAAGTGTCCTCATCACAAAAGCTCACCCAGGACTGTGTCCCCTTGCTGGCAGACTGGGGCCTGGAGACTGACCCCCCCCCCCACATACACACACTGCCCCTCTTCAGGCAGTGTCTGGGTCACGTGGGCACTGGGAGCCAGGGAAATCTGGGTGTTGTCCTTATTCTTCTGCTGGAGTTGTCCAGCCTCCAGGGCTGCCATCCCAGCTCCTGTGGGGATGGAGAAGAGGCCTTTCTTCACCTCTGGCTATTTCTCTCGCCCAGGATTGTGGCTGCCAGGCTGAACGGCTCCTTGGATTTCTTCTCTGTAGAAACCCACTCATCCTACAACCCCCTGCAGTTCCGAGGTGAGCGAGCGCCTGGGAGGGAACACGGCCCAGATCTGTAAAACAATCCAGGTGCCAAACTCCCATTGAAATCAATGGCACTGACCTACCTCGATCTCTTCGAGGATCTGGGTCTGTGGCACTGATCCGACAGACAGAGCACTGGAGTGGGACTCGGGAGACCTGAGTTCTGTTCCCAGGTCTGCCTCTGTTTCCCCTCCGACCCTTTGTCTGTCTTGTCCAGTCAGACTGTGAGCTTTTTGGGCCTGGGCCTGGCTCTCCCTGGGAGTTTGTTCAGGGACCCTGTTCCCAGCTGGAGCCTAGAGGTGCCACTGCCCTGGGATGTCAAGCCAGCCCAGCCCCCTGCCAGTGGGGCTGGGTACAGCACTGTCCATGCAGAGAGGTGAAGATCTGAACAGGCCGTGGGCACAGCCCTTCCTTCCCGCAGGGGCAGAGAAGCTGGCGGTGCTGCCTGCACTGGACCGGCCTGCTGGGTAATCCCAGGGCACTGGGCTCCAGCAGCAGATGTGCTCAGAAGTGGCCACTGATTTGGGGGCCCACCTAGAGCGCTGCAGGCCCATGTTTCCCAGGTGCTGAGCACTGCAGCTTCCCATGGCCTCCGCTGGAGCAATGGGTGTCCGGCCGTGCTGAAAATCAGACCCCAGCACGCACCCTCTGCGGCCACTCTTGGGAATGCTGGCCCATGCGTGGAAGGCTGCAGTGCCTGACGTGAGACTCACCGGCACAGCGCCTCCTGCTGGTCATCAGCAATTAGCTCATCTCCAGCTTTGGAGCGCCCCCTGCTGGCCCAGGTCTCACCTGTTGCTGGCCCACATGTCTCACCTGGATCCTGGTGCCCTTTTCCCCAGCAGTACCCCACAGATCTGGGTCTCCCCTCCCCAGGGAACCCCCAACCCTCTATCCCCACCTTGCCTCAGTAGCTACCGTCGGTCATGATCTAGCCCCGGCTTTCATTGGGGCAGACTGCTGTGTAATGGCCACTCATCATTGGCAAGGGGGGTTTGGACCAGCTGCCTCTGCCTAACCCCGGCTGCACCTCTGCAGCCCCAGTGCCTTCAATAGGCCCTGCTCAAGACCTTGCAGCATGGGGAGTTGCCAGGCTGGAGCTCCCCAGCCTGGTTTCTGTTTCTTGCACCCTAAGCTCCCAGGGAGCCTGGTCCTTCTCCCTCTAAAACTAGAGGGAGACTGACTCAGCTCCTGGCTCACAGCCCTTTTATAGGGCCAGCTGTGGCCTGATTGGGGCATGGCCCAGCTGTGGCTGCTTCCCTGATCAGCCTAGCCCTTACTTTCAGTCCCAGCCCTTGTCAAGGGCTGGCTTTTAATGCTTTCAGGGCTGGAATGGGTGACCACTCCGCTCCAGCCCTGCTCTGCGTGTGCTCCCCCAGGAACCCCTAGCAGGAGCAGCATCCCATCCTCCCCCGTGTATAGCAGCAATGACCTCATCGTGTGCCAGCTGACCCACACGGTGCCCTGCGCCCATCAGAAGCCAATCACGGCACTGAAGGCTGCGGCTGGGCGGCTGGTGACAGGCAGCCAGGACCACACTCTGAAGGTAAGTGGGGCCATGGGCTGGCGAGGCAGGTGTGGGCAGGCTGGTAGCACGTGAGCCTCTGTCATGGGGGTGATGGGTTGGTAGGCACGCGTGTGTGCAGAGGAGTGCACGTGGGGGGGCGTGTCCATGTGGAGCATAGTACATGTGAAGGGGCGTGTCCATGTGTGAAGAGGAGTACATGTGAGGGGGTATGTCCATGTGTGGCGCAGAGTACACATGTAGAAGGGCGTGTCTGTGTGCTGAACAAAGTACACATGAAGGGCATGTCCGTGGGCAGAGCGGAGCACGGATGTTGCGGGGAGGGAGAGCTCCGTGGTTTGAGCATTGGCCTGCTAAACCCAGGGTTGTGAGTTCAGTCCTTGAGGGGGCTATTTAGGGATATGGGGCATAAATCTGTTGGATGATTTAATTGGGGATTGGCCCTGCTTTGGGTAGGGGGTTGGACTAGATGAGGTTCCTTCCAACCCTGATATTTTATGATTCTATGTCGGGGGGGACGTGTCCGTGTGCTGAGCTGAGTACACATGTAAGGAGGGGCTTGTCTGTGGGGAGCAGAGTACACATGTACGGGGAACGTGTCCGTGTGTGGAGGGGAGTGCACGTGTATAGGGTGTGTCCATGTGAAGAGTGGAGTGCACGTGTATGGGGCATGTCTGTGTGTGGGGCGGCGTACACACGTATGGGGCGTGTCCCTGTGCGGAGCGGAGTAC
>ML677391.1:4754040-4791964 GCA_007922305.1 Dermatemys mawii | reverse complement strand
AGGGGCTGTGCGTGCCCATGTCCCCGGAGCCGAGCCAGGCCAGGCCCCTCCCGGCTCAGGTTTTGTTGAGTGTCCACAGCGGGTCCAGCATGCTGAGGGGGTCGTCGCTGGGCCGGGGCCCCCGCAGCCCCTCGCCGTCGGGGGGCTGAAGGAAGCTCTGCTTGGTCCTGCGCGGCTTGCCCTTGAGGGAGCTGTCCAAGGAGAAGGCCTCAGGGGTGAGCGAGGCCAGGAGCTCCAGCGAGGACGAGGAAGGAGCCAGGCTGGTGGCCGGTGGCTCCCTGCTGGGTGTCTCCTCCACGTGGTTGCTGCTCTCAGCGTGGGGCGGCGGCTCCGGCATGGCGGGGGGCAGCTCGGCACTGGCGGGGGGCAGGGGCTCCGGCAGGCTGGGCTGGGCGGGTGCTGCGGGAACCACCCCTGGGCTGGCAGCTTCGGGCGCCGCTGCCGGCTTGGGCAGGGGCCAGGGTGGGGGAGGCTCCGGGCTGCCCCCAGGGGGCTTGATGCTCAGCTTGGCGATGGTGGCCTGGATGGAGCTGATGGGCATGTCCCCGCCCAGCACCAGGTCCTGGGGGTCCTGATGCAGGTAGAGCTGAAAGAGACACGAGAGTGGGCCCGGGCCAGCCCCGCCGGGAGGGACCAGGGCGCACTGGACAAAGGGGCGCTGGGGACCGCGGGGACCCACCTTCTGCGCGGTGCTGCTGGGGGGTTTGCTGGGGGCCGGCGGGGTGACCCCGTGTCTCTGCAGCACCTGCTCGGCGTGCTTGAGGACGGCGTCGTAGCAGAACTTCAGGTGCAGCTGGAAGAGAAGCAGCCAGCGAGATCCCTGGAGCACCCAGAGCCGAGCAGACTCGGCCAGTCAACGGGGCTGCCCCCCGGCCCCATTCCCACCCTTCCCCCCCGCCCCCCCGCCCCATTCCCACCCTTCCCCCCCGCCCCCCGCCCCATTCCCACCCTTCATCCCTTCCCCCCCGCCCCCGCCCCACATTACCTTCTCCTGCAGCATGTGTTTCCGCTGCTGCCGCATCCTCTTCACCAGCTGGGCCAGGTCGGGGATGCTGTTCCCGGCCTCCACCTCCTGCATGGCCGCGTACATCAGGCAGAAGGCGCCGGTGCGCCCCACCCCAGAGCTGGTGGGAAGAGACATAGCCCGGGGGCATCACCAGGCTCTGCTGGGAGCAGGATACGGGGCCCCTGCCAAAGCCTGGGCAAGCGGGGGGACTAGGAAGCCCCCGGCCCCTTACCCCAAGGGCTGGATCCTGTTGCGGAGGCTCGGGGAGTCCTCTGCCACGCACAGCGGGCACAGGAACGCCTGAGAACGCCAGCCCTGAGCCCCTCAGCAAGACACTGGGAAGCCGGGGCCCCTCCTCTCGCTGCGAAGGGGCAGGACGCCCTCCCCTCCCCCATGCCCCCGTAGGAGAGTCGCCAGTGCCCACGTGGGTCGCTGCTTTGGGCCTTCGGCTGGGCCCAGCTGGGGCCGGGGTGGGGCGGCCTTACCTGCAGTGCACCACGATGGGGGTGTGCAGGGGGCGCTGGTGCAGGTAGTGCCCATGGACCTCCTGGATGAACCGCAGCAGGTTCCCCTTGCTGTCGGGCAGGCCCCTGCAGAAGGGAGGGAGGGAGGAGCTGCCGGTCAGTGGGTAAGGACCCGGCCCCTCATCCCCAGAGGTACCACACCCGCTTTCCCCTCCCCCCAGGAGATCTCCCTCAGTGCCACCCCCCAGGGCCCTGCACGGCACCAGCTGGGTCCTGGGTGCCGCAGCCAGGCTGGGGGGAACCGGAAGCTCTGCCCCCCACCCTGCCCGCGCCCCGCGGCACGTACAGCTCGGGCCAGGCGGTGAACTGCAGGTGGATGACGGTGCGCTTGAGGCTCTGGTCACGGAACTGCAGGGTGATCATCCGCTCCACGTGCGTGGGGGCCGCCTTCAGGCCGGTGAGGAGCAGGGTGATGGGGCCCTGCACCATGGGCTGGCCCCGCTCCGCCGGGAAGTACCGCACCACCTTCTGCTGCGGGGCGAGAGACCGGCTCAGCGCCCTGGGAACCCGGCCCGGAACAGCAGGACCACTGTCCCCCACAACCCCTGGGCTACTGCTCGCCCCACCCCCACCCCAGCCCACCACTGCCCCCCTCCGCCCCCCGACTCTCCTCCCCCACCCAAAACACCAGGGCCACCCCCTGCACTTGCGGCCACCCCAGAACACGCCAGGGCCAGAACCTTCCCCCCAGCTCCACAGCCACCCTGCCCCAGACCAACATTGCACAGAGGAACTGGCAGCCTTGGGGCCCTGGCCAAGCTCCTCTCCCAGTTGGCATCGGCTACCTCCCCTGCCCAGGTCACAGACACAGCATCCTTCGCCTCCTGGCCTAAGCCTAGTGTAGTGATGCTGTGGGTTGTTCGGCACCGCCATGTTCCACCGAGAGGTGGCTGCGTTTTCCACTATCCCAGCGCACCCCATCGGGCAGGGAAGATGCCAGGAGGATGTTACATGCCCCTGTAGCTGTGGCTGGTACAGACCTGGGGGGCTCTAGCTTGGCTGGATGGATCAGCAACCCAGCACTGGCTCCTGAATACAGGAGACATCTCCCACCCATCAACCTGGGGGGTTCTCCACAGCCTTCAATCCCCCCTCCCTGTGACCCATCAGGCCCCTGTTGGCATTGGCGTCGTCACCTTTGAGGCAAGGCAGTGCCCACCGGCAGGCTCCATGCCAACCCCCAGCCACAGCAGCTTTCGAGTGAGACCATCCCCACCTGGCTTGACGGGAGGGCCTCGAGAAGTCAAGCCCACCCCGCCATGCTGAGGCAGGACCCAGTCAGCCTGGGCCCCCCTGGATGGGTTTGTCCAACCCGGCCAATCCCAGGGACCTACCACCTCCCTGGAAAGGCCGATCCAGAGCTTAACGACCCAGACCCAGTCTACAGCTCCCTGGCCGCAAGGATTCCTTCTTGCCCCATACTCGGAGGGCCTGGGAAACCACAGATCACCCTCCACTTTACCACCCCCCTCATGGAAGCTGCCAGGTGAGAATCCTGCCCTGAGGCGCTCTGGAAGATCCCACCTTCTCTAGCTCCTGCTCCGAGACCAGCATGACGACGAGTGAGACCTTCTGCTCGTAGATCATCAGCCAGAAGTCGGCAGCGGTCCCCACCAGCGGGGCCTGGGTGGCGATGATGGTGGGGCAATAGGAGGACAGGTCCTCCACCCTGCTGGCGTTGATGTAGTCGTCCTTGCCCGAGCGCAGGACGACGCGGTTCTTGTCGTAGGGCATGATGTCCTGGTTACGGTTCTTCATGGAGTAGCAGCGGGCGATGGCGATGGACAGCTGCCGGGCGTCCCTCTCCTGGGCCTCCTGCAGCTCCTTCCAGATGCCATCCAGCTCGGGGACGCTCCCGGGGACGGGCCTCTCCAGCCCGGCCACCACGCCCCGGAACCGGTCCAGCTCGGAGAGCAGCCTCAGGATATGCTCAGGCTTCTCGTACGGGTCGTTCTCGATCAGCTGAACGGCCTTGGGCTTCTGCCCCTCCTTGGCGTCCGCCTTGGTGGGCTGCAGGAGCGGCTGGTTCACCGCCGTCTTGGAGCCCCCGTGCTGGCTCTCGGGGCTCGAGGACAGGAGATCGTCCGTGGAAGAGCTCTGCCGGTGGAACTGGACCTCGGCGGGGCCCTGTGCCAGCGGGGCCGCACCGGGGGTGAGCGATGGCGGGGGTCGCTGTGGCGGGGCAGGGGCGCCGGGCACGGAGGAAGGCAAGATGGCTGGAGGCTGGAGAGCCAGGGCTGGCTGGGGGGATGGCGCCGGGGAAGGGATGGCAGGACCCGGGACGATAACACCCCCTTGCAGCTGGCTCAGAGCGGGACTGGGGGAAGGCAGGACATGGTGAGGGCCGGACTGACTCGAAGATGGGGGTTGGGGACCAGTCAGTGGCAGGGCGGACCCAGGTGGCATCTGGTTTGTAGGGGGCCCCGGATGGCGGGCAGAAGGGGCAGGGCAATAGGGCATTGCAGAGACCACCTGAGCGGAGGAACCGGCTGGCATGGGCTGCATGCCCGCCAGCGAGGGGTGAGGGGTGAGCTGCTGAGCCGGGGCCAGCAGGGCAGTCGGGAGGCTCTGAGCCAGCGGGGGAGGCCCGCGGGGCAGAGCTGCAGGGAAGGAGTGAGGGGGGGTGTCCTGGGAAGGAAGCGGGTAGAGCTGTGTTCTCACCTGGCCGTGGATCTGGGCATGGCTGGGAGGCTGGGGAGAGACATGGGCCAGCCCCGAATGCTGGCTAGGGAACTGGGCCGGGAACTGGGCCGGCGGCTGATACATGGGCAGCGGCTGGAGCTGGGCCTGAGGCGGGTACTGCTGCGGGGGGAAGCTGGGAGGGATCAGGGGCTGCTGGCCAAACGGCTGGACACCGCCCTGGGCATAGGGGAACTGGGCGGACGGGCCGAGGAAGCCGCCCTGCGGAGGGAGCCCTGGGGGCTGGCTGCTGAGCCGTGGGGGCACATGCCCCCCTATGGCCCTGGGCGCGGTGTAGCTGGAAATTGGCGCCTGGATGCTGTCGACGGTTGTGGTGGCCGGGCGGACCCCAAGAGGGTGAGGGGGGCAGTCGCTGCCTCCTGGGGCCTGGCCGCTGAACCGGGGGAGCTGGGGCGGGCCCGTGGCTGAAGGGAGGCCGCCTGGCAGAGCCCCACAGGAGGAGGAGGAGACCGGCTGCCCCATCGTGTAGGTGGCAGCGGGGACAACGGGAGCTGGAGCAGAACCTGGTATGGGCATGTGCTGGGGGGAGGATCTCTGGGGAGGCATCTGGGGGCCTGCATAGCCAGGCTGAATGGGGGCGGGGGAAGGGCCGGGGTGCCCAGGGCCTCCCCGCAGGGTGCCAGCCAGGTAGAACTGAGGGCTGGGCGACGGGGCAGAACTTGGAGGCCTGTGGGGCTGCATTACCTGGGACGGCAGCACGGGGGACCCGCTGTAGGTCTGCGAGGGGAAGGGGGCCGGCAGAGGGCTCCCAGAAGCACCTTGTGGGGGGGGTCCCCAGCCGGGTGGGGAAGTAGCGTCCCGGCAGAGGCGCCGAAGCACTGAATGGAGCAGGGCTGAAGGGAACGCCAGGCTGGGCTGCCAGCGGTGGCTGGATCGGCGCATTGGCCGCCCGGGTGTTGGCTGGGAAAGCCTCCAGGCCCGGAGGCCTCGGGCCACCGCTGCTGAAAGCCGGGTTGATGGAGAAGGCAGCCATGGCGTCTGCGGGCAGCCGGGCGAGATGCGCTGCCAGCACGTCGGGGGGCAAGCTCCGGAGCTCTTCCGGCAGGTCGGCCAGAGAGAGGGGGCCCAGCTGCTGCAGGTCGGCCCCATCCAGGCCGGCCGCCAGGTCCGGGTCTCGCTCCGAGGCCACCTTCTGCAGGGCCGGCTTGGGGGCCGTGGGCCTCGGAGGCGGCTTCTTCTTCATTTCTCTGCAAAAGCAAGAGCAAGAGCGGGCACGTGATGCCAACCAGCCCCGCGGCAGCGGTGCCTTGTGCACAGAGGCTGGGCGCTCCCTCACCCCTCTGCCCTGCTCTAAGGGCCGGTACCTCCCGCCTCTCCCGGGGGGGGAGAGGGGTTTGGGCTCTAGCGCTGAGAGCAGCGGCAGCGGATTCTGTGCCCTTCACACCCAGCTGCGGCACATCCATCCTGCAAGTCCGATTTCATCCCCAGGCCCTGGCGTGCTCACTGGCTCGGGCTCTCTGCACCGCTCTCAGTCACCCTCCCACGCTAGAGGACTTGGGGGAGCCTGAAAACGCCCCCACCATTCGTGTTCTCAGCTCCACGGCACGCCCAGCCCTCCCCCCGCCCAAGAAGCGGGAAGATGGTGAACGAGCTGATCACCGCAGAAGGCCAGCCAAGGAGTAGCAGAACCCACCCCCCCCGGTGGGGCGGATGTGGGGCAGCGACCTACCGCTCCAGGACCTGCTGCCGGCTTGCTTCGGACGCTTGGCAGGCCGCTTGCGCCTTCTCCAGGAGCTTGGCTGCTTTGCTCTCCAGATCCGCGTAGAAATCTTTCCCCTCCTGAGACTTCTTCATCAGGTCTTCGTAGGCTTCATAGGAGGCCACGAGCGTCTGCAGCGTGGCGTTCCACCTGGGAGAGTCAATGGGGGCGGGGGGGTATTAACAGTCCTGGAACCCCGGGGAATGAGAGCAAGGCTACTGGCCTCTCTGCAACCCACCCCCAGAATTGGTGCATTCCAGTCAAGGACCCTCTCTTCCAAGGACAGCCTGGGGACTACCCCTCTGGTTTACAGCTGAGCCAATCTCTCACCCATACACTAGGGCCTGCGGGGGGGCGGCCTATGGCTTCCATGGGTGCCCTGGGGCCCGGCAGGCAGGTCCTGGGCCCAGCTGGGATGGGAGCTCTGGAGAGGAAGAGTGGAGGGGCTGGCGAGGCTGCAGACTGCACCCCACTCTCCGGGGCAGTGCATAGAGTGAGCGGCTGGCTTCGGGGGCGTTCACATCCCCGCTGTCCCCACTGGAGAACAGGAGACCCTGGCCGAGGGCTGGGATGGTTTTACTCAGCACAGGGCTAGCGCTGCGTGCTGGGAGCAGACTCTGCTGCAGCCACCGCCGCTGACCCCTGCAGGCGAAGCCGCGCTCCCCGCACACTCACTTGTGCTCCACCTCGGCCAGGACCTTCCGCACCATCGCGTACTTGACATTGGCGTCCGTCAAGGCCTTCAGGACGTTCTCCTGGGCCGCCAGGTTCTGCTCCAGATACACCTTGATCTGGTCGTACTTCTTCAGCTGCTCTTCGAAGAGCTTCTGTCAGGGATGAGAGGAGCGTGCTGGGGTCAGCAGCGCTATGCTGGGGGGCTCTGCGGGGAACCCCACAAGCTGAGCAGGGGGAGGGCTGGGGCTGACTGACAGCGACTTCGCTGGGAAGTTCCCACTGAGCGTGGCAGGAAGGGGTCACAAGAGAAGAGTGATACTGAGCAGGGTGGAGCAAGGCCGTCTGTATGACTCGGGGGTCGGGGCGGGACTGCAGCTGTCATCTTCAGCTCTGACCAGAGATACCAGCTCACTAGAGAGTGCGGGGAGCAGCGGACGCGGCCCAGGAGATCAATCGGTTCCAAAGGGGATGTGACCAGGGCCGGCAGGCAGGGACAGGGAGTAACAGTGAGGGGGGCCGAGGGGGTTCAAGTCTGTTTGGAAGTAGCAGGCTCAGCTCAGGCCCAGGCGAGGTAGCAGCTCGGCCCCGGGCCTCACCCTCATCTCCGAGCGGTCGGTCGTCACCAAGGAGCTGGTGATGTCGTCCTTCTGGATCATCTCGCGGAGCTGCTGCTCCAGGGACGTCCGCTGGTCCCTCATCTCCTGCACCTTGGACAGGATCCGCTTCAAGTTCTGCAGCACCTGCTTGTCATCTGCGGGAGGCAGGAGAAAGTCACCACCGCTCGGGGGCGCTCCCCGGGCCACGTCACCCGGCTCACCCAGCTCCAGGCACCCCCTGGGGGAAACGATCCCTAGAATGGGCAGCTCCAGCACCCGCTGGTGCCAACGGAACCTGGCCCACCTGCGCCAGGGTGGAATTTGACCCTTGCCCAAGGTGCGCTGTGGAGTCTGAGAGCCAAGCGGGGCTCCTGCCTCCTACAACCCCCACAGGAAGTGTCCAGCTGAATTTCAGCCGACCCCAGCTCGCTCATCCAGCCCTGCAGTGAGACGGGACGAGCAAGCTGCTGGCGTCCGATCGCACTCTGCCCCGGGGAGCGGATACGGGGTCTCAGCCAGACGACGGTGTGACATTAAGGGGCAGAATGCCTCCAGCTACACTGCACCCAGCACCCACAGAGCCAATCCTCACTCACCAGGATCTGCCACAAAGCTTTGCCCTGTCACCATGCTGCAGGCCGCCTGCTCAGCGGTGCTAATTGGCCAGTTAACACTATGCCCCTGACACCATTTAGCTCTGCGTTCTCGCAGCACTGCGAGTCTCAGCTGGGGCTCTCAGCCACCAGGGAGCTGGCAGGGGGGTGTCTGTCTGCGTTCCATAGCTCGGAGCCTGGATAGGTCAGAAATTTCACCTGGAGTCTAGACTCAGCCTGCCTCCTGATCCAGCTTGTTCCCGTCACTCGCTCTTAAACTGACCCCGCAGGCTGGAGCCCAAAGCATGGGAGAGAAGGCACTAGCTCGGGGCCCACAGCAGGAGCAGAGAGTCAGGGAGCACCAAGGAAGGAGAACAGCCTGGATCCCGACATTAACCCGTCCCCGGCGCAGCGAGGGACTCGCACCGCGGCAGGCCAGCGAGCCAGGCGCAGCTCAGCCCCAGCCAGAGCTCGCCTAGGGAGGGGCGAGGCTCGGGGTGCCGCGCGCCGGGCGCTCACCTTCTGTCAGGGCCGGCGCGGGCAAGGCGGCCTGCACCTGCTCCAAGGGCCCGCTGAGCAGGCGCAGGTTGCTGATGTGCAGGTTCATGGCTTTGTGCAGCTCCGTGTTGGTGAAGCTGGCCTTCTCGTGCACCTCCATGTACTTGGCCCACTCTTTGCCGATCTCCGCCAGCCCCGGGGAAGGGCTGGGAGGAGAGCCCGGCTTGCCGAGCAGCTCCTGCAGCTTCTGATCCTGCCGCTCGTCGTCATCCAGGAGGTCCCTGATCTCTTTCAGAGAGGCCTCCACGTCCGTGAAGACTCCTGAAAGCACTGGGGAGCGGGGGGAGGACCAGAGGCATTAGGACACAGGGAGCATTTCCAGCAAGGCTGGGCAGGGCCGCAGAGCGGGACTGGAGACCAAACCCTCTTCGCCTGGGGGCGCTGCACTAGGGCGGGTGCAGTGAACGGGCCCGTTCGTCCCAGCAGACCGGGGAGGCAGAGACGGGTGGTGGCTTTTCAAATCAGTTGCAGAGCATAGAGGCCAGGAGTCAGATCTGCAGCCCCCCCTTCTAGCCCCTAGGGAGACCCCCTTGCCATGACCCGCTGGCCTTTCCACTGTCAGGGACTCCCCCTACACACGCCAGCAGCTCTCACCCTGCATGGACTGAACCAGGTTTTTCACAGTGTCTGGCCGCACGCTGAGTGCGGCGCATTTCTCCATCAGGATGGGGGGGATGCGGTTGTACATTTCCAGGTTATCCACCGTCTCGGGGTCCAGCTGCATGGAGTCCATGAACTGGCTGCAGACAGAAAGCAGAGTCCTCTGAGCGGCGGGCGAACCCTTCCCGGCACAACCCCGGCACCCCGGGGGACGGGAGCGCTGGCAGACGCTGGGGCCAGTTTCTTGGAAGTGGGATCACGGTTCTCAGAAATGAGAAACCGGAAAGATCCCAAAGGGCTTTACAGAACCCGCATCCCAGGGTCACCTCTGCCAGCACAGAAATGCAGCCACCTCTGGGGAGGAGCACAACAGCACACACCGCACGACATGGTTCAGGACAGGAAGGGAAGGTGAACTCCACACAGTCAAACAAAACCACAGGGTGAATCCAAGGAGGCAAACTGGAAGTGGGCCTGAATGCAGGGTTAATGCCCCAGATGCTGGGAACGGGCCATGGAAACTGGGGGGTCCACCAGTGCCTTGGTTTCCATAACTCCCCAAAGGAGAACTCCAGCAGCACAGCGCCCTCTGGGGCAGCGACTCAGTACCAAATCGCCTGCCCCATTGCCTTGGGTCACCTTGGAGACCTGCCGTCCCACCCCTCGCGCTGGGCCGTGGCTGAAGGGAGCAGAGCTTCCCTTCCTGTCAGCTGGGATGGGGAAACACAGAACCACGATGCAATGGGGGACCCTGCGCTGGACCAACTCCGACCACACCCGTGTGGAAAACCCCCCGCGTGAGCACAGTCTCAGGGCACACGTACTCCAGGACTTCGTTCTTGGCTTCGATCTTCGCCATCACTTCTCTCAGCAGCTTGGCCTTCTCCTCACTAGGGCAGATGAGAGAAAACCCCTCAGCACCCAGGCCGACCAACGCACTTCCAATCACTGAGCCCTGTATCGGATACTCTGCTTAGCCACTGGGTTAACCCATCGGGGGGCAGGCTGAGCCGGCCCTACGGCTAGCCAGGGGCCAGCACGGCCCTATTCCAGGAGCTCCCGGAGAGCCGGGCTGGGAGGAGAGGGCAAGCAAGAGCTGAGGGAGAAACGCTCAGGACTGGAGAGGCTGGAAGGGCCCTGTCAGATAGGCACAGCTGAGCGTCCAGTTTCAGCCACTCCCCTAGAAGGTGCTGGGGACCAGCCCCTGGTGGTGGTGATGGTGGGGGGTCTGATGTGTTTGGGGATCTCTGGTGAGTTCAGCCCCCTGCAGTTCCCGTTCCCGTGCGGTGTGCCGGATGCGTCATCACCCACCACATGCCCCAGCTCGAGAGCGATCGCCACCTTTCTGAAAGGGAATCACTGGACCCAGCTGCCTGGCCCGAGGCAGGATCCAAACCCTCCCGGTCCGGAGCACAGCCACCCTGGGGCTCCCTCGGGAAGTACTTGCTCCGCAGATCCCCTCCACTCACCTGTACAGCGAAGATGCCTCATGGGCAGCCATTGGCACCAGCTTGGCAAAGATATCTGGGCCCGTGACAGCAGGGTCCGTGGGGTTGACGGGAAGGGCCTTCACCAGGGTGGCACCTAGGCGTAGAAGAGAACAGCATTTCCCTTATGCCCAAGGCTGTTTCTCAGGCTGCACTTGCCCCCAAACGCAGATCAAAGCAACCAACAGCTGTTCGCCTCCAGCAGATGCTGTGGAGACCCTGGGAGCAGGAAGTCCCTGGCGTGAGCAGCACTGGTGGTGCTGCCGGGGCAGCCGATTACCACGATACCTGTGCAAAGTGCGGCGTGCTCCCCTTTCCGAGTGGCTTCTTCACCCCGCGCTGATCACCACCCCCCTCACTCCAGCCCAGACTGCGCCGGGCTGAAGGTTCGTGCACCAACCAGGGCGTGGTTTTGCCGAGCTGTGGGCAGCAGCGGAGGGATGGATGTGCCCAGCCTGTCTTACCTTTCACCGACTGCAGGGTGTCCAGCGCAGGGACAGCTTCGTGGTAGATGAAGTCATTGTCCTTCTTGGCCGAATTGTACCTACAAACAATTGAAGTAAGTCCAGGGAAGGGAAAGGGGGACCTGGCTTGGACTCGAGGGGTGTTTGGTTGCCCACCTGAGGCCCCCAGAAGACGCTGTGATCGTCACCTGCCATTCACTGGGCACAGCTCCACCCAGGTCCCACATGACAGACTTTTGCTATGTCACTTAACATGCTGCTCACAGCGCTGAGATGCTACAGTGCTGACAGCATGAAGACCCTGCGACCTCACTAGCAGCACAGAGAGAGAGACCCTCTGCTGAGAAGAGCCCGTGCCAATGTGCCCCAGAGCAAGCAGAGGGGGAGAGATTCGGCCACGAGGTTTGAACCCAGAGACAGACTCCAGCCCCAGAAGCCATTCCGGCTGCAGACTCACTTTCCCCCGATCACGTCCAGGGTGAACCGCAGGGCTTCCTGCACCGTTTCAGGCTGACCCTAGAAGAGGTGAAAAACCCGAGTGAACACAGCCGGTCCTGCCACACCGCTGCAGCCAGTGTAACACCCGGAGCACCCCTTTTGAATGCTGCATCCTGCTGCCCTCCACGTACCGAGGTGTGACCTGAAGGCAGAAGCAGCCTGGCAGCCCCATTTCCCCCTAACCTACTTCCCGAGCGAGCAGCCAGCGGAGAGGAACGGACCAGTGAACACAGAGCTGCAGTTGCAGGCTGTCTGCAGACTCCGGCAGGCACCAGCCCCGGATGCATTCTGCAGGCTGACTTGTTATTCACAACAGACAGCTGGGATTTGGAGCACCACAAACACGAGGCAGGTCCATCTTGTGCCGAACTCCTCCGCCACAAGTGTCAGACTTGGGGACTTTTGCTCCTCTTTGCCACGGTGGTGAACTGGCTCCGGGCTCAAGCCTGGGGGGCTGGAACACCCCCAGGAACACCCCCTGGGATTCAGGGGCCCCAGGGTACAGCACACGAGGCAGTGCGATAGCGGTTAAGGCAAGAGGGACACACGGCTCTGCCGGGAGTTTGCCGCATGGCCCAGCACCCCTGACTTTGGTGGGGGCAGAGACAGGCCAATGCCGAGAGCTTTTCAACAGCCCCCTCAGCCTCTCCAGGCCTCTGTGCAACAGAAACGCCACCTACTTCTTGTCAGCATCGCGTGCCAAACACGGGCCAAATTCATCAGCTGGGCAGCGCGCTCAAGTCACTGGAGTAAAGTCATCACCGAGTCTGGCCCCACCAGGGCTACAGAACGTGTCTGGAGTCAGTACTCCAGTGAGTGGGGGGGGGAGACGCAGCCTCTGGTAGAAACTTGGGGCTTCCCAGTGTGGACCAGGGCTGCGTTAAACTAGCCACTTTGTGGTGGAGGATGTCAGTTCAGCCCGCCCCCGGCCCAATGCATGTGGCATGTCTGCTCCCAGGGGTCAGGGAACAAGGACACCTGGGTGAAGATCCAGAATGGGCTTTACTCAGTCTTAGTGCAAGAGCTAAAACCCCCATTAGACCTAGAAACCAGAAGGCACCAGAGTCTGGGGTCTCAGCGTCCACAACTCCCCAGGGCAGGAGACAGACCCCCTCTTGTACTGGGAAAGCAGGACCCTGAGCGTCCCAGGGGCAGAGGATTCATTTCAACCCCTGGACGATGGTAAGGCAGGCTTTAAAAGTCACCTCGTTCCGATTACCACTACCCCCTGCCTCCACTCATCTATTCTAGTGGCCAGGCTTCTCAGGGCCTAGAGATAGATAAGACCTACCAAGTTCCATGCCACTTTTCTCCCTAACAGTGCACAACTGCTCACTATTGTCACGCAACAGGGCTTCTGCCACCGCCCTTGGGAAGTTCTTCTACAGAGCTGGGGCTCGGACAGTTTCCTTGCGAACCGCTGGAGCCGGAAACCGATGCTTTGCACCATCTGAAAGCTGGCGAGCCCTGCTCCGATGGTCTCATTCTGAAAGTGCATGAGTCCCTGACTGCTACAATCTCCAGCGAAAGTGCACAGTTGATTGTCACTACCAGCACTCTCAATAATTGTGTTTTGAGCACAGGTCCCAGAGCAGTGACTGGGAAGAGCGCACACTGTACGGCTAGACATTCAGGCCCAAAACTGCCCCAATGACTGACCGGCAAACAGGACCCTGGACAAGAAAGCAGCTTACCTTTGCCAGTTTGATAGCTTCATTGAGTTTATCCAGAGCACTCTGGAAGTAGACAACCTGCAGAGAAAAGTTCTGTCAAACTCCTCTATGAGCTGGGAAGGAGTCAGAAGAAAACACACACTTGCTGTGCCACACACGAACTCTGTGTAAAGATATCTAGGACAATCCAGCACCATTAAGTACAGTGAGGCCTTCTAAGAAGAAGGAGCAAATTAATAGCACAATCAAGCAGCCCAGATTAAGGCACTCTGCCCATGAGACACTCATGGGAAGGGAGGTACACGAGAAATGCAGTGCTCCACACAACCACTTCAGCGATCCAGCCACTGCCATGACACGCTGCCAGCCCGGTTCCAGAGGGGGCGTTACCATGCGGAGACGAGCATCACATCCTGCGTTTGAGATCTCTGCACCCAATGGGAAGCACATGGGAAATGGCAAAGTGTGGATTCTCTTTGGACAACAGGGTCGGAAAATCACATCCGCCGGCCTACACAAGCTTTCAGCCTTAACCCTACCTCTGCTGGGGGACAGCCCCCTCCAGGGGCAGGACGCCAGCGAGGAGTTATAGGACAAAAAAGAACGAGCCTAGCTGGAAATTTCCATAGTAACAAGATGGTGCCTGAGTTCACGTGGAGCAGGGGAGGCCGATCAGCTCTTTGCCCCATGGATTGGTGCCAAAGTGGCAGGGTCTTCCAAGTTACAGTTTAATAGACACCACAGCTTTCATGAGTCCTCTGTGTCATGGACAGAGGTGTTCCCCCAGCGTAGCCCAACCTCGTCCGAGGGTTAAAGGTCAAGCCCACACGAGCTGGAACTTGGACGACAGCTGGATTGCAGGAGTATTAACCAACCCGGAGCAGACAGTTTTACTTACTCGTTCTCCAAACTTCTGCTGCTCCTCAGCCTGTTTTCCCATATGCAGCTGCAAAGAAACAAGCACTGAGGGCAGAGGTCCTCATTCGGGGAAAGGCTCAAGAGAAACTGACAAGCCCTACAGAGCCAGCCAGGGGACTCACTACAGAAGACTGAATTTCGCCAGTCTCCAGGGAACCTCCGGACCTTCACATCCACGGTGACCCCCACCTCCCAGGGGGTTTAAGGCACCGCAGCCACCCACAAGTGGAGGGACGCCAGGCTGTTCCTCTGGGGCAGCCAGGTGAAACTCCCAATGCACGGCCTCGTTCTTCCCACTTACATGAGCGATAGCAGCAAAATAGTAGATCTTCATCTGCACCAGCTTCTTCCAGTCCTTCTGAATCTTCCCCAGCAGCGAGGCGGTGTCCGAGTTCTCCAAAGCCCGGCAGGCCTCTTTGTAGTAGTCTACTACCTACGTGGAGAGAGACAGTCAAGAGGCATCTCCGGGCAGATTCACAGCATCAGAATCCCAAGCAAAAGCCCTAGTGCCAGTTAAGAACATAAGAATGGCCACACTGGGTCAGGCCAAAGGTCCATCTAGCCCAGTATCCTGTCTGCCAATAGTGGCCGGTGCCAGGTGCCCCAGAGGGAATGAACAGAACAGGCGATCATCAACTGATCCATCCCGTCACTCATTGCCAGCTTCTGGCAAACAGAGGCTAGGGACAGCCAGGATGGGCAGGAATGGTAATTGCCACTGATGGACCTATCCTCCATTAATTTATCTAGTTCTTTTTTGAACCCTGTCTTGGCCTTCACAACATCCTCTGGCAAGGAGTTCCACAGGTTGACTGTGTGTTGTGTAAAAAAATACTTTTGTTTGTTTTAAACCTACTGCCTTGTAATTTCATTTGGTGACCCCAAGTTCTTGTGTTATGAGAAGGAGTAAATAACACTTCCTTATTTACTTTCTCCACACCAGTATGATTTTATAGATCTCTATCATATTCCCCTTTTCCCGCCCCATGATGAAAAGTCCCAGCCTTTTAAATCTCCCCTCATATGGAAGATGTTCCAGATCTCAATCATTTTTGTTGCCCTTTTCTGAACCTTTTCCAATTCCAATATATCTTTTTTGAGATGGGGTGACCACATCAGCACACACAATTCAAGATATGGGCGTACCATGGATTTATATAGAGGCAATATGATAATTTCTGTCTTATCTATCCCTTTCTTAAAGATTCCCAACATTGTTTGCTTTGTTGACTGCTGCTGCACATTGAGTGGATGTTTTCAGAGAACCATCCACAATGACTCCAAGATCTCTTTCTTGAGTGGGTTTAAGCAGCCGCAGCCACCCACAAGTGGAGGGATGCTAATTTAAACCCCATCATTTGATACGTATAGTTAGGATTGTTTTCCAAAGGGCATTACTTTACATTTATCAACACTGAACTTCATCTGCCATTTTGTTGCCACTCACCCAGTTTTGAGAGATCCCTTTGTAGCTTTCTGCAGTCTCCCTGGGACTTTATTATCTCGAGCAGTTCTGTATCGTCTGCAGATTTTGTCACCTCACTCTTTGCCCCTTTTTCCAGATCATTTAAGAATACAGGCATGTCGCATCTTGCACAAGGGTTCTGTTCCGCGGTTACCGCGTATAGCCAGAACCCATTCACTTCAATGGCAGGCGAAATTGCGCCCCCTACAGGAAGTTTGTTTTTTTTTTTAAAAAAAAAATTTCCCCTTTCTTTTTGCGGACCACGTAAAGCTGAAATCGCGTATGTTAAATACGCCTAAGATGCGACATGCCTGTATGTTGAATAAGACTGGGCCCAGTACAGACCCCCTGGGGGACACCACTATTTACCTCTCTCCATTCTGAAAACTGACCATTTATTCCTATCGTTTCCTATCTTTTAACCAGTTAGTAACCCATGAGAACCTTCCTTGTTATCCTATGACCACTTACTTCGCTTAAGAGCCTTTGGTGAGGGACCTTGTCAGAGGCTTTCTGAAGATCTAAACACACTATATCCACTGGATTCCCCTTGTCCACATGCTCAGATTCAGACTTTAAGGTCAGAAGGGACCATTATGATCATCTAATCTGACCTCCTGCACAACGCAGGCCACAGAATCTCACCCACCCACTCATGTAGTAAACTCCTAACCTATGTCTGAGCTATTGAAGTCATATCATGGTTTATGCTTGTTGACTCCCTCAAGAATTCTAGGTGATTGGTGAGGCATGATTTCCCTTTACAAAAACCACTATTTAGAATGGATGACTATTCCCCAACAGATCATGTTCTTCTGGGTGTGTGATAATTTTGTTCTTTCCTATAGTTTCAACCAGTTTGCCTGGTACTGAAGTCAGGCTTATCGGCCTGTAATTGCCAGGGTCACCTCTGGAGCCCTTTTTAAAAATGGGTGTCATATTAGCTATCCTCAGTCATCTGGTACAGAAGCTAATATAAATGATAGGTTAGAAACTAGTTAGTAGTCTGCTATTTCACAGCTGAGTTCCTTCAGAACTCTTGCTTAAGTACCATCTGGTCCTGGTGACTTATTACTGTTTCGTTTATCAATCTGTTCCAAAACCTCCTCTAATGACACCTTAACCTGGGACAGTTCCTCAGATTTGTCACCTAAAAAGAATGTCTCAGGTTTGGGAATCTCTCTCCCATCCTCATCCATCATGAAGAGCGACGCAAAGAATTCATTTAGGCCTTGGTTACCCTGGCACTTTATAGCGCTATAAAGCCTCCAGGAGCGCTATAACTTACTACCCGTCCAGACTGGCGAGGCATGTAGAGCGCTATAAACCCACAGTTATAGCGCTGCTGGTAATCCTCCCTTCCCAGAGGATTAACAGCTATTGCGTATTCCGTGTTTGTTTTATCTCAAGTGTGAATGAGTATTAACACAGATAGCGCAACAAGTGATCTCTGGGGATGCCCCGAGCCATTTAAGGCAATTGATGTCTCTTCCCTTTGTTCTGAACTCTGGCAGGAGGAATGCGGAAGTATGTTTTCAGAGTCTCTCTCTTAACTCTGAAGATAAGCAGTGCAAATGTTTAGGGAGGGAGCCTGTCTGAAATACAAAGCCTGCCTAGTCTTCTCTGTCAAAGAATGCTTACTGAGAGGCTCTCAGGACGAACACGTTTCCCCTCGCCCCCCTTGTTTGAAAAGCACGTTGCACCCAGCTGAATGCTGGGATAGCTGCCCATAATGCACCACTCCTGTGCCGCTGCAAGTGCCAGAAATGTGGCCACGCTACACCACTGGCAGGTATCAGTGTGGCCACGCTATAGCGCTATCCCTATAGCTGTATATGAAGACAGCTATAACCAATACCGCTATAAACCTGTAAGTGTAACCATGCCCTTAGTTTCTCCTTAATGGCGTTATCATCCTTGAGTGCTCCGTTAGCATCTCAACCGTCCAGTTGCCCCACAGAGGCTTCATGCTTCTGATGTACTTAAAAAAACAAATGTTGCTATTACTTTTTGAGTCGTTGGCTAGCTGTTCTTCAAATTCTTTTGTGGCCTTCCTAATTGTATTTTTACACTTCATTTGCAAGAGTTTATGCTCCTTTCTATTTTCCTCACTAGGATTTAACTTCCACTTTTTAAAGGATACCGTTTTGCCTCTCACTGCTTCTTACTTTGTTGTTTAGCCATAGCGGCTCATTTTTGGTCCTCTTACCAGGTTTTTTAGTTTGGGGTATACATTTAAGTTGAGCTTTTATAATGGTGTCTCTTATAAGTTTCCATGCAGTTTGCAGGGATTTCACTTTTGGCACTGCACCGTTTAATTTCTGTTCAACTAACTCTCTCATTTTTGCGTAGTCCCCCTTTCTGAAATTAAGTGCTACGGTGTTGGGCTGCTGTGGTGTTTTTCCCATGATAGGGACGTTAAATTTAATTATATTATGGTCACTATTACCAAGCGGTCCAGCTATATGCACCTCTTGGACCTGATCCTGTGCTCCACTGAGGACTAAATCAAGAATCACCTCTCCTCTTGTGGGTTCCAGGACTAGCTGCTCCAAGAACCATTTAAGATGTCAAGAAACTTTACCGCTGCACCCCATCCTGAGATGACATGTACTCAGTCAGTATGAGGAGAGTTGAAATCCTGCATTATTATTGAGTTCAAACAGGAGTAACAGCAAGGGAGAGGAGATTTACTGGTGACAGGTATTATGTGCTCTGGGGTTATTTAGCTCTGCAATAGCTATATTGACTCATGGCCCAAACTTCCAGGGCAGCCCCGGAGAAAGGTTACATTCCCACTGGGCAACCCTCTCACAGGGGACCTAGTGAGCCTAATACCCTCACCAAGGACATTACAGAGAAGCTGCGAAGGTAACCCAGGAAAGTAAAGGCCGGCGGGAGTTCCGGCTGTCACACAGTGCCCGGGTATGGCAGCTTACAGAGCTCTCTCAATCGGCTGCAGGAAGGCCTGAGCCCGCGGCCTCACTGGGACTAGATCGTGCCGAGTTCAGGCACCGACTAACTCCACTGACTTGATTTTTAACAGCTTAGTCTTTAAACCATTACTCGCTCGCCCTGACGCTCTAGCGGAGAGCGAATGTTCCCCACCCTGCTGCCTGCACCGCAGTGACTGTTTACAGGGATTTCCTTCTCTGCTTGCAAACCACCTCAACTGGTTCCCGGGGTTCAGAGACCCCCGGGGAGTTGTTCTCGTAGAGGGCAGGGCAGCAGGAGGGGATCTGTCAATCACAGTTAAGGTGCCCACAGAGCATAGTGCAGCAGAGCTTCCTGGGTAACTCACCTGGGCGCTGATCCTGGCCACGAGGAAACTCTTCCTGTTGTCCAGCATCGACTTCTCCAAGAGACACTCCTGAGCTTGGCCCTTCCAGGAAAAGCAACGGAGATGCTCAGCTCTCCCCAGAGACCTCACTGCATTCCCGGGCTCCACAAAGTCACCCCTGACCAAACTCAACCAGCCCCCTCCCCCCGGCCCCAAAGGAGAGTCACTCAGCAGGGGCTCCAGTCTACCATGCTAGACAGGCAGACACAGACCAGCTCTCTTGTCAACAATGCAGAACAAAGCCAAAGGGACTAGCCATGCATAGAAAGCCTCTCACCTCCATTGCCACTTCAAAGCCAGCCCGGCAGTGGGAACCATAAATTACCACCCTAAGGCACTGGCCTACGTGAAGCGAGTGCATGGATTCAGCCCAGTCTCCAGTAGACAAACCCCACTGCTGCTTTGGAGGGCTCAGGTATGAGGCCAAGCAAGGACTGACTGGCCTTGGAGACAGATCTCCCCTTTAACTTCCAGGGGCAATCCCAGGGCTGGGGGACATTGGTGGGCCCGCGTAGGGGACAGGGCTGCACTGACTCTGGAGATCCGAGCTGAGAAACATTGTAGCGCAGGACTCTGTCTGCCCAATCCCTAGGCTGTCAGACACTTCTACCACTAGCTAAAGCCAGCTGGCCACAGAGGCGGGACTTCACCTACACTCAGCTTAGCTCAGGTACAGCTGTGGTGCATCTGGGCCAATGAAGCCATCTCATTTGGAGAGTCAAAATCCAAAGCCCTTCTCCCTTCCAAGGCCAAATGGGGACCAGACAATGGTTTTCAGTCTGACCCTCCCAGAGCTGCACATGAGAATGTATAGAGCAAAAAGCACGCGAGAGGCCGGGTGCCATTATAATGGGATCCCCTCATGCAGTAAGCCAGGTCAGCATCCTTCACACGCTCCTCTCCCTTTCTTCTCTCCAGGGAGGAGGACAAGGTCAAGGTATTTCCATCTGCTCTGTCAATAGTCCTTCCCCCCCGCCCCCCACTCCTGGGGAATTTGAACCGACTTCTTTCCTTACCACGTTTTATTCTCCTCGATTTGAGGGTTCAAACTCTCTTTGCTATTCAGGCCACTAGGCCCGAGAGTTCAGTATCCCAACCCGACAGACTAGGGACTGGCCACTTTCTGAGGAAAGTGAGCAGACCCCACAACGCAGGCAGCCCCCCGTGCAAACCTGCGGATGGAGAGGAAAATATTCCTCTCGCCCCTGTGCGGATCAGCTTATGTCCTGGAGCCAGATGCACGATTCCCCCCCTACAACGGCACTTTGGGATCTCTCCTGAACAAGGCAGGACCCCGGCAGCCTCTCTTGGCCACCTTCTGCAGACAGTTTCCCTCGAAGCGGACTGCAGGCTTACAGCCTGCACGATCCAAGGCATTGGGACAACCCCGTCTTTATCCGGCTCTGTCCAAGGGCGCCTCCCACTCCAACTGGCCTTTGAAAAATGAGACCCGGCTAAGTCCAATACCGAGCGCGTCTCCCCAGCCCCGCACCTCGTCAGCTTTGGTGAGATCCCTTTAAATGAACTGCATCCAACGAGCCCAGCCACTGGATCCCAGCATGACTGGGGAGCAGCAGCAAGGCCAGCGCCCTCCCTTACCAGCATGAGGTTGATGTTCAGGTTAAGGATCTGGTGACTCATGTCCACACTGTACGAGTGAGGGAAGTGATCCCGCAGGTAGGTGAACGCCCCGGCCGCGCACTGGAAATGGGTGCAGGAAACCTTCATACCCTGGCCAGGGCCGTCGCAGAGGGGGGAGAAGAAACACGTAAGGCTCGAACGCACCCAAAGCAGAGGGCGCTGCCCGGAGGCCATGCTGCCCTGATTCCTGACATTTACCGACAGCTGAGAGGTGCAGCAGGATTTCTTTGAATTACCTTTTGCCTTCATTAGTGGACTAAACCTCAAACCTTCTCTTGCCCCAGTTGTCCAGGCTTTTGTTACCTGGAGACTGGATGGTCATGACCCCCTACATGGGGTCACCCCATGAGACACTCAGACCAGGGGCGCCAAGAGCAACTACTGCTGATTACAGCCAGAAAGCAAGTTACCCCCTTGGCCTGGCAGCCATCGGGTTCCCAGAGTGGGCTGGTGCTGATTTGCAGCTGCGATGTCCTACATGGCTTGGGAGCTGGTCAGCAGAGGGACTCTTCCCAGGCGATGCTTCCATAAGCCAGGTCAGCTGGGAGCTCCCCAGGTCAGGAGAGGAGGAAGCTGGCAGGACTCTCCAGGAGGGGTCCTTGCCAGCAGGGCGTATGGCCCGGCCCATCTTTTTGGAGAGTGGGGGAGGCTCTGTTATTGGCTGGAGGGAGATTGCACGTGGGGTTACACCAGGGTGTTAAATTACGTCAGGTCACCCAGAGCTTGCCACAGGCACTGCTACAGGTTTCTGTAACTACACACGATGTCAAGAAAAATCCCATTTTCATTCCTCTCCCCCAACCCCAGGAATCCCGGCACCTGGCACGAGCGATACAAAATCTTCAGGCCGCAGAGCGAGTTTTAAAGGGGTCGTGCGCCTGTAAAAGTGATCAGTCCCCTCCGGAGATCAACAATCGCTACTGAAAAGACTCTCTGCCCTGCCAACCTTCGTGCTCTCATCTGTTCGGAAGAAACCGCCCTTGATAAAGTGGAGGGAACCAGGAGGTGTTTAGCATCTTTACCTCCTCGGAGACTCTCTTGTCCATGGCGCCCAGCATGGAATGCAACGCCCCTGTTGGGAACAGGACGCTCAGATCAGGCCATTGGCAAAATGCCAGCCGCAGTAATGGCCATGCAAGCCACGTTTTCCAGTCCACACAGCATCTGTCCGAGATCACAGCCCCCACGGGCACACTCCTGCAGCATTCAAGTCCCTCCGCCAGTCTGTGACTCTGACCCAGCTACGTTTACACGGCACATTTTATTCCAAAGGCTCCCGAGCCACATAAAACATAGAAGTAATTCCCATCAGTTCACCTACCGAGAGGCAGCCACTTCTGGGGCAGAGCGCTGCAACCATGCACAGCCCAGTAACACAGTTCAGAGCAGGAAATGAAGATTTCCCCCTGCAGTTACAAGGGGTCTGGCAATATAGGGAAGCAGGAACATCCAGCCAGAGCTGGGCTTTGTCACAAACATCTGGGGCTACTGTTCTTACTCTTGCTCAGGGGCTCTAAAACCCATGTGATCAGGATCTCCGCTGTTTGTCTCATGGTAAAATGAGCAGCACCCTGGAGCACTGGGTTGGCACTGACTCCGAGAGAAGAGTGCTCGGCCCGTGCCGGCCTTCTCCATATTCTCCGGCTCAGCCTCTGTTTGTGCTCCAAAACTAAGGGGCCAGACTCAACCCTGGTTTAAGCAGGTGCTAGCTTAGCAACTTCACAGGGCTGATCGATCCAGTAGCACAGACCCCTCTATCGAGGCAGCTACCCCAGCCGCTCGCAATCTTGAGCAACCCCAGAACCCTCATTTTGATTTACATTTTTTTCAGAGACCCCCAAAACCTCCCACTCAGCCCCAGGCCCTGCCCCCCTTCACCCCAACCCCCAAGGCCCCACCCCTGCCCCTCCTCTTCCCGCCCCACCCCTGCTCCTTCTCTTCCCTGCTCATTCCGCCCCCTCCCCTGAGCATGTCCTGTCCCCACTGAACAGCTGTTCTCCCAGTGTGCAGGAGGCACTGGGAGGACGGGGGAGGAGTTGATCAGCGGGGCTGGCAGACCCCCCGCCAGGGGTCTGTGGTGCCCAGTTTGAGAAATGCTGACCCACACCATTTAAATCCTTGCTGAGTTTGACTGTTGATAGCTCATTGAAATAAACTGCCCCTATTTCCATGACGGATAAACCGGGTTACGTACAACCAGCCGGGTTTGCACTGGCTGAACTGGATCCATTTCAAACTGATTCAATTAAACAGGTACAACTTCTCTCCTCACCAAGGCCTGGACTGGCCTGCAGGGGAGGAAGACGCTTGGTAACGTTCTGACTCGTGTTCAGTGATAAGAATAAAGGGGAAGAGCCCTTCGGAGCTGACCCTGAAAATCAGCCTCACCTGCACTGCAGGCACCGGCAGCTGCCCGGGCTGACGCCTCGCTTGAGGGTCTGGTGCCAGGCACACACAGCACAGCCGGGGGTCAGATCTGGTTGACGTTCTAGTGGCGAGCAGAATCCGCCCGAGCCAAGGAAATGGTGGCTCAGCTGTTCTCAATGATACGGTAACACGTCCAGACCTCATGGCTCTGCTCTCCTGAGCTCCAACACTTCCACTGAGGGCAGCTTCATCCGACTGTCCCCACTGGCTGTCTGCTCTCAGCTGGGATCACAGAAAGGCCTGTGGGCAGGTCGGCTGAATGCCCCTGCAGCTATCACCCTCTCCCCGCACTGGACAGCAGGGCCAGGCTGGATGATGGACCCTGTGGAGCATGGAACGAGGGCTGGCCAGGGAGGAGGGCATTTCTCTGGTGCCAAGCAAACCCCAGGGCGCTCTGGGCGACACACATCGCCAAGCCAAGCCAGGGAGTGGGCTCCAGGGCCTTACCGAGGTTATAGAGGATGCAGGCCTGCTCATACTTGATGTCCTCGTGGGTAACCGCCTTGCCAGAGAAGATCTCTGTCCTGTGAACGGAGAAGGCCAGGGTTAGCGCAGGTGCTATGAGCCAGCCAGATGGCAGGTGCAAAGCCCAGCTGCCACGTCTCCAGGGAAGACAAACAGCTAACAACTAATGGCTCAGGGCAGACCGGGTGGATGAAATGATTGAGACTCATTTTCTTATCCAGCTGGCACAGAGTCCACTCCAAACAGAGGGAGAGGGGAAGCTGCTAGGTACATAGACCAGCAAGCCCCTGTAATGTTTGAGTGCTGACAAGCCCAGTCGTCTTAGCCTACTAGGGAAGTGTTGTCTAGTGGTTAGAGGCGGGGATGGCATCAGATCTCATCCAAAGCAGGGTCAGGCACGGGGGTGGGAGACCACCAAGGAGCACAGCTGGGAAAGGTGTCACTTGGTCTATAAGCAGCGCTCCTCCCTGGGCAGGGGCACTGTACCGATGGCACTGCCGTGTTTCAGTCCTGCCCACCTGTGGGCATTAGATTTGCCATGGCACTCCGGAAGGGGACAGCCTGATCTTACACCCACCAAAGGCAAGTCCGGGCTGTTTGAATGTGTTCTCAGTTTTACATGCCAAAGCCACAGGCTGGATTTTAACCTGGGGGGCTCTGCTGTCTAGGGTGTCTCCTGGCAGAGACGAGCGATCGATCTCCGCCCCCTGGCTTGGGCAGGCCTTTGAACGCCAGGCAGGGACGGAGAACACGTGCTGCTCTGCCCAGGAAGGTGGGTTTCTATACATCAGAGAGCAGCCTGCAAGCAGCGCCGGGGCTGAAATTCAGTCTCCAGCCACAAGCCCCAGAGCCCAGCCTCCAGGTGGTGTAAACCAACTCCTGTTGGTCAGTCCTGTGCCCACCCCGGGGATCACTGCACCCTAACGCACTGAAATCCCAGCTGCTGCGCCAAGCGCAATCAAGGGGGCTGAAGGGACAAGGAGGGCCAAAGGCTCAGACTCCTAGGGCACCGCTCGGAGAGCCAGAGGTGGCTGCATGTCGGTGGCGGCTGGCGCAATCGCTGGCTGAAAGGTGCTATAAAAACCCGCAGTTATTAGACTGCACTAATAGCTTCTTCCATCCCAGGCTCTCCCAGTGCTCTATAAACCTGCCCCATTCCTCTCCCCAGCTCACAGGATTAGAGACTCTCTGGACAGAGAGCTGTGCATGGCGTTCGGTGGAGAGACTTGAGACAGGGTGTTCCAGACAGGGCTAGAACAGAGCCCTGCTGCTGGGCGAGATGACGCTGGACCCTGGGGAAGGGAACAGTGAGACTGGGGGAGCTCGCCCTGGGTTTGTTCCATTGTCCAGATCACTGGGAAGGCTGGTAGAGGGAAAGAGCCATTGGTGGCTGGAGGCAGGATCAAGGAGGAGATTCCTAGGGAGGGACAAAGGAGGTGGAGAGGGGGCACTGGTGGAGCACAGGGGGGCGAGAGGAGATGTAGGTGGGGTAGAGAGGGGCAGCGTACAATCCAGCTGAGCCAGGGGAGGGAACTGAGTCAGGGCAGAGGAAGGGGAACAGGCCTTCAGTCCATCCAGAACAGCACTGCTGGTGGCCTACGCGGAGAGGACATCACAGGAGTCTAGACAGGAGATGAGCAGGGCCAAGGAAGCTACCCACCGGGATGGGGAAATTGAGGCAAGAGACAAAGCCAGGTCATACAGTGAGTCCCCAGTGAGTCCTCTGCTCCCACTGCTCAAAGACAATCTCCCATTGGATCACGTCCAAGCCCCCAGCGTCAGCCCAGGGTGCCAGCCGACGCGTCCTGGCAAGAGTAGATCGCTGCTCCCTCCCCTGCCGCCCCACCGAACGGCTGCGCTTACCACGTGACGGGGACGGCCGCCTCGTGCTCCGCGCCCATGGGGACGCGGCTCTGCAGGTAGTGAAGCTGGCCAAAGTACTTCCGCAGGATGCTGCAGCCCTCGAAGTCCCTGGGCACGCTCACGGCGCTCTGGAGGGGAGAGAGGAAGGAGCAGAGCTTCAAGGCAACAGACAGCACCACGCTCACAGAGAGAGGGCCCGGGCTGCATGTGGCTGGCAGCGAAATCCGCCTGCAAGATCGGGAGATCTCTCTGAAATGGCTCCTCAGAGAGGCTCTCCAGGGGCCAGCCGCAGAAGCCGAGGCAGTAGCCACTCCAGAGAGCGTCCTCTTGGCTGGGATGGAGCAGGGAGCGGCTGTAGATTCCCCGCTTCTCTCACACACGTGGGGTGGGCAGTTTCCCAAGCCAGTGCTACAAGTGTAACCAAGAGCTGCTCATGCCACACTCGGGAGAGGCCTTGGGGCTCTCTGTTCCGGAGCTGAAGGCATCCAGGTATGCCACAATCTCAGGAGACACCCACCGTTCCCCTTCAGCTCAAGACTTTGAAAGGACATTGGTACATTACATGCCAGGGGTCAGGCTGACAGCCCTGCTGGGCAACTGGGTGAAATGATCACTAGAAACAGAACACTTGGCGGTTCATGACCGAGAGGGACTAACCAGCGCCCATGCTGCAAAGGAAACCGGACTTGCTGATCTCTTGGAATTCCCTGAGCACCTCAGGAACGGACGGGAGAAAGGAGAACCAACTGACTATGTGCTCAGACACCCACAAGGCCTCTGACAAGGTCCCACACAAAAGGCCATCAAAGAACCTAAGTCATCATGGGGAAGAGGTGAAGTATTATGGATCAAAAATGGGCTGAGAGAAAAAACAGGATTCAATGGTCACTTTTCAGCCCAGCAAAAGGTTACAGCAAGGACTGCAGGTCCGGCACCAAGTCCCGTGTTGTTCAGTTGATTAATTAGTGATCTGGAAGTGGGGGGAGAGGGGAAGGCGAGTTACAAAGCTGACAAATGACAAAGTCAGGTTAATCGGGACCAGGGAGGGCTGCAAGGGGCTTCGGAGAGAGCTAATGCAGCTGGGTCACTAGGTATATATGGCAGCAGGAACACTCCATGCTCCCAGCATTATCAGCAGAATTCTGGACGGGATTTTAAACACCAGGCTTCAGGGTTTAAGCCAATCTCTGATTGGGAGACCAGACAACCCACAGTAAGCAGGTGTGGGATCCCTCCACCGACACAGCGAGTGCTGGCTCCCGCCAGAGAGGGGCTAGTGGCCTAGATGGACTGTGGGTCTGACCCAGCCTGGCCACTCCTATGTTCCTGTATCACAGAGGTAAGGTCATGATCTGCATTTTACAGACTGGGAAGAGACAGACATGAAGGGACATGCCTAAAATCACAGAGGAAGCCAGCAGCAGCACTCTGGGTTGCACATGTCCCAGCTCCAACACTAGGCCACACTCCCTCAGGAGCGGTTCTGTCACGGATCCTTTACTATAGAATTTCAGAGGCAGTGCAGTGTAAGGGACAGAGCACTGGACTGGGACTCGGGAAAGCTGAGGGCTCTTCCTGGCTCTGTCACTGACCTGCTGGGTGACCTCAGGCAAGTCCCTTTCCTCTTTCGTGACCCCTTCTACCCTCTGTCTGATCCACTTCGGCTGCCAGCCCTCCAGGGCAGGGACCATCTCTGAACAGTGCCTAGAACAACGGGACTCCGATCTCAGCTGAGCCGCAAGGCACTACTGGAGCACAAATGACTGAGCGATTCCCCTCCCAGGAAGGGACTTACGTGGGAAACCAGAGACCCCGACATGGGAGCTGGGCAGGAAAAGTGTCACATTTTTCCAGTGGAGAGGAACGTGCGCAAACATCACTCCCCAGCGGAGGGCCGAAGCAATCACTCCACAGCATCAGAGCTCAGCCCAGCCCAATGGGAAACAGCCGATGTTCCTTCCCCCGCCGCCCGGCCACACGAACCTCTCCCAGCGCAAGTGCTAACCGTGGGCAAGGCTCCATCACCCGGGCAGCAAGGCGCTAGGATCTTGGCTTGGCCTGGCGGGGTGCAGAAGTTTATTCCTGTGCCAGGCCAAGCTGCTCCTTAGTACCCCCCACCTCAGGGCTCCGCACACAGAACAGGAGAAAGCTAATGGCGCAACCCTAATGGGTTTTCAAGCCAGCCATTATAGCTCAGGTAACGCCCGTCACTCCGGCTGGGTTGGCCGCGCTGCTGCCAGAAGCAGGTGCGATGGCAGTCCAGTGGGGTTACATGGGAAGGTGCCTTGCAATGACCGTCTCCATCCATCCCCAGCAACGGGCGCATCACCTCCCTCACACTGCCTCTCTATGGGGCAGTTGGGTTCCCACAGCCCATTCAGTCCTGGCCTCTCTGCGGGGAGTGCCGCTGATCACCCGGACCCGGAGTGTCACTTCCCCGCGGGATGGAGAAGACCGGCTGGGAGCCGATCTGGCCCGCAAGATGTGAACGACGTTATCACCCCATTACAATTCCCCAGCCAGCCAGCCTGCTCCGGCCTTGCCCACCAGAGGTTCGGGCTCCACTGACACAGGCGCGCGAACTCCAGTGCCTGGCTTGGCTGGAAACGTTCCTGCAGATGAGCTCGGCTGTTGTGAGCGGCGCTGACTGTATCCCAGCACCCCACAAACGTCTCTGGGAACCCGCATCAGCCCCCCGCCAACAGCTCAGCTCTGGGAGTTCGCACCACAGACACCGCCGCAGGCAGCTCCTTCCCCTAGGCCCCTGGTTCAAGTCCAGAGGAGGCCGGCAGTGACCACTGACAGCTGTGCTGGGTGGCCCTGCAAAACCCAGGGCCAGAGAGACCAGGAGCCCTGCCCAGTCCCACCCCTCACCACCATTTACCCACCTCTTCTCCAGCTGTGCCTCTGATGTGCCTCTCCAGGCAGCAGGGACAGGAGCTGCATGGAGGTGGGAGCACGGAGAGGCCTTGCTGCAATTCCCCACTGCAGGAGTAGCCCCCACTGATCCCCCACAACACACGGATCTCCTCTATAAGGCCACTTGCTCTCACAGAAGGGCCCAGCCTCCCTGCCCTCACTGAGGAACCTCCTCTCCCCCCCAGAGACGCCCAGTGCTGAGCTCTGTGCTGCTAGAGTCCAGCCACAGGAACTGCAGGGGCTGCCCAAGTCGCTGGGGTCTAGGGGAGCCTCAAATTCCTTCCCCACCAGAGGCGTTTAACATCCAAAGGGGCTGCTGGGGGCGGGGGGGTGGGGTGATAATGGGAGGGGAGCAACCCGGCTGCTGCCCATGCAGCTGGAGGGCTGGAGCTCCGTCACCTGCATTCAGGTCACTGTTCCTGGGTCCCCTCCCAGCAAGGCCATGGAGGTTTCACATGTAGGAAGCTTCCCCTCCCGCTCGGCACTGGAGGGCCCCGGGGTGGGGGAGCCGACACCAGCACACACACCACAGAACTGTGGGCGCCACTCCGTGGACAGGGACCTGGATTCCAGTCCTGGCTCACCCACTGGCCTGCCCTTGGGCAAGTCACTTTCCCTGCCAGGCTTTGTCAGCCCCAGTGAGACTGGGCGGTCTGGGGCAGGGACAGTCTCCCCGGGGGAGTGCCCCGCCTCGTGGCGCCGTCACACACAGCCCAGCGCCAGCGCACTTACCTGCCGGAGCTGTTCCAATTTCTTCAGCTCTTCGTTGTAGTTCTCGGGATTCTCGCCATAGTTCTTCAGAACAAACTGGAGAGAGAAAAAAACTCAGAGCTCATGTCTAGAACTGAGGCGTAGAGGAGAAATCGAGCGCCAGTCCCCGGAGCAGAGCTGCCCTGGCGTTGCCGGAGCGTCAGTTGGAGCCACACAGCAAGAGAAGCAGCCAAAACCCCTCCAAAGAGCTCTGCACGAAGGGTGGCAGAGACGCTCAGGGTTGGGCTTTCGGGGTGCAGCACAGGCCCAGCGGTTTCTGGAGTCGCTGAGGGAGAGGGGCTCAGACCAGGAGACTGAAAGGCCCCCAGCAAGGCCAGGAACATGTCACCCCCACACGGCCCGTCAGCCCACAGCACATGGACGCCACCTCCAATCTGAACGAGCCCGTGTATTTCCTCAGACAGCGGGTGCCCCTATTTCCCTGCAGCCTTCGAGTCAGGGCCAGGCCTTCTGCAGGCCACCCCCAGCCCTGTCAGACACCCCTCAGCCCATGGAAGTCAGTGGAGTTACAGACCCAGCCTGTAGCCCTGTTCCCTCCTGTGGGACCGCGGCTGATCTTTAACTAGAGTAGCCGGATTCAGGTGTGAGCGGCCAAGGAGAGCGAGCTGCCAAATGTGAATCTGCAGCAGCCACCACTACCCGGGGGACAGGTCTGCTCAAGAAGCAACGACACCTGCTGCGACTTCACTTGTCTGGCCAGGGGCTAAACAGGGGAAAGGTTTCATCACAGCTTGTCCAGTGAGCCATGCAGGCCCGGGCTGGAACCTTTCAGCTACGGCTCTGCCACGGCTCCTGGAAGCTGCCCACCTGCGAGGGTTCAGAATTCCCGAGCCAGGCTCCCAGACACCTACAGGACAATTACCAGGGTAAGACAGACCCAACCTGTAACAATCAACCTAGGCACCCTCCTGCAGCTCCCATCACATTCCCCTTCTCCCCTCCCCCACACGGTAGAGTCTCCAGAGGCACCGGTCTAGGTCAGATGGCAGGATCCTCAGGGCAGGGACCTGGTCTCTGATGTGCTCGTAAAGCACCATGCACTGTGCAAATCAAAACCGATCCTGGCTCTCTTCTTCCCTGGGCCCAGCTAAGCACCCCACCCCATGCATCTGACGGCGCTCATTCATTTCCCCCCAGCAGCCAGGCCTGGCTCGTTCCTTCCCGTGCAACATCCACTGCTTTATCCAGCCCAAGCTTAACTAACGACCGCCTTTCCTCCGAGTTCAGCCCCAATGCTGCTCGGCGCTGAAACACGGCCACCTCTGGGCCGAAACACAGCAGCTGTTTACCAGCGCACAGCAACATGAGACTACAGATTCAAAGAGAACCCGCAGGGACGATTCGGGAGACAAAGGAAGTTCTCAGGACTGAAATCCATCCAAGACCCTGACGGTAACACAGTCCCGGGCTTCAGAGCAACCACACGTGGCCAGCATGACGGTTCTGAGCCTGACGGGAAAGACAGTAACTTCAGCAGCCCAGAGCTGACATCACGCTGAGGTGCAGACGTGGTCCTGACTCGAGAGCCAGGAGAGCCATCGAGCCATCGCCCGTAAAACCCTGGAGATCCCGCCCCCCCGCTCCCCCAACCCAACCTCGCTTGGACGAGCCAATGGGTCAGAGCACAAAGAGCCACGGCTGCTGGCTACATGCCCTGGCACGGTCTGTGCAGCGCCACGTGGGCCCTCAGCACTGCAGGTGACTTCTCCACGAGCGACGCCCGCAGCGGGTTCCTGATCTGCTGGTCACCGCGCAGAGCGCCTGAGGGGTTATCTATTTCAAGGTGCCCTCAGGCCCCGGACGCAGCGCGCTCCATTGCCCTCCCGCAGCCAGAGCACCAGTCAGGGCCCAGCACTGCTCACGCACAGGACGGGGCTAGCACAGCGGGCAGCAACGCTGACGGTGTCCCGGGGGGCAGGGAGCATTCCACAGACACGACCCTATGACTAGAGCAGCAAGCGAGCCCCTTCGGAGCATCTGGCAGCCCCTGGTCTGGGCAGAGCGAGGACTCCGCTAGAGTCCAGTCTAGTGACCAGCAGAGGGGACTAGGAGCGAGGACGCAGGGAGGCTATTTGTGACTCTGGCACTGACTTGTCACGGGGCTTTGGGCAAGACACTCCCGTTACATGGGGAGGCCCAGCACATGGGGGCGAGAAGGGGGAGCAGGTTGTGGGGCTTAATGAAAGCCCTGAACTCTCCAAGATCCCCAGCCAGTGCTACAGGAGGGCAAAGGACGGTGAGAGCAACGTTCAAGGGAATAGGGGCCAGCCATGCCCCAATGGCAGCAAACCAGCTGGAGCAAGACTCTTGAAGGACAATGGAGAGACTCAAACTGGTGATTGCAGACACGAACTGGCCTGGACTGAAGGGACATGCCCCACACTGGCTAGCAAGCGAGCTGCCTGCTGTGGTTTGGGGGAAGGGGTTGACCCCAGCTAGAGATCTATGGGGTCCAACTGTCTTGGCAAACGTAGGGTCCAGGTAAACAACAGGTCCAGGAGACTCGTCAGCCGCACGGCCGGCAGACAGCTCTTTGCACAGGGATAACCAGGGGAACTTGGTGCAGATGTCCCATAAGTGAGAGGGGTCAATGGCTCTCTGAAGGGGAGCTGAAGATTCAGCAGCTGTTCCAGACTCTAGGGGGAAAAGAGTTTCTAGGAGGGAGGGAGCAGCCTGAAAAATCAACACCGAACACAACAGACCTGGCAATACCCTGCACACTTACCCAGGCCCAGCTGCTAGGATCCCAGAGAGTTTCCACAAACGCCCTCCCAGAGTGGGCAACTCAATCCCATCGTACAGACCCAGAGGTTGAGCAGCTTGCCCCAAAGCCACACAACAAAGACAGGAAGAGACAGCAGGAGTCCAATGGCGAGTCGCCCTGCTGTAACCATTACACTGCACTGCCTCCCGTGACATCCAGTGGGATGAGTCACATCAAAGGCTAAGTAAGTATGTGTCACAAGGTCAGTAGGATGAAGAGGAAAGCAACTAATCCCAGACTGCCCAGCAGACAGTGCCCACCCTCGGGCAGAGCGCCCCCGACCCATGCCCACAGACTGCACTGGGCAGGAACCGGAGCATTCAGACTTACAGCACTGCTCATCTGCCAATCCAGTTCCAAAGAACATCAGGAAAGTCCACCCTGCATCAGCCACCAAGCACGCCAAGGAATGATACAGGGGCAATGAGGCTGATGGCCCTGCAGTACCAGCAGGAGCCAGAAGAGGGGGCTATACCATCCACATGAAAATGCTTTGTGTACAGGTGAGGACACCTGATTGCAGCACCCTATGAAATCCACAAGGCTCTCAAGATGTAGTCCAGCCATTAGGGAAGTAAAGGAAGCCTTTCACCCTGCAGCTACAAGAGAAATGGGAAGAGGCTGGGGAGAAGGGTCACACACACACAGAGCAATCTAGTCAGAGAGAAAACTCTGTCCTCTAGGTCACTGGGTTCAAATCCAGCCCAGCCCAGCCATGACTCACATCCCCAGCTGCTCACTGCCTGGGATGTTGGGAATTGGTGACTTCAGTTCTTTTCTTAAGGGTGGATAAACACAAAACCATTTGTTTGAAAACAAAACCATTTTTCAAGAGGGGATTTTGATTTAAATTGGATATTTTGTTATTTAAATTATCATTTGTTTTTGTTTTTAAAAATAAGCCTCCTTAAAATGAAATCTGAACCTAATACAAAAACGTGAAGGCCTAACATCATAATCACAAAAAATATGTAGGCTGAATCCATGAGCCTCTGTCCAAAACTTTAGTTAAAGGCGGCTTTTCTAGATGAAGAAGAATCAGGGGAAAAACGTTTGAGGTCAAACATTATAAATATAGCACAACAGGTGCATGGACCCCCAGGAGAAGGACGGTCTCACCGAAAAGGGCTACCCCCACGGAATGCACAGAGCCAAGAGTGGGCACGACCTGTGAGTCCGTGACAACAGGTCAGCCTAATTAATGTAGGAGACTGTCTCCTTTTCAAGAGACTTCGGAAAGTAGGAACTTAAGCTCCAGTCACTTTCATTTAGGCATATTTGAAAATGTTCCCAGGCTGACCTGAAATAATCAGTTTAATTCACTGCCTACAGTTAAGCCCTGTTTAATAAATCATTTATCTGTAAATGTGTTGGGAAGTTTAGGTATCCAAAACTTTTATGATTTTGTTTAATCAAAAAAGTGTTATATTTTGTTGTATGTTTAGTTAAATTCCAGTTTCCATCCAAATGCAGCTTGACATCATGAGCAAAAAGTTACCTAGGAAATAAGCAATACCTCATTCACCTTTTCTAACATATTAAAAACCCACAATTAATAAGAATCTGAAAATATTAAGCCGTATAATTGCTTAAACCAATGTATATATAGTTATACTGCATTCTTCTCAGTAGCAAAAATATGGACCAAATCTGTAAAGGCTGTTTCATTGCAAATCAACATGTTTTAATGGTTAGGATCAGGGGGTCTCAAACACGTGGCCCACGGAGATATTTCCTGTAGCCAGTCAAGCTCCCCCACATCCCCCCAGAGTTATTTCCTGCAGCCCGCCAAGCTCCTCTCCCTTCGCTTCCCCTCCCCACAGCGCGCCACATCCCTGCTATTCTGCTTACATCCAGGTGCTTTCCAGAAGGGAAGGAAGGAGCGGGAGCCGCGCATTCGGGGAGGAGGCGGAGAAGAGGCGGGGATCTGGGGAAGGGATTGGCTTGGGGCGGAACCTCATGAAAAAGGTGGAGAGGGGGGCAGGGTCAGAGGTAGCAGCGGGGAGGGGAAGTCTCAGTGATGCAGCCCTAGGTCCTCCTGGTGATTCGAGTTTGAGACTCCTGGGTTAGGTCAATCAAAGACAATGCCCCTTTCTTTAGAACAGTGATCCCCGAACCGTGCAGCCAGGGCCTGGGCCAATGCCCATGGGAGGCAGCACCATTCTTCCAGCCCCACTCCTCCCTCAAGCCACGCTCCTCCTCCAGCTCTGCTCTCATTCCCTCTCCGTCCCTAGTGCAACTTTCCCTCCACCCCAGCTCCTCCCCCATTCCCGCCTCCAGCCCCCGCTCTGCCACCGAGGAAGCCTTGGCTGTGCAATAATGGAGGGGGTGTGGACACATTCTGGCAATGGTAAGGCCGGGTGCGACTGGAAATGTTTGCACCCCACTGCTGTAGGATAACAGAGCTACACATGCCACTCAGCCACAGAGGGGCCCGCAGCAAGCCAGTGAGCCTCTCTGTTACTTAGTTTCCCCTGCCTCCCAGGCTTGGAGACAGGAGATTTTAAAAAGTGCCTCCCAGGCTTGGAGACAGGAGATTTTAAAAAGTGCTTTTGCTAAGCTTAGAACGTACTGTTCGGACAGATGCTACCACTGCACTCACCAGCAGCTTCTCCTAAACCTCCTGAAGTTTAAATGGAGACCTGCTATCCAACCTCCCTACCACAACCAGAAAAGGGGGAGGAAGCTGAGATCCCAGATGATAGGCAGCAAATCCAACCTGCTTCACCACTCAAGGTAAACACAGGGAAGAAGAGAAATGCTGAAGGTAAACACCCTGAAGTTTGTCAGCTTAAAAATATCAGATTTGTTTAAAAATAATACACTATACCTTGCTATTGCCTAGATCATTAAAACTGAAGGCACTTTAAAAAATGGACTTTTCACCATTTCTGCATCTCTCCACTCAGTAGTGAAATGGGACGAGTCAGTTTGTCTGCTTTCTAGTTGCTTTCACTTCTGTTTCATGTACCAACTAGCAAAAGGCAGAGAAATCTGGGCTGCACACACTGCAGGGAAATCTTTACATCTGAAGAGAAGAGCGGCATAAGAGTATTTCTAGGAATATCAGGTCTCTCAGGATTTGCTTTTTTTAAGCAAAGAATAAACCCGAGGCTTAAACATGCTGAAAGAGACAGCACTTGCTCTGATCAGAGCATCCCATATATGAGGCCACGCCTGCCACACAGCCACGTGATTTTAAAATGACTGCCTTGTTTTGGAGGCCACCCTCCTCTAGGCAGGCACCTCTCACTCCATCCACTGCAGCAGACGAGCTACGGATAGCGAGTCTCCTTTCCAGCACTAGCAGACAAACCAGAATGGCAAGGACTGTTTCTAACTTACTAGCACCCCCATGTTGGCAACCTGCAAAGCATGACTCAGCTTGCTGGCCTGCATTAGAAAAAGCTGAGGAAGGCTCAACTACCTGTGGTCATCCGAGATCCCATGACACTTTTTCCAGAGATCAGGGAGCGGCCTTGACCAATGCTCTGCCAAGCTAAATTCCCCCTGGAGTTTCAAATGAAAACCAGATATCTCACTCCTGTCTTCCAAACTGTTAACTAGTGATGCTGTGAAGCCAGAACGGCTGCTTTTCAGTATCAGACCAAGAGATCTCTTCAATGCAGGGTAGTAATTTGGTTTGTAAGATGTTTTGTGATTCTTGTGGATAGAAAGCCCTAAAGAAACACCAATTCCTAGCTGGAATTTTCCATTTATAATCATATACAGTCTCCCTTTTAAAAAAAAAAGATCAACCAAAACCTGAGTGTCGATGTACAGAACAGGTGCCTTTTCTCCCCAAAAAGCAACAAGAATTTTGCACATCGTACAAAAATAATATGAATTAATACTAACCGAACATTTCTCAAACAAATTCAGAGACGGGAAAGTATTTTCTTTTACAAAAATGAATACAAAATGGGCAAGTATCATACTCATTCATATAGATGGAAATACAGAGGGGTCCCAGGGACAAACAAACTAGATTTCAAGTGGGCTAAGAAAAAACAAGTTAAGACAGTTTCAGACACTACCCTGGCCCCGACTCCCAAGGACCAATATTTGTTTTACAATCACTTTTTTTTTCCTTTTTGCTGTATGAAAGGCCAATAGAGAAACTGACCGACGCTATCAGGGAAACAACGAAACTGACCTTGAACAAACTGCTGTCAAAGTCACAGAGAGCAATCTTTTAATGCTAGAAATCTTAGGCATTGCTGGTAACAATGGTAGGTAAAACACCCCCAGACAGAAGAGCAATATTTAAGCTGGTCTCTTTCTCCGTGACTTAACACAGAGGAATTCAGTGATCAAGTCTTCTATCTGCAAGTTCCTGCTTTATAACACTGCCTCTCCTTTACCATAGCACAATATTTTATAGCAGCAAAGAGTTCTCAGTTAAGCCTCAAGTTTCCAAAGACGTGAGATTGAGGGTACAGCTGCCCCTTTGCTCTTTTATCTACTTTCTTAGGACTTGATTCAAACTTCCTTAAAGCCAACGGAAAACCTCCCACTGTTTTTATCATTGGCTTTATCAAACACTGGATTGCGTTCTTACTGAAAAAAGATTATTGAGAATCTCAAAATGCCTAGATTAAATAAATTATTGATTACAGTGGGATGGGGCAGGACAGCTCATGTTTGTCTACACTTCAAAGTTATGTTGTCATAGCTGTGTCAGTCAGGGATGTGAAAACATAACACGTACCCCCCATGTCACAGCTCTGCCAACAAAACCTGCAGCGTAGATGCAGCTATGCCAACAGAAGGAAGCTTTGTCGAGATAGCTAGCGTCATTTGGAGTGGTGATGTTCCTACACTGGGAGAAAAAACTGTCGGTGTAGGCTGTCTCCCTATGGGACTATGCTGACACAGACTATGTAGTGTAGACACACCCTCATCTTGGACCAACTGGGCACCAAAATCTAGCAATCGAGATGTTATGGAAATCCTCCCACAGGTCTGCTTGAGCCCCCTAAGGGCACACAGTAGGCACGATCCTGCTTTGATTGGCTTTTCCATAACCATTTGGGGCTCCCTGCTGTGGGATTTCTGCACCTCCTACTTCCTTTAGAATCATCTCTTTGCATCACTTAGGACTTTATCCCATCTGCTGGTGGGACAGTTCCCCTTGAAACTCATTGTCTCCCATTTGCCCCTCTCTGACAGTACATTTGGTCTGGTTGGGTCTCTTGACCATTGGTATCTGGTGCTATGGCTTTATTGAACAGGGCTGAGCTATCCCACTGAAAAGCAACTTACAAATGTGTTCAATTAATACTGCTCTCTCAGAACATCACTGGGCCCAGTCACATGGGAATGATGTAAACGCTCTCTTCCTCATTTCAAACCCATGGGAACCAAGCACCCAAGTAAGACTCTCAGTCTAGCGGAGGTACCAAACCCGGCTTTAGTGCCGCATTTAGCAGCATCCCGTAAGGCTCTAGTGCCATCTCACTGCCAGTGAGAATTACTCCCACCAGAAATAACAAGCCATAAAACAGAACCCACGCCAAGCTGGACTCGGCACTTTCCTGGGCCTCCTCTCACCACTGTTGTCTCTCCCAGCACGTGCAGCAGCGGGTCCACTGTATCACCGGATGGCTCAGAGGTGCAGAGGCCAGAGGAGGGGAGAGGGGAGAGGGAAGAGGGAGGATGTGATGATGGGATAGTGGGATTCGAGGAACATCAGGTGCCATAGGGGCACTACTTGCCATGGTCAAGTCTCCCTCCCTCAGAACGAGCCAAGCTCTTCAGGCAGGATTTTAAATCTCTCCCTCATGCCAAAGGGTGGTTCATTGAGACATGAGAGACACCTTCACTCCTTTAAAACTCCCCCAGCTCTCAGCCTTGGGGCACGGAGGGGTGTGGGGTACTAGCAAATGCAGCCCCACCCTCCACCTCCTCAGGGGCAAATTAACTGAACCAGGGCTCGCACTGAGTGCACCTTCCAGTCATGGTGGGGGGAGGGGGCCAAGGGGTAATGAGAGTCCGTGGGCACAGAGCACTGCCCTGAGCGTGGGGGGGCCTCTCCGGGTGGGTGTGGACTGATGTGTCACTGCGGGGATGGCAGGGATAGATTCAGGCCTCAGGCCCAGCCCCACCACACACACTTACCCCACAGTGACCAGTAACCACCCCCGGGGATGATCTGCAGGAGCAAGGCCCCCAAGCTCCTCCCCCTCCCCCCACTCACAAATCCACCCCCCCACCCTCTCCATCAAGTCTCTCACTGCCCCCACACCTGCCCCTCCCCCCCACTCACTGCCCCCACA